>WBNH01005290.1:0-55702 GCA_013401255.1 Urocolius indicus
CATGAAAAAAAGAGCACAAGCAGGACAGGAAGGAGACAGTCATAAGACACACGGCCCAGTTCTGAGACTAGGCAGTAAGATTTACAGCTTAGTGAGGTCTGCTGAGAAGGGGAAAGCAATAGGTAATGGATCACAAACTGGTGTGGGGGAAGGCAAAAAAAAAAAAAAGCTTTGGACTAATTCCTTTCTAAGCTAGTCACAACCAAAGCAAAGTCCATGTTGTCAGGCCAGGGGAGCAATGGGAGGAGTTTGACACTACCACATGGCAAGTCAGGAGCTCAAACATCCATGGACCTTGGAACTACTTGCAAAATCCTTTGGTGCTGTGAACTCTATTTACCATACTGAGAACCATGGTCTTTGAACCCATTCACACCATGTCCAGCTTTACTGCAATGAGTGCCAGGACTGACTCGCCATCCAAGGTGAGTGTCTATGCCCACAGTATGAAACAGTACATCTGCTAGCTAGCACAGATGGCTCCCTGCCCCTACTTTTTCAACTCAGCTTTGAATTTTTCACATTGAAAAGCAACAAATACACAAACTCAAACCTTTCCTTGAAGATCACTTTTTTATTTTCTAAGGAGATCCGTGACTATAAAACAGAAAGAACTAATGCTGAGAAGGATCTGTTGTTTCAGCAGACAGGAGCAGACAGACCTGGAGGGTTCCTGTCCCTGCTCTTGTAGACCTTGCCCTCCTGCAATACTGGGGTAGGACAGTTCATGGGGAGACAATGAGGAGGTGCTTTGGTGGAGCTCAGTCATTAGGATCAGGGCAGCACAGGAAGCAAGTCAAGACTTCCTCTTGACCTCTTGTTTCCTTGGATGGATGGAAGCCCAAGTCAAACCAGTGAGGTCCACAGGGTGCATCCAGTTGTGCCACAAGAAAGGCACTGCTCTCCCAAATATGTTATATTTCAACTATTTTAATATTCTGTGTGCCTTTACTTCTCAGCTTCATCACTACAGCAAGGGATCATCCTTTGGTCATCTCCTGCTCCTTCCTTGGGACTTTTTGGTAAACCCAGGCAAGAGGATCTACCATGGTCAAGTGGGGATTTTCCTCCCTTTTTGGTGGAGCTTGCTCCCCATTCCAAATCCATGGTCAGTGACACTGAAGGACATGTCAGAGGCCTGTCATCCTTCTGGCATGGCTGCCCTGCAGCTCATAATCTGTGACAGTACATAAAGCCTCCACTTCGGGCAGCAGCCCCTGTGCCGGTTTAGCTGCGTGCACAGACCAGTGTAAACTTAGAGTCTACATCAGTAGCTGCAGTGTACTGTCATTCCCTTAAGCTATGAAAGACCACAATATTTGTGCTTTTTTTTCAGCTCAAAACTGAAATCTTCCTTTGTGAATCCCTCACAGTTCATTATCAAAACCAAAGGGGGTTTTTTGTTGTTTTTTTGTTTGTTTGTTTTGGGTGGGTTTTTTTGTTTGTTTTTGTTGGGTTTTTTTTTTTGGTGGAAAAGACTATTTTTTACTTATTCTCAGACAACACTAAAATCCTGAAAGATATGATCCTGAAGAAGTCTCTTGGAAACACAACTTTTGGATAAGGCAGAACTTTTCAATTTTCCTTCATACATACAAGGCATCTGCCCCGCTGGACATCAAAAGCAAGCCACCAGCACAATAGGAATCTTTACTTTGGCATAAAATGGCACACAGCATATAAACAAAATGCAGACTAAGAGTTGGCCTACTGGGGTTGTGTGTGCTATCTGTGACTCCCATGCTTGCCTGTGTGCTATCTTGACTTCAAGATAGCCTCATGTTTATAGATTTATTTAGAAAATTCTAGAATGTGAATATAAGTATCTAAAGGACTTGAAGAAAATCCCTCATTTACACCATGTATTCAGGCTCCTGTTGACTATTATATATGGTTTGGCTTTAAACTATAGAGATTCTGAAAACTTGTGTGCTGATATTTAATTTGTCTGACAGCGCCTGTTTTGCTGACCTCTGGGGCTCCCTGCAAGGCCTGTTTTCCTAGACTCTCAGAGGGGTGGACTGAGCTGAGTTCAATGAGGAATGTCATATTTACTGCAGGCTGGGATGAGGGCCCTGCTTAGTGCTGACATGTGTCAACTTCAAACCTGTAATAAACACATTTTTAGAAATAGAATCATCTGTGTGCTTTTGTCTGGAGCTGACTGCATTGTGTTGCCTGGATAGAAGAGGCACAAGAAGATTGTGAGGTCACATAAAACTGGATTATGACAGTGAATCAACAGGGCATTAGGAATAAGCTAATTAGAACGGAAGAATCTGCATGTAAACACACATCTTGTTAATTAGTGATTATAAGAAAGAAAGGACAGAGAAAATATGTAGCACTAAACAGTATTTTAACATGATACCAGAGAAGGAGAAAGACCTTTCAAGGACAAGCAAACATAAAAGTGTCAGATAAAATTGATAAGGACAGCCCTGTCCCACTGTGCTGCAGATGTCCTTTACATGAGTAGCATAGTTGGTCTTATTCGAACTTCAGGAGCAATGATGGACCTCAGTCACTTCAGAACCCAAGAACACCCAGCACAGTGGCAAGAGCCCTCAGAAATCTGTATGATTTCAGGTGCAGTTTCCATGAGAACATTGTCCACTGAGATGTGACTTCACATTCGTAAGGGATAACTCTTGAGGAGAGTTAGGGATCCATCACAAGCTCCACAGAGCCACTGGCACTGTGATTTCCACTAAAGACAAAAAGGATTGTGCTTCTGCACAAGGATCTCAGGGTACTCCACCGAGATTTCTCTGACAGTCTTCTGACTTCCATGGTGTTTATACACTGGTTTTGGCTTTTTCTACAAGGCTACCAAGCTCTCCCCTCAGGCAGACAATGTCTTTGAAGAGGTGCACAATAAACCGTAAAATTGTCCTCTTTTTTTTTAATTTTGGTTTTGTTTTTTAATGAGGAAGGACAATAGATCTTTAAAGCACCTTAGAAAAAAGTTGTTCCATGGTACAAAATGAGGCTTCTTAACATGCAGCTCTAATAGCATATAACACTACCTGAAGCACAGATGAAAAACAACAGAACACACAATATAATTAAGCAATAGTAAAATTTAGCATTGGTGAATGCAGTAAAACCTTTTAAATTAGTTTCTATCACTGAGTAGCTGAAGTTACCTCCCTAAACTAGAATCAAAGCATACAATTGCAGGGTTCATACTGCAATAACAAGAGTTGTCCCAAGAGAAGATCCAGACTCCCGGCTCTGTACCATTCACAACCCCCTTGTGCAGTATTCTTAGGGTTTACAGTGGCAGCTGAGCCCCAGGAGTATGAGCACTTCAGAGGCCATCTGTTATCCCCTGACCAACAACCACTGTTAACTCATTGTCACTGGGGAAATAATGTACTTAATAATACATTGCATTGGTTGTTCTTCCTGCAGTAGAAAGCTGCTCCAAAAAGGATGTATTTCCAAACCTCAGCATTCAACAGTTGCTTTCCTGCCTGTTACAGATTCTTCATTTTAAAAATCTCTTCTTGTGATATTGACTTTTATGAAGAAATAGTTATTCATTAACTGTGCTTGATATCGTCCTGATTAATAAAAAGATCAAATTAGCGTTTCCCAAAGTATTTCTCAAAGCAGAGGAGGAAAACAAAAACATTCCCATGCTATTCCAAGGACTGTGCAGAACTGCTTTCATTTTAATACCATTTCATTTTACTCTCCCCCCAGCTCTCCATGAGGTTATTTACTCATGATACATTTTTTACAAATTGAGGTCTTTGATCCTGCAAGCATTTCCCCACAAAGTAGCACTCTTTGTCTCAGCAGACCTCATTCAGAGATACAAGACTACAGAAATCAGGGCCATAGATATACTTCTGAATGCCACTGGAATATAAAGACTGCAAAAACAGAAAGACACAGTGTCAACAAAACCTCAAGGTAGAGCAGTTCCCCGACTGTTGGCTGAACTGTGAATCTCTGAAGGACTACATGTGATGCAATCATGACACTTCCATCGCTTTACAACAACAGTTATAACTGGAAGGCTCATCATGGCAAAACCAGATTTAACCTAAGCCATGTTCCTCAGCACCCCATTAAAAAACAAAACAAAGCCAAATAAACAATTTGAGGCATAATAATAATCTGAGCTGACTTAGCAGTATGACTTGCATTCAAAACCATTTTGTGTTTTTAGAAAATACTGTGGGTTCTGTACACTCTGTGGTATTTCCAGCGGACACAGCTCTTCCTGTGGTATTAGACCTGGCATTGCCATAAGAACTTTGCCCCGATTGTCTCAATGCAAGTGCCACAAAAAGGAATACTTTCCATGACTGGCTGAAAACATCTAAAATATACATACTTACAAGGATACCTTTATATATATAATCGGGAAGGAGGAAAAGATAATAAAAATCTGGAAAAGAGATGAAAACACAATGAGTGATTTTACCAAAAGAAGGAAAAAAGAAAACAAAGATTTGGGGAAGGATTTTTGTTTGTTTGTTTTCTGAAAGATTCCAGTCAGGCTCAAAAGCTTTGCTCATTTTTAGCTAGTGGATGTGAGCCAGAGCCTTTCCTTGGCTCTGACTCAACTCTATAGCTTTGATTCACTGAAATCTCAGCCTCAGTTGGGGGAAGGGCACATGTCAGTGCTGCTCCTGCAAGGGGCAAGCAGGAATTGGAGGCGCTGGCTCCCACACCTCCACAGTGGTGTGGGGTCCTTTGTTCCTGGAACCTACTCAGCTATCTTTCTTTCCAGGCAGAGTTACCTGATCATCTAGCCTCACTACGTCTTTTATGATGTGTGAAAGCAGAGTCAGAGGGAATGAATCAGATTATATCTAGAGTATTACATGGGCTTCCAATGGGTTCTGCTCATATCATGCTCCTCTGGGTGCTGGTGAGGATGCCCTGCAGTCACGAGACAGATCCCCTCCATGCACTGGCAGGGAGCACGATACTCACATGCCTTTCCAGACTAGAGGTTGGCTTTTTCTGTCAAACACAAAACAGAAGCTGGCTTTTTCTGTCAAGTACAAAACAGTGCTTGGCAGCAACAGCTCTCCATCATAGTCCTGGCAAAAATGCCCCAACCCTTCCCAAGGGGCCAGGCCCATGGATGAGTGGGTCTTTTCTTCGCCACGTGTGCTCATGTATTCAGTCATGTCCTTCTCCACTGAGGCTCCTGGCAAAAAATCAGCAGGATGGTAGTGGGTAACATGCCTTCTAGGAACACCTCCGAGTCCATTGGCTTATTAGGCATTACTCTAACAATTCTGGAGATGACAGTGACTTTGAAGCACAAAAAGATCTAAATTGATGAATTTAGAAAGTCTGCGGCTTTCATTCAACCATTTAGTTACCCAAGTCACACAATTTCCTCAGCTCAAATAATTTTATAGAGAAAGAAAATTGTAAAGGGAAGTAGGTCAGGCTTAGACAGACACATAGCTGCTGAGGCATGTGGCAGTGAGGCAAGGAAAGACACACAGCTAATTGCAAATTGCTGCAACTGCCATATTAGTCATGCAACATAAATGCTGTCAAGTAATGAGCTTTATGGGAACAGACTCTGATTTCTCTAACAATGCCAAAAAAATGGCATCGTGGCTAAAGGCTGTAAATTAAGCATTGTCATGGCTGATAGAAATGCACCCATCTGTCAGTTGTACCTAGCAGGGGAAACAGACTGTATCTAAGAAGACTTCTGCAAGTATGACTGACCACTGCTTGGGATATCACGGAGGAAAGAGAGCAGGAGACAAAGAGATACAGCTCTGGTCAAAACATACATCTACAGTCTCAGACTGGCTGCTTGCAGGAGCCTTGGAGAGCTCTTCCTCCAGGTCAGAGTAACTGTTTTGCCAGGTATTTTCCTTATTTTGCTGCAAACAGAATCCAGACTTTAACCGCATGGTGAATTTTCTCTGCAACAATACTCTTCATTAAGGAAGCCTCTTTTCTTCCTGTATGCCCCAGTGCTGCTTAAAAAGAGTAAAGGTACAAGCTGTGGACATTAGGCATGTCTTGTTTCTTTCAGTGAAGGTAGTTTAGAGATCTTTTTCAGATTTGTTTCTGACTGCATAAGCAGTTGAGCTAGCTGCATTTTCCTGTGCTCTGCTGTAATTAGCATCATGACTGCAAAATGCCAATTTAAAGGTTCTTAGTCAAAATGTCTTCAAGAAGATGGGAGTCAGATATTCTTAACACAGAGCCGTGTGGTAAGAGCAAAGAAATACAGACCCTTTCACCCCAAGCAAGGGATTTCATCAAAGCACTATCTCTAGTCCTACAGTAAACTCCCTTTTTCGTTGCTATTCAATTCCTGTTGCAGGACCTTTTCCAGACCCCCCAGACAGGCTTCTTTCTCTAGTTTTAAGTCAGCAGTACACAGTCATCCCACTCTGGCAGATGAAAAAGATCCAGAAGTGTCTGTGTGAAACACCAGCCAGTAAAAATAGATTCTGACAAGCAAAAAATGCAAAGATTAGAAAGTTGCAAAATGTTGGGACACCATCACTCCAGAGAGGTAGCTAAGCAACAACTGCTTTGTTTTGTTTTGAAATCTATACAAGGAATAAAAATACCAGCAAGCATAGATCCAGCCCAGAAAAAGTATTCCTTCCTCTGAAGAAGAGCTGGGGCAGCATCAGCTAGTCTAGTTGCATGCAGTGCATTAAAAAGTATCATATTTGTTTTAAATCTGTCATCTCAAGGCTTCTTTTGAAACTTGCAACTGATTGTTCAATATCTCAGATGATTTTATTGATGATGGTTCTATCCTGGTTTGGGCTAGGATAGAGTTAGCTCCTTCCAGCCAGCTCCCCACCTATATACTGGGCAGAGGTCAGGATGGTATTAAATACCCGCTGGCCAGCCTGGGTCAGCTGCCCAGGCTGTACTCCTTCCTGGTTCCTCACAGGAATTAACTCTGTCCTAGCCCAAACCAGGACAGCGTGGTATTCTTGCATAACTTGATAGTAAGTCTTAAAATGTAATGTTCATTTGCTAACAGAAATAAAGACTCCCTTGGAAGTGACATGAGCTTATATGCACTGAGTGGCTTAACCAAAGCCAGTGTTAATTAACCTAATGAATAGTAAATTAAAACCTTGTTAAACCAGGAAGTTCCGAAGACCTGTCAAAGGGAACACTGTCCTTTCTAAAGGATACTCTTAAATTCATGAAAAGTCAAAGTAAATCAGTACCTAGGTAAAGTCTGCTGGATGAACTCTAAAAACTTAGGCTGAGACAGCATAAGACACAATATCATACAATAAAGAAATGAAAAGTGCTATATAACTGTTTAAGATAGTACTGAAAAATCTTTACCATTTCAAAAGATAGACTCTTCCCCAACAGCTAACAAGCCCAAGACAAGACACTGGGATCAGAGCATCAGAGTAACTCTCCTTGCTCCTCGAGCCTTGACCTCTTTAAATATTGATTAGAATGAGAAGGGACACAAGGAAAGTCTGCATCTCTAAGCAAAAGCATACTAAGTCCTCCTCAGTACAAGTGGGTCTTGTTTCTACTATTAAAACCAAATAGCACCAACTCAAGAGGAAAATAAACCCCAATGGATAAAGATCCTTTATGGTTTGGAAGAAGCAACATCACATCTGCTGCCATGCAGCACCAACAGCAAGGTGGCCCGACTCCTCGCACACCAAGAGAGGTAGAGGTGGAGAACGGGTGGAGAACTCTCTGGTGAATAAGCTCTAGGGACCCACTGGGAAACATCTCTCCAAGGAGGAAAATTCTGAAGAATCGGCTTCTGAAAACATCTCTTTCTACACTCAAGCCTCTGGTAGAGATGTACAGCGTGTATTTTGGTTCAAGTAGAAGAGAAACTTCTCGTATTTCTAACGCTCAAGTCTGTTTCTTGCTGAGGTCTGACAGTGATCCCTCTGCATCCAAAGTAATATGGACTGGATTCTAAGTGATTTATATCACACATTTCTAAAGAATTCATCCTATCTTTATGGAAGCAGAACCCATACTTGTGTGCTTTATCAGGTCTTGTCATAATCGTTATTTTTCAGCAAAACCAAACTTTCTGCCTCCATGGCACAGCAGACTGTCAAGTCGCTGCTGTTGCTAATGTGGGTTACACTGAAAGTAGTGGAAGGAGACACAGTTAAAATGAAATTACTGAGTCCAAACAAGCAGCCATTTGGGCTATGCTCTCCTCATTCCAACAGATGGAGACAGAGACCTTTGGGTTTAAGCACCAAGCCTCGGTCTCAAAACCTATAAATTTAGATATTGCCCTTTATCCAAGTACATTCCCAAAAGCTTTAGACTCTCATATAACTTTCTACCAAGGGAACACCAATACGGGAACCGGATCAGTACGTATAGAAATGAAATGGAAAATCAAAAAACCTCCCTTTCTCTCCTATACCAGATGACATCTAGACATAGTCCAAAAAGCAGTGGTAGGATAAGAAGCAATAGGTTTTCTTAAGTTGTATTTAACCAGCTTAAGTGAGAACGCTCTCTTGAGTTCTGAGAAACAGTCTCATAGTTGGAGGGAAAAACACAGGTAAAATATTTTCACTGTTTATCACAAAAGTATTGGATGCTCTTTGTGCTTTGTAACTGCTGACTAAGCAACTGAAGGCAGTAAGGGCTCTGAGATGCTCTGTGCTTCAGTAGAGCACATTGCATCCCCAGAATACACTTAGTTCCCCAAAATAACCTTGGGAAGTTGTGTCTTTGTATTTCAGCAAACCATGGAAATGTTGCAGTAGGTCCTGTTGATGTTGCCTTCTTATGGACTCCAAGCAGACCGTCTTGGCAATGCAGAATTCAGAAGAAATTGCTTGTCAGGCCATATAAGGTTATTGAACTTGAGATACCTTTCTGACATCTGATACATTCACTTAATACAGCCCATTCTCCTTTGTCTGAAAATACATAGCAAACGTACTATCATTCAAGCCATGACACCTCTCCATACCATGTCCATTCGAAAGTCTTAAGCATTTTCTGAGGAGTCGTAACTTGCTGGTATTACAACATGCACTTATTTTCCCAATATGCTCTTTATGCTTCCAGCTCATGATGTTCACTGCAGCAGCTGGCATTCTGCTCCTGCCAAGTTCAAGTGTTTCACCTTGAGGAAATTTCCCAGCTCCTCTGGCCCACAGGATAAGAAACCTGAATTGGTTTCTGTACTCGGTTTTACTGAAACAACCAATACCACTGCCAAGTTTCTAGGTTGACCATTTGAATTTCAAATTTAGTACTGTACATACTACATACTTCTGACCTATACAACACCCATACCATAAATAGGCAAACAATACATGCAGTTCTCCTTTGATACATGTACTACTTTCCTTTCTGAACATTTGCTGGACTTCATGTGAAAACACCCATTAAAACAAACAAGCAAACACACACTTGTTCTGACTTTTTAAGGCAGGAGGACCCTATTTAAAAAACATTTGCCTTGAAGACAAAAGCAAAATATACATGCATTTACCATAACAGGTTTACAAACAACTTGCAAAGCTAGACAACAGTATCAGTGTCTGCCTATGTCCCATCTCTCTTTTCAATAGCTGCAAGCTCTGCATTTTCCTTACTGCTAAAACTCTGTTACTGTTTCACCATCTTGGCTGTCCCAGCTTTTCTTTGTTCAGCTTCCTTACCTCCAGACTCTTCTCCTCCACTCCATCCTAAAGCGAGCTGCTAAAACCTCCTCTAAATTTCACCAGGGGTTTCCTGTTATTACTGAAAACTCAAAGATCTCTTCCTTACTTACAGTACTTTGTTTTGCATACCATCAACATATTTGCTCCCCTCCAGCTCCTCCCATACCACTGTCCCTACTATTATTTTCTCAGCCTTACATCTTTCCCTCATACCCAGAGTACCTGCAGGTCAGTTTATGCAGGATCTCTTATTTTTGTTTTCAAATTTTTGTTTCAGTAATCACCAATACTCTAATTCTTCCCCAAAAGTTTTTCTTCACAGCTTCACTTTGCCTCCTTCTACATTAACTTCTAACCTCTTCAACACAAGAATCTTATCTTTCTTTTCGCTTCCTTAGCATATTTTCATCATTTCTTTACAGGGAAGAAAAGGCTGGAACAAATACTACAAATGCTGTAGAAGTCTCTTGAAAATAAATGCATTGAATCCCTTGGGGAGTTCAAGTTTTACATTAGAACATACAAGCAGCTGAAAAATAAAAGCTACTCTGTAAAGGCAATCACTAATGTAGTTACACAGTTACAAGAACAACTTGTGTGTGCAGAAGACTGTATTTAATTCTAAGCAAATTAAAGATACCCATCTCATGTATTTATTAGTATGTATTTATTACATGACTGTGCTGGGTGGTTTTGCTCAGGTGGAAAAAGCACAGCTCTGGATGGGCCCATGAGAGAGCTCCACTTCCTGAACAAATCAATGCTGCCACCCTTGAAAGCTGACCATGTAACTGAGAAAAGAAAGAATATACTTTAATAGCTTCAGTGTAGAAGTAGTTCCTTATTTTCAATTTCTAACACTGAAGTGTTGTTTCATTTGGCAAATGTTACTCAGTTTGATGCTCCCTTCTGCGGAGTGACCACAGAAAGCGAAATCAATGGAAAATGGCCTGAGCAAGATTCATCACTGTCACAAAGAAAGACACTTCGCCTGGAAGTTCATTCTATCGTCTCTCTCTGACAACAGTCTAGTTGTTAACTAAGCTATGATTTCACTTGCAAGTCTGTCTTACTTCTGAAGGCACAGATGCAAATGAAGCTGCAGAGATGAATAAAAGCCAAGCTCTGTGCTTCACTAGGGACAGTTGCAGCTGGTCTAAACCTGCACTTGTTCTATCATGCTCAACAGAGTAGTGGTGGTTCACCAAGGCTGAGGCTTTGCCTTCAAAGATGTATGTGGGCTTTTTTCTGCATTTTATTTCATTCCAAAAAGTGTTGATTTAGGCAAATCTCCCATAGCACATTTGTCCTCTTTTTAACAAAAACGTCTGAAGGGACAGATGCAACAGGTAAACAATCAAAGGTTAGACTAAAACTGAATGGTCAATCTCTTGCCAAACAGAATCTGCAAAGATTATGCACAGTAATGCTGTAAAATGTACAAGAAAACAAATGTGATGCAGCACACTGAAGAAATAGCTGCAATGCATGAATAGGAGGTAAAAACTCTTCTAGAAGAATGAATAAAAATTGGTTCCATGCAATCATTCCTGCACAGAGACTATAGTGATACTAAGCTTGAAAATACCTTTGAAAATACCCAGAAAGCAATTCAAGCAATGTTTGAGCAAAGACATAAAACTTAAATTCAGTAAATAGTACCAAGCTGTCACACGTTCAATAAAGACTCTAAAAACATACTCACAGACAGCTTTCTAAAAAGATAACAAAGATCAAAACAAGCACTTTGTATTTTATTCAAGTGAAGGACAGATATCAAATTGCACATGTTAGGAACACAGATGTCTGAATTTGCCTGGTTTTTTGTAGTCATAAAATACCACTCTGTTTCTACACAGACAGAAAGAACAGTACATATGTCCGGAAGTCAAACACTGTATGTTGAGGCTAGAAAGATGAAAGAGGATTCTCTGTCCCCCCACTGTTCACTCAACAGACTCTAAGCCCCTGGCTTCCTGACAGACTCCAGAATGACAGCAAAATATAGACATAGTTTGTCACCTCACACTCAAACACATCCTGTCTCCAACGCAGAATGTTTCATAACGTGGCTACCCTCTAATACAGAAGTCATAGAGTCATTTAAGTTGGAAAAGACCTTTAAGATCATTGAGTCCAACTCTAAACCCAGCACTGCTGCACCCACCACTAAACCTGAAATACCGCATCTTCATGTCTCTTAAATATCTCCAGAGATAGTGAGTCCACCACATCCCTGGGCAGCCTGTACTCCAAACACGCCAGAGGTAAGCCAGGGCCTAAGGCTGTTCCATCCTGAGCCCACTGCTTCTAGACCACTTGCTGTCATACCAATGTGTCCCACAGATGCCAGGGGTATGGAATACACCCTCCTATCTTTCTGTAAGACACACATCATGCCAGAAACTAAGCAAGCGTGAAGTGAAGCACATTTGATTTTTGCAGTGAGTAAGCTTAAAAAAGTAAGAAAAAGAGTAGTCAGGGAACTGAGGAAGTCAGGGTTCAAGTTCTTGGTCTACCACGGAGTTTTTGTGACCCTGTTTGAGTTGTTTATTCCATGCACGCCTGAGCAATAGCTCTGTGGGTGGCACAGAGGAGAAATACATTAACAACTGAGAGGTATTTGGATCAGGAATACCCAAGAGCTCTCAGACTGGCATATTTATACATACAGAAACCACTCGGGAGACAATAACTCATAAAGTAGTAAGTTATAAAATAATAAATGCATTAATCTTGACAGCAAATGCTAAAGTGAGCACAGAGGAAAGTATTAGGGGACAAAAGGACTGTGATGATTTCTCACAGCTAATTACATGGTCCTAGAACTCAAGAGAAGGTATTTTCTTATAAACATATCTGAGTTTTTTTGCTAGGTTACAGCTGCCGCTAAAACCAATGAGCAGAAACATGACTGTGTGTTGTGTTCTGACTTCACTGGAAGTGGCTGCAGAACTGCAGTGTAAATCATAGTCACTTCTACAGATGCAGCCAGCTTTATGCAGACTGTCAAATGCTGCTGTGAAACTACAGAGCACAAACTTAACTTGCTTCTTAATGGAAATACGAGCTGGCCTGGATAACCTCTGCCCAGTAGTTAACAAGAAATCATCATTAACTGGAGAGAATATAATTCTCATCTGAGAGGTCACAAGCTTTTCTGGGGATATTTCATTTGAAAAAGTAAGACCTATTTTCAAAACACATACCAAGTGTTTTAACTTTCCATAGGTTTTTTTCTAAGCGACAAAAATAACTGTTTGATAACTACTTTTTAAATGTGAGAGAGCTTTTGAGTTTAAATATTCTAACTCGCCATAGCACAAAAAAAAAATCATAAATAACTTGTTTAAAAAGTAAACACAAACTAGGAAGGGGGGATGTTTTAACTTTGAAGCACATTTCCTTTCACGACTATCAGGCTGATAGTTTAGTTTCAAAGGAAAAAAATCACAACAGAGAAAAAGAGTGTATGACTAACTTCTGCACTTTGCAAAACAGTTACAGGTTTTTCTGTTAAAATATATGCTGTGGTGCTAAAGGAAAGGATATTTTCCTTGATATCTTCATCTTTGCTCTTAAGCCAAAGGAACACAATGTTAAATTCTGTGCAAATATAGCACAAACCAGAGTCCTTTGTGTGTGTTCTTGAACTGTTTCAAGAAGCCCTAGAGATATCATACGTTACTCCATGATTCAAAGCTTTAACCTTGAAGGAAAATACACAAAAGAGTTTCAGATTTTTACCAACTCAATACAGCATTGTAATTACTATAACAGCTATTTGATAAACACAACAGGAGGACTTTTAAAGTGAATATATCTCATTTGCCATGTTTATAGTAAATGTCTCAGTAGAGACAGCTTTAAAATGCAAAACATTAACTACTCTAATATTTTTACTGTTTTGTACTGTTTGATTTCATTCGTTTGCTTTAAGAGAAATCCAGGCATATCTCCTTTTTGAGGAACATATTCTCTCATTTATTAAAAGTCAATTGATAATTTCTAAAACTAAATAAACTTTGGTTTGATCATCTTTGTCTGACATTTATAAATAATATTTTAAACAAAATATATTTGTCCCAAGCACCCAACATAATTTTAAGGGCTAATAAACTGGAAAGTCTCCTGTAGCATAAAGAGTGAGGTGTACACAAGCACACTCCCCTTGAGCTCATGCCACATGTATGGACAGTAAGGATTTACATCAGCAGCAAACATTCCATAATACACAAACTCTTACTAACCTTTCATTTCCATTTAGCAAAATATTGGATTTAGCAACAAAGTTTCCAGCGTAAAACTATACTGAGATACCTGCAAATATAATAATAGAATATTTCTGTAGAATAATAGAATACTTCATGGTGCCTCACTTTTTATAAATAGTCTGAAAAAAACTGAAAAGGTCAAATATCTGCCCCTCTTGTTATACTGCTTTCCAACTCGGTCTTATAGATTATATATTTGATTCTTTACCAATCCTAAGGAACTTAAATTTGCCAATTTGCATTTAATCATTATCCCCTCTGGTCACAAACAACTAAACCAGCAATTCCTTTTTCCTGTCTTATTTTTCTTTCAAAAGAACTACAAAAGTTGGGGTAAAGACCCAACCATCACGCATTTGAAAAAAATCAAAACCAATACAGTGGTAGTCTGCCACCATCACTGCTGCCACATTTCTATGAAACTGTGAGTTCTGTGGAACTACTAACATGGAAAGGCACCTTGTAGAATATTTTTAGACACCTGTTATTTCTGTAAATGTTGAAAAATCAATCTAAAGTTTTAATCTCGTTTTGACATAAGATATAGGAGAGAAAGTATGGTAGCATGATGAGTGCACTCTCAGTTAATTTACAGATGACACAAAGCTGAGTGGGAGTGTAGATCTGCTTGAGGGCAGGAAGGCTCTTCAGTGGGACCTGAACAGGCTGAATTGATGGGCTGAGGTCTATTGTATCAGGTTTAACACAGCTAAGAGATGGGTCCTGCACTTGTGCCACACCACCACCAGGCAATGCTATAGGCTTCAGGATGTGCGGCTGGAAAGCTGTCTGGCATAAAACAACCTGGGAGTGTTGATTGGAAGCCACTGAACACGAGCCAGCAGTGTGCCCAGGTGGCCAAGAAGGCGAGTGGCCTTCTGGCTTGTATCAAAAATACTGTGGTCAATAGCACCAGGCAAGTGATTGTCCCCCTGTACTCAGCACTGGTAAGGCCATAGCTTGAATACTGTGTTCAGCATGGGCCCTTCACTACAAGAAAGACATTGAAGTGCTACAGCACGTCCAGAGACAGGCAATGAAGCTAGTGAAAGGTCTAGAAAACAAGTCTGATGAGGAGCACATGAGGGGAGACGTGATCACTCTCTACAATTACCTGAAAGGAGTTTGTAAGGAGGTGAGGATCGGTCTCTTCTCCCAAGCAAGGAGTGGCTGGACAGGAGGAAATGGCCTCAAGTTGCACCAGGGTAGATTTAGATTGGAGATGAGGAAGAACTTTCTCATTAAGAGGGCTGCTAAGCATTGGAATGGGCTACCCAGGGAGGTGGTGGAGTCACCATTCCTGGAAATATTTAAAAGACGCATAGATGAAGTACTGAGGGACATGGTTCAGTGATGGGCTTGGCAGCATGAGGTTAGTGGTTGGACTTGATGATCTTAAAGGTCTTTTCCAACTAAAATGACTTTATGACTCTATGACAATAACTTTAAGAAACACTTCTGCATTATTTTTTCACTACATCAAGTAAACACCTACACTTCATGTGAAGACGAGCTGGTGATCTTAAAGAAAAGAGAAAGCTTTTCTGCCACGATCAGTGTGAAATGACCGTATTTTGAGGCCTCAGACCAGCCATGCTTAGCCATGGGACAGGAGCAAACACATTTGTTGTGTTGCAAGTCTTCACCAGGTAAGTTATTCTGCTGTATAAGATACAAGCCCTGCAAAGGAAAGGAAGGATGGTTGCCTTCAATTTTTTTTCCTCCTGCAACCTCACTCTCCCACATCAGTTACACCCCAGCAAAACAAGGAAATTGCCAATCAACGTGTCAGCAGGCTGGTGAGTTCCAGGGAGGGACATGGAACCCAGGAGCAAAGATGTGGTATAATAATTTCAGCTCAACAGCACTAGGGAAGAAATCTGCATAAATACATTAGATTTCAGAGTGGGTCAGATATTGCAGAACAACTACTGCATTCATTTCCTCCTAGAAGTATTAATAATTTACCATCTTTTTTAAACAGCAGCACTGGGGCTGCATCATTGCATTCCAAGCAAATTCTAGGTATCCATGCAGTTGTTTTCCTTTGTATCAGTTCCGTTCCATGTTTCAGCCCCACTGGCCTCCTGTAAATCCCCAAAGACAGCTAGATGGAATGAAACCCAAGATTTTATTAAGCTACAAATAAAATAAATTATCCTGAAGCTTATGTGAATATTTAGAAATGTTTCCAAACACTAGAATAAATGTGCAGCTCTCATGATGAGATACAGGAAAAAACAATTCCTTTAAATGGCCACATATGCCCAGAAAGAACATTCAGAAAGTGACAGGGGAAAAAAAATAAAGAGGATAACTTAATGTCAGGGCCTGAAATACTCCCATGCCTGTTCACTGGAGACAGGACAGAGCTTGGCTGGGAACTACTGTCATTTGCACAAATTGAAGAACTTCTCCAAGCTATCACCTTCTGGATTGTACTAACACCAACTTCAGTCACAAACAGTAACCAGGAGCACTGTTGGTTTCCAAGCCTGCGAACAAGAAGCCTCACTGCCTGTGCTGCTCTGAGCCAAGCATGCAGAGTGCTCAGTGCTGCCCGACTTTTTTGGTGGGCATTTGTACAGGCTGCCAGAACCATCCTCACTATGGCTCCACTGCTACCTGGAACAACTTTGCAGTAGGAGAGGTACCTTGCCAGACCTAAGCCCCTACCTGTGCAGGAGGGTGAGCAGCAGAATGAGCATCACAGGAAAGCAAAGAGGCACACAGCAAAACCTGAACAACACTCCTTTCTGTCCTGCTACAGCCCAGGAAACTGGATGAAAGTGATAGGAGTGGGGAAGCAGAGCTTAAAGCATTTTATAGACCAAACAACTTTCTCACATAATTACCAGAAAAAGTCAATAAAGGCTCCTCTTGCACCTCCCCAAACTCCTTCTTCCACTTACCCTGGGAATCACTAATACACCCCTTGTGATTAAAAGCCATGAGATCTGGTACGTGGCTCTAGGGTCCTGATGCTTCCTCTCCACTGCTTTACCAGGAATCAGGATCTCACTGAAGAAAATGGCAAAGCCCCATTAGGCTTTAATGGTGACAGAATTGGGCTCCTACAGCCTTGTGTGAAAGGTCCCAGTCCTACAAATAGCAAGAGGAAACAAAACCACCTTAGTGCTCCACTCCCTGATTAATCCAGTGGAGAAGAGCTGGTACTTGTAAGGCTGGGAATATTATATCAAGTTTCTCTAGTGCAGACAATGATTAGAAGTCTCAGCTGTGGAGGAGATTCCTCCAAATGAATTCCTTCCTGTTGCAAGATATTTATTTTTTTTCTTAGCAGACATCAGAACTATCTCATTTGCAAATACATGTACGAGTCTCCAGAGGGAAACTTGAACTTATCCTTAAATTACTGAAAGTTTATTATTATTTTCTCATGGAAAAAGTCACGAATGTCTTGTAATCCCTCATGTTCCCATCTTCTAAAGTTGAATGCATCTTGACCCAGAAAAAAGCTTGGGAGTTCACTAAAATAGGAGGTAAAAGACAATTCTGAAATTGCTTACAATATGTTCTTTTCTTCTGGACTTAAATGTTATGACTCACAAATGGGTGCTGAAAGACGCTTGAGAACAGTAAGAAATCAATACGTTCACTCGAACTTCCTAGAGCAAGAATCAGCTGTTCTGAGTTTTGTAAAGTGACACAAAATATTTTCTGTCAACAGAGCTAACCCACCTGATATCCTGGTATGGCTGCCCAGACTGGGATACTGACACTCACAGCACCTTCATATTTTGGAATCAAAATTCCTCTACATTTTTAGGGGATGGAAAGGGAAAGGACAGATGTTGGAAGGCTAGTGGTGTGCCAACAACAACAACAAAAAAGCATAACTTTAGTCTCTTCTGTAAAGTGTCTTGTGTGTTTTATTAGGGTTTTAGTCAAAGCCTATTGAAACCAACAGGAAACCCTCCAGGCCTAGGCTTTAGGCTTTACACTACTGTCTACATTTTCATCACTAACTGCAGTTATGTTCTTGTAACATCTGTGAGCAAGATGGCTGTGAGATGCTCTGACACATAAAATACACCCACAATAAATCTGCTATAGGACTCTTCTGAGTTTGTTTTCCTGACTTCTATATGGTTGAGTCCAATGCCTTGGTTAAGGAAGCAAAAAAAAAACCTGCTTTTTTACTCTTAAAATTATTTGAGAGAGAAATTAAGAACCAGTGAGTGACAGGATTACAGTTAATTACAAAATCGGGTTGTGTCAACCACATTCTGTATCTGAATGGCAAATAATTTTGCTCAGCTACCATAAAACAGCTCATTTGTCCCATCAGCTACACTCATGTCCTAGAGCTACGCCACTGTTCTGGAGTGTAACAAGTGATGAATCATCTAGAGAAGATGCATCCTGCCTATATGCTTGTGAGATGATTGCCAGCAGGTATCATAAACCAATTCAAATACCAGATAGAATCCTAGAGAAAACAGGCAAAGGCACCTGAGAAATGGGCTGTTGTACTTGTGCATTCAAAGACTGATGTCCTCCTAGGGCAATCCACCAGCCAGGGTACAAGCCCGAACTTCATGCTAAGAAAGATTATCTGTGCACTAATTTCAAGAAAATGCATGATTTAATTGTTTTGGAAATGTACAGCAGACTCACACAAACTGGGAGTTTTTTGGATCTATGTGCAGCCTGTAGCAAATATTAGGCTATCACTGACCAGGTTCCAGTGCAGTTCTAGCAATACAAAGGCAAACACTGCTGCATTTGGTTTGGGTTTGCTGTGGTTAAAGAAGCAGTCTTTTTAGAGTCTCAGAATTAGCATCAGGTATTATGGGTACTATGTAGGTGAGATCTTATCTTAGTGCTATTCCATCTTGTGGAAAATATGTAAATATATCAAGTTACATGTGCATACAAAAACATTTCACAATTACAATAGATATTTAGACAGTTGATCCCTCATACAACAAATCCAAGTGATACAAGCTCTTAAAACTGCATGAAACAAGACTGGGGTTTTTTTGCCAAATTAGCTGGTAAACTAACTCAACAAGCCTTATCTTGCTCTTATCAGCCCACCTGTCTTTATCCCTTTAATGTCAGACTTAAAAGAGGAAATGAGTACTTAACTGATAGTGCTTCTTCAAAGGAAATATTTGCTTCAGTTACCTTGCATTTTTAATGAGATTGTTTAGTCATAGCTTGGCATCGGTTCATAGCATGCACCATGTCAAAGCTTTCAGGTTTTCAGAGCACAAAAACACATGAAGTAGGTTTGAGCCAGCAAAAGTGAAATTGTTCCTGGTTGGCATAAAATCACGGAGAAGGTGTTTACCTCGCTTCCCTGGTCAGAGCACAGACAGAATTAACAGCAGAGTTATTCTTTTAATCATAATCTCTGTGCCATCTTGTGGGTCCTGTTCACAGAAGATTCCCTACAATTCAGATTCAGCTATGGGAGGAACCAACCAACCCTAATTTGCCCATGTTTAAAATGAGGGTAGGAGGTGAAGTGACCTCAGCACACAGATGATCCCTAATTTACAATTATGTCATGCTAGTGAAAACTTCATAATACCTCTGTGACTGGGTGGCCTTTATCAAAGGGGAGGATAAAAGACACTGTAACATAATTTTATTGGTTCCTTGTTTTCTCACAGGCCCCAGATCAAACATTTATTTTGTAAGGGTCTGACTCAGCACACAGTATATGCATTTTTGACAAGCAGGGCATCTATCATGCACAAAGACAAAACCTCTGTGAACATTTACTGGCTTAGAACAGAAGTACAGCCTCCACCATTATCTCAAGCCCTCTCACAGTGCACAAGGTAAGCAAGTGACCTGCAGATGAAATGTGATGTCTTGCACTCAAACTCTTTTTTTTCAAGAAAAAAAAAAAAAAATCAAAACAAACTCCCCGTTAATATTTTAGATAAATACCCATGTTCAAAATAGATTTATTCTAAGTTTTGTTCTTCTATAAACACCAGAATGGTTTTATAAGGCAAATGGCAAAAAACATTGGAGGCTTACAGCATGACAAAATCACAGCCCTGCTTTTATGCCTTGCCCTTCAAGGGACAAATCTACATCAGCATCTGAAAGTGGACCATCCCTAATAACACAGGTGTTCACGATTTTTTGTTCTTCCCCTACCTCTACCATAATCCCTTTTAATCCCAGGGTAGTGAAAATGCTTGGGGCACTCCAAAATTGTCATTTATAACTGCATTAAAAAAAACCAGATAAATAAAAATGAGCAAATCCCAACTCTGCAGGGCATCCTGCTTTCCAGCACTGTGACACAAAAATGGGTTCTCTTACATTTCTATAAACTAACTACACTAGAGCCTTTCACGAAGCTGGTCTGAGGCTTGTCTTGTTCGCCACTTCACAGCAGCAGAAAACATTTAAACACTGGATGGCACCTTTATGTTGTTACTGCTTATTCAAAGGAGAAAAGAGAAGAAAGAGAAGTAAGAAGAAAAAAGCAACATCCAGGAAGTGCCATTTCCCTTTAGTTTTGATCAATTTAACTGCCAAGGTGCTGCTGTCTGGAAGGATAGCAGAGAGGACAAAACCAATGAAAAATTACCAACTGCAGAAGGAATGAGGAAAGTAGAGTTGCTGCAATGGGATGCTGGGCACCTCTAGAGTAGCTGGAGATGCAGTTACACAGTACCTACCAGAAAGCATCCAGCCATTTCCAGGATAAGGTGCTTGACAAAAAGACATTTCTCAGACTCAAAATATATTTTACCTTAGGATTCTCTTCCAACCATCCAGAACAAATGAAGTACTGATATATAAATTCTTCTGCCTTGTGAAAGCCTCTTCAACTCTATACAGGTGCAAGGCTTACCAAGAATCTAGAGCAAATGTTTTGCCTCCCTCATCCTAAAATGCAGCTTAGAAATCAAACCCAAAGACTCTCATCAAAAGACTGAAGCACCATTAAACTCCGACACACCTCCCTGCCGTACAAGCAGAGTCATCCCTGCAAACACCTATGCAATGTTACAGGGCAGAGGCTCCACGCTCTGCCTATTCAGGTCCTAAGCTAGGACTGGCTGCCCAGGTTGTGCAGGAACACTGAGTTCCTCTGCTGCAGCAAGCACCCACATTTATTGGACTGTGATCCCTGTGCAGAGGTGCTGAGCAGCAATACTACATGGGAAGAGATTACTTCAATCATAGACTTCTTTAGAAAGAGGGAGAAGCTGCAACAGCTACCAAGAGAGTGTTGTAAGAGGATGTGAGGATGCACGAGTCATCTGTGCTATTGACAAGAATTCATCAGGATTCTTCAAGTATTATAAAGTGCTGGTCCAAGGCTTTCTGTACCAGTGCCTGCTACCAGGTAGTGCCTTCTGTCATGCTTTAACCACACTGAATTCCACAAATTATCAAAGCAAAAGCCCTAACACTTTTTTTTTTTTTTTCTCTTGGAAGGGGGGAGATTTCTTAATCTCTGTTAATTTTCAGGCCATGATACTGCTGTCCTTTTTGCCTTCCCAAATAGCAAAATAAAGCTAGTGGCTAATGAAAAAAAACACCAAAACTCCAACTTTAAACCCCACTAAAAGCTCCCCTCACACTGCTGAGGGATTATTTTTCTGAAGTTTTATCCAGGTGTCCCACTTTGGAAAAGGTGTGAGTAGATTTTGCTTTTCAAGAAAAACAAACGTATCTAACCTTTGTATATATTTTCTGTGGCAAACACACACACAACTTGAAGAACCACCCCCAGTCTCCATCCCTCTGGAGCAATACTTAATAATGTTCCCCATCCAGTGATTGAATGGGCTCATTCATCTGAACAGGCTGTGAATCAAGCAATATTTAAGAGAGAACTGCTAAAAGAGCTTTCGAAGACAAAATGAGCATACAGGTAGAAAAGCAAACACAACTCCTTTAAACACAAAGATGGGGGGAGAAATTGGAGGCTCTACTGTGGCACACAACCTTCAACAGCCACTGGAAAGCTGGGATATTTGAGAAGCTTCATTTTGTTCACTGCAATAAGAGTCATGAACAAAATGTATCCCGGCTTTCTCTTTCCTCAAAGGGAAGGGAATATTTCCCTATATTAGAAAGGATGCAAGAATAAATAATAAATAATCTGCTTGCATACAAATAAGTTGCCTAAAAGAACAGTTTTGTCTAGTAAGTCTATATAGTAACTAAACTGCTACAATATGACAGAACTGCTAAGAAAAAGAAGAAGTTTCTGAGTAAAGCAGCCTCAATTTCAGAGGCCTAGATTATAACAATTATGATAAATGTATTTTCTAAAAATCTATGGACAATGCAGGAAATTTGGACAACAAGCCTCGCTGTTATGTCTAGCAAAGAGGTTGAAATCATAAAAGCAAAATAGCATCAGGTCTGGAAAAATGTGATTTAAAAATGTTCTGCAAAGGGCCCGAATCCTTACTCTATTCAAGTTTTTTGAATAGATCAGTAAATTAGCACATAAAAAACCCAAACAAACCCTGGATGCTGTAGTTTAGACATCTAAACTGACAAGATCCCGAACAACAAAGAAGCATTAGGAAGTAACCATAGGCTAACCTGAAGGCATCACAACAGGTCAAAAGGAAAAGAAATAACAAGTTCTTGCAGTTTTCATTATCTAAGCAATAATGTGTTGCATAATGACAGTATGTGTTTCCAATATTCCATTTACCAGAGGCACCGTTGACACGGTTCTACTAGAAAAAGGACTGCACCTACAGCAGCTCACAGACTGTTCCTCTGTCCACATATAGCCAGGCCCACAGGAGACGGAGGCAGCGGCCTGTGGGTATGACACAACATGGCCATTCCTCTTTAAGTCAAGACATTTTCAGTAGCCTCTCAAGGCTGCATGAGCACTAAACTCTCAAATCTCCTTCAATTTGTTGAATGGAATGTGATGGAAAAACAGAGCAAACAGCAGTCAGAGAGGTCCTCATGAAATAAGATGTAACATGACCTGCAGGTGAGTTAGTTTCAGTCATGTGGATGTGCCTTAATCACCGTGAAAGCAGGATTTAATACCCTGCCTGTTGTATAACCTCTTTTATTTTAAAGGCTGAAAAAAAATAGGTATTATTTTTCATTTCATGAATTATGCTAAAAAGCAAAGGAAAACAGCTTTGGGGCTTATTTCAGCCTGTATTTTTATAACTGCATTAAATGAAAAGTAGAAAGAGGTAGACAATGCAAACGATCCCAGAGAAAAGTCAAAAGTAAACACAATAATGTCTAGAAAATGTTTTGCACTAATTTATAAATCTAGGCTTAGATTTTTAATCAGTTTGGTGGTAATCACAGCACTGATAACTTCCAAAGTCAGCTCTTACAAACGCTTGTGTGCAGCCTTCTCAAAACCTCAGCCTTATATGCTGTAAGGAACTGAAGCAGAACTTCTTCAGGCAAACAGAAGTACTTCATTCTGAGGTTGATGACAAAGAACTTCCAGCATGTATGTCCATAAAAGAGGAGTTAAGATCTCTCAGGGCAGCCAACCAATACAACTGTCGCTTGCTTGCTTACTTATTATTCATTAATTGTACTGTTATAGAGCCCAAGGACTCCAATCGTATGCCAGAGCTCATTCTGATAGATGCTGTACAAACACTTAAGAAAGACTCTTCAGCCCGAGGAGTTCACAATCTGATCGTTAGTTAGTAAAATCACTCATCCAGAGACACTGTTGTATAATCCTCCGACCATAAACTCACTTTTTATCTCACTCTAACAGCTCTACCCATGTAGATAAACAAATAACTAAAATAAAGGACTTCTGGATTGCAATTTGGAAAAATGAAATCAAGAGAAAATTAAAGCCTTGCCAAGTCACCCATAAATGTACACTTGTAAGCACAAAGTAAGAATAACCTCAAAAGCCACTTTTGTAGACCAGTCCTCACAAAATGCTATTCTCTGGCTGTCCTTGGGCTACTCCATTTTTGAAATGCAAATAAATTAGCATCAATCAGCATGATAAAGGGCAGGAGACAGCAGGCTTTACTCAAGCCTCTTAATTCTTGATGACATTCTTAAAGAATGACATATTAGATGGCTATACTTTTTCTTAAGGTTCTGTTCACATTAGATCACTCAACAATCACATTTTTGCAATGCTACTGCATTTGTAGTAACACAGACTCATGAGCACACTAAATTCACATCAGATTACCTGTAGGATGACCGCTTTTTCTGAAAAGACTTCTCACTAGATAAGTCATCTCTTCACTTTAACAAATTGTTTTCAACCCTGATACAGAATCCTTTCAACTCTACATTGAAGAGTTTATTGCACTGTTTTTCTACAATTGCAGACTTAGAACTAAAAATAAAAAAAAAAAAAAAAAAACCAAAACCAGGCACATTTCCTAAAGTTTTGAACTGGTTTGAAATTAATCTACACAGCTGTCAGTCCATAAAGGGGAAAAAAAAGTTGCCCATGGCAAATATTTTTGAAAAAATACGTAGTGCCCTCTGCTGTATTCCAAGGAGACAGAGCTTGAGGTCTCTCCCCAAACAAAGCCGAGATAGAAGCGCTCAGTTTTTTTCTTTCAGCAACTGCCAAATCCTTGGTTTATTATTTTTCTTTTGGGGTGTACTGCACATACAACACAGTTCAGTTTTCTCCTTCCTCTCTATCCACTTTTCTTAATATATCTATTAATTTTCTGGTCTCCATTTTCATTTTCCTTTCCCACAGACTCCCCTTCATATCTTTCAAAAACTTTGCCTTTGGGTTTCTTTCCTTTTTATAACTACTGAGTTCTCTCTTCACTGTCTCCATTGTCAAGCTCTTCTCTCCATTTATACCCACATTTTTTACCTGGTCAACCTGGCACTGCAGCCCTGGGAAATCCAAGCATGTTTCAAAGGGAAGAGGTGGCAGTGTTTTCATGGATGATCTGCTGACCAAACAACTTTGAGTGTCCCTATTCAGACATGAGCTGACTATGCTCGAAGTGCTGGCTTCCCATTTCCACAGCAGGCCAGTTTCTCCTTGCACTGGTCGGCCTCCTGCAAAGCTGAAATCTGCATCTTGTAAGGTGGTATAGACTGAAAAATTTCAAGTATTTTCTGTGGAATAGAGCCCTTAAGGGCTTTATTCACCTTAAATGTGATGCCATGAGCTTCCACAACCCAGCATGTACGCAGATTGTCCTTGATAAATATCTGTTTATCGTAACTACAGAAGACAGCTCTGCTTTTTCCAAACTCTTTGTCCCTCAAGATTAAGAAGCTAAAGGTCACATTTTAAAGAGACAGGCCTTTGAAACGATGGGGGTTTTTAAGCACTAGCAACTAAACTCTGTGTGAAAATATCCTGTCTTTTTTTCATGAAACTAGGCAGCACTAAATCAATGCATTCTTAAAAGAGTTGGTACATTACTGACAATGGCTTAAGAACTATACAGTTATGTTGACAGACAGAAAGTAAAAGAAAAAAAAGAAAAAAAAAAAAAAACCACAAAACCTTTTCTGCTACTGTGAAAGGAAGCCCCAAACTAAAGAACTGCAAATTCCAACATGGGAATGCATTCAGATCATATTGCAACCGAAATTCTTACACTAATTAGAGACTGATTTTTACAAGGCTTCAAATCCTGTGTGTGTCAGGGCTGGGTTACAGAACTACTAGTTTTACCACTCTTATTCTTTAGACAAAGATTAATTTTCTGCTCAAATCAGTACAAATAATCTGTTGGATTTCAGCCACTACTGTACTCTTCAAAGATACAGTCACATTGTCTTTTAAAGAGACACCGCACCAAGACCTTTTTTCATCTCGGAAGACACAGTACTTTGAAATCACACGGAGGCAAAGCCATCCTTGGCCAAGAGGGACAGAGCAAAGCTTGCACATTCACCAGTCTGCCTAACAGGAGGATGTAGCTTCCTTTCACCATCTATGCTGCAACCTTTCACTAACATGAAGTGTGTTTCTTTTTGATGTTTTAAAATATGCTCACAGATTTCCTTCTCTACTTATTCACAGAATCATGATGGGTAAAAATGTAACTGATCGGGAAGAGGTGAAGTTTTAGTTTCTTCAGTGCATATTTGTTCAGTTAAAATGCCATCCTAATCTGCTACCACTCTTTGTTCCACCATATCCCTTCTGACTTTCCAGGCAACCAATACACAACCAATAACTCTATCCTCCTGACTATGCCTTGAGCTCTGACGAAGAGCATATGAGAAGAAAGATATGATACACATTTACGATTAAAAGATAACCGATAACCAGGATCCAGATGTTGGTCTGTGCTGGCCAGCACACAGTGCAATTATTATTCCATTTATAGAAAGAGATGTTGTCCTGCCTTTTCCAGCCAACCAAAAGGTCTTCCATAAAATGCTCAAATACTCTGAAGAGAGGCATTCAAAACAAGGAACGAAAAGGGAACAAATCTTATTTGCGCCACAATTATTGCATTATATAAATTTAATGGTCTCAGTCTTACAGCATTATCCATTCCCACAAACTCCCAGGCTCACGCTTTCAGAGTGAGCTTGGATTTCCCTCTGTGGCTCAGCATCAGCCCCCTCACAGGTGCCTTACAGACAGCATTGCAGCACCCAAGTAAAAAGCGAAATGTGGGCTAGAAGAGCCTCTTCACATCCACAGCCCAGGGCTGCTTCTAATGAGGTCAGTGTGCACAGGCACAAATTAAGCCAAATGAAGTCTGAAAGTATTAATAAAACTCTTCTCTCTTGAGCTTCATCTTGGAAAAACTTCTGAATTTGTTTAAAAAAATGAATAGTATTCTAATTCCCTGAGTTGCTGATAAAGAGCAATCCAGCCAAGGCATAGGATTTCTTTGGTTTTTTTTTTAACTGATGAGACTTAGGGCTGAGGGAAAAGGATTGAATAAAAATAAGTAGGGCTGGAAGGAGGTTTTCAAAATCCCGAATGTATAAAAATGATAGTTTCTAAGCTGAGGAATAGCCCACAGCCTCCACAAACATATTAAGACAATTTTAACTGTTCAACATCTGGCATCTGACTCTATTTTAATGACATCTTAATAAATTGTCAGCTTAATAAAGCCAGTCACTGTTTGTACCAGTAAGTGATACGTTTTGACAAAAAGCATACACAATTCTGTAAAGGAAAAACAAGTTAGAAAGGTTAGAAATACTTGGAAAAGATATGACAATCACTATAAATGAAAGTTTGTGAAATGTGTAGGTTTACACTGAGTGCTCAAGATGCTGCATGCCAGTGCATTACTATTTTTTTTAGTCATGGAGAGGAAAATGTATGGACTGTTAATCCATTATATACGGCCATTTCCTCTGAGTATTCCTAAACAATGGAAAAACAGAACTTACTGACATTTAAAAATAACTTTCTGTCTACTAACATTCCAGTTTACTTTTAAAATATGCTTCTTGCAGCCTTAGAATCACTACGTATGTAGGTGGTCATTTGTTTACTAATTGTCATAAAAAATAAGAAAGATGAAGTTACATGTTTCCTATTAACATCATATGTTTATAATTATACCATGCATGTCATTCTCAAGCATTAGTGGACCAAATGTTGGGGTTTTTTTTTCAATTCTTTTGCATTTTCTCCCTTTTCCATGGACAGGTTATTTTCTGAAAGGTACAATATGCAGTCATTTCTGTCTTGATTAAATAAGCTGATTTTTATTTTCTCCTCACATTGCAAACACTGCTTGTTCTCATATAACACCAACATTATTTATATGACAGAAAAATATTTACAGGCAGGGAATTAAAGCAAACAAACAAAAGTAATATAAAGAGTGCTACCCCACCAAGGAGCTATTCCTCCTCAAAGTACTTATTTCTTCCACAAAGGCTCAAATCAGATTTGATTCTTAAAGACCACACAGATCCACCAAACTTCAGATAATTATCACATTCCTGGTCACAAGCTACTACAGATTTTAAAAGGAAACATTCCCAGGGTTTTAGCCTGGCCCAAATACATATTTTTAATGGTACCACACTTAAAAACAATGACACTATTTCAGTTGAAGATTTCACACACAAACAAACACAAACACACATCACCCCTGAGGCAGACCCCTAAGTGACACATTAAAGTCAATGCTTAAACTCTGCTGAAATAACAATAAAACAAAAAACAGAGCTTGCTAGCTTACTGTGTCAGGAAACATTTACAGCAAAAGTGACTCTACAAACCCCACCACAAAATAAATTCCTACAAAATTACGTCTGCTTTGGCCTCAGCTAACTTAATGCAATTTCAGTTGAACCTTAATGGTTTCAGCTTTGTAAGCTCTATGAGGCCTTCACACAGGGCCTGAAATGAAGTTGATTTGGATGAGCTGCAGAGGAGCAATACTGGAAGAACGCTAGCTGCCGACCCATCCTCACTGTTGTCTCAGTGTGCTTCCCACGTGCACATTGCACAAGCAAAATTCTCTTAGCTCAGAGAAAAACCTAATGCACGCAGTATACAGAAAGACTATACAAATAGAAGTATGGATGATGCTCTTCTACTGTTTTATTTTTAAAAGAATAAAAGGAATAAAAAGAATAAATGGACAAAAATCTTTACCCACATCACAGTTCTCAAACAGAGCAGAAGCTTCTGGTACTGCAAAAATATCTCAGAAATTATAGTTTAAGAAATAAAGCTCACTCATTCATTCATTTCCTAAAGGCACTACGTTCTGAATACTCCCGCTTCCCCATTTTACTAACACCACATTATATAACTATTACTGTTTTTACTTAAGACTTAGAAAGCCAAGTTCTGGACAGCAAGGCAGACACTATTATCTCATTAAACAGCAAACTGTTTCAAGAACAGTAATTTCGTTTCAGCTGGTTTGCAAATTCACTTTCTTATTGGCTGTATTTGAAGAAATATCATTTAAAAAGTTATTTTTTCACCTTCTCAATATTCATATGGATAAGATTATGTAATATCCCTTATTTTTAAAATATAGATTTTTTTTCAAGTCAGAAAACTCATCCAGATATCCAAACCATCAAGATTATTACTTTAATAGTGTATTACCGAATAGTTTTAAAGCCTCCACAATAAACAGGATGGTTAAAAACATCAGAAGGAAAAAAGTAATAAATTAAAAATAGACACCGTAAGTAGCACTGTTATTAAAAATTATAGTTAGGTTGTCTACACAAGACTTCTGTGGTAGTTATAGAATAACACAAACTACTATAAATCTCACAGCCTTGTATATTAAGATGTTACATTACCAATCTCAAAAATGCTCTGTTAATATTAAAAACAGGGAAATAAATAGTCTGGGATTTTGTTACAATGCACCAGCAAATCTTATGTTACATACACAACTGGATAGCTGCAATGTTTATAGAAAGTAGTCATTTAAACCTCCACTGAAAGTTCTTAAATCTTTGTTGCTAACAAGACGGTCAGCTGGACAAGTTTTTGCTAAAATGTTGCCTGAGTTTGTGTAGAAATATTTACAGTTTTACAAAAAGTAGGAGGTGATTAAAGAAACACTCAGAAAATTAATGTAGAAGTAGCCTTCTCAGTCAGGAAGCATTAACTTCTGTTTCAGACTCCATACTCCTTAAAGAAACACTCATTTTTCAAAAGGAAACACAACACTGGCTTTAAGGATATACCTCAAACAGAGAAACAAAACAACCTCAGTTGCCCCAGGCTTCCACTGAACTGCAAGAAGTTCAAGAACTTGTACTGTCCCTAGGACTTGATCTTTTCTTATCTTTAAATGTAATCATTGCTGCACAGATTAAAATCATTGCTGCTCTCTATTGCTTACCTGTAGAGAGAGCTACTGTTTCTCAGGAGTAGCTTCTCTTTTACTTAAAAACGTAGGAAGTAGCTTTGTTATAATTTTAGCCTAACTTTATTGGTTGCCAACTGCCTCCCTTTGTGGCTCATGGCTTCCACCCACAGCAGATTTAGCCTATGTACTCAGGCAGGCTCACACCCAAAACTTATGCCAAACTCCTGTCTAGGGAGCCTGCTCAGAGTAGGCAGGTTCTGAGCATCACCCAGCATGCACAAGGCCACCCCTGTAAGAACCGTGGGACTCCAGAGCCATGCGGGTGGCAGAGGGGTTCACCCCCAGCACAGCCCACTCTGTCTCCAAGTTTGTTTGCTCCACATCACCTCCCTCGCCCCATAGCCTGTTCTTCCCTTCCTCCTCCCTCCCCTGAGCCAGTCCTGCTGCTGGTTTTCTGAACATGAGGATCGCCTAGGGACCTTTTTTCCCAAATAGTATTTTAAAACTGCAAATTATCTGTGGTGCAGCTTATATGAATGAAGACTGACATGCTGTTGTGTAAACTCCCCTTTAATAAAATGCATTAGCAAACAAATGTATATTCACATAAGGAAATGATGATCATTAGACATAAAACCAGCATTTTAACAAAAATGGTTTCATTTAAACCTTACTAATGCTGAATGATTGTGAAAAAATTGGAGTTTAAGCATAAGAGATTTACATCCTTATAAAACTGTTCTGCTTCAAAATTGCTTTACTTTAAATCTCAGGCCTGGCATAGAATAAATTTCCATTTTGCTTGGTTAGAAAAAATATCAGCTTACCATTTCTTCTTCTGAATACAATAGTTCAACACAGAATTTGGTTTATGTTAAGAGCAAGCCTTGAATGACTTCGAGACAAGAAAAGGTCACAGATTCATATCATCTTTTTTCCTTGACTTAGCTTTATTCCTAACAGATTTCTTATTAACACACTGAAACTTTGCATCTCTTCTTTCTGTATGTAAGAACTTGACCAAACTGGATACACTTACAAATTGCTTTATTTTTCTTAGTGATAGTTCTTTAAAGTGATTTTTTTTCATGGCATGCTCTTACAAAGCAAGCTTAATATCTAGGAAAAGATTTTTGAATACTCTTTTTGCTCCGGTTGCTTTATGGAAAGGAAAAGAGCCCTATCTTCCACAAATGGCTGTGGTTTTATGTCACTGAAGGGCACATAGCTTGGCTGTACACCCTACCCACTGAGTCATCAGAAACTGGACTTGGCTGCAGAATGCCATTTTTCGTTAGATACACATGTGATTGACACAGACCAACAATCTTGGGTAGAGGGCTCATGCTAATCAGCCACATACACAAACAAGAGCACTCAACCCACACAAGTTTATCCAGTTTTCATGGCTAGAATGTTGATTTTTAGGACTATTAACTATTCTTTCTTGTTTTCCAAATGGCTCAAGAGTCATGTTTATGTCCCTGACTAGAAACATCAAGAAAGCTTTCATTTAACAACACCATCTTCTTTTAATATCTAGACTCCACCACCATTTGATAGGAGGGTTTGCTCTCCAGGGCAGCTAAGATACCAGCTACCTTCCTCCTCTTTGCTACTCTTGACCCTAATTCTGAGAGAAAAGCAGAAAGTCACATCATATCTCATTAGCAGCATGTATATGCCTACAGTTACCAAAGACTGTACAGAAACACTTAAAAAATACACTTATTGTTCATTTCCTTAATGTCTCTGTATGGGAAGAACAGTGAAAGCATCAATATGTCAGCTGAAAGGTTAATACTGCATCAAAAGGAAGAGCCAAGGTATTAATTCAGAACATTCAGTCACCGATACAGAAGAGGCACTTTCCTGCTGTTTTACCTAGAAAATTTTATCTCCTAATTCAGCATTGGATACTCATGTTTTACTTTAGTAAGCAAAAACAAGCAAATCAACAAGTGATCTTGCATAGGAAAGATATTGTGTAATGTGTATGGTGATATGTAAGAGAGTTTTTCAGCACAGTAAGTTGCAAGAGCCTGCAGATTTCCTAATGACTTAGGATGTGGGTAAGAGGTATCCACACTTGCAGGTACTGAAAAAAATCTTTGAAATGGCGTTCGCTTTCCAAAGGAAGGGTATCAGTAAATTGAGTGTCATGAAAGGACAGTTTGCACAGAAGCACGAAGCAGTCTGAGCCAGAAAGTTTCACTGAACTCTCAGCTTTAGTTATACTATGCCAGAAATATATGGGAATAAACAAACAGATTAGGAAAAGAAGACAGAAGAAAGTAATAATCTTCACTGAGAGGAATGGGGCAAATGTAAACTGAAAGGGCCTCTGTATGTAACAAACAGAGACTATAAAAGGAAGATTGTTTAGTGCTAAATCTGTTTCGTGTAGGCTTCTTAAGAAAAGAATCACACTAGCCATTCAAAAGCTTTACACCTGGCACACAAACACATTTGGTCCAAGGAAGACAAAGAAATAAAACTCTTAAACCTCCCCCAGAGCTTGGAAACTAGGGCCTTTTGAGTCCATAACTTTGTAGGAAAACCAAGCAATGCTAGAAAGATCATAGCAAATGTTGTTTCTCTGCCAGAATCTCAGCAATGGCCATGCGAGTCTCAGAAGCTCAACCTCTGCCATGGGATAAGAGATCACTATGGCAGCACAGTTGCCTCCTTTCACAGCTTGAGACCAGGAACCACAAGGGCCCCACAGAGGGAAACCTCAAACTGGCAGTGTCTAATTTGGTTTTGTTTATGTTCCTGTGCTCCCTATTGATCTGCATAGGGCCTAGAATCAACAGCAAAGACCAGCAACCTCCTCAGCAGAAACTGCAGAGGTAAAATAATCTCAGAATGATGCTTCCTGCTTCAAATCAGAAGAGGCAGACAGATCCGGCGGCCAGCAGTTGGGAAGCGGCCCCAAAGCCTGCTTGCTACAAGGCTCCTCGCAGAGATCAGTGTCTGTTTCACTTTATCTCAGAGCTGCAAGCTGGGCTTTCAGTTGGACACGGGTGTCTGCAACAAAGCGGAACAAGCAGTGTCCATGGACGAGGGACATAAACTCTGTAATGAGGTGAAACAGATTCTCAGTAGAACAAATGTAATGGGGAGGAGAAAGAGCAGAAGAAAAACAACTTTGAAACAATCCTTTGGGAATAGTTTAACCCTCAAGTGACTATTACTAGAATCTCTAATTAACAGATACGCTGACTCCAAAACAAGATATGGGTGTCTATCCTCTAATGAGGGTAGAGATTGAATAGTTTGGACACTCCACATGATAAAGAGTTGGCAGCCAGTGAAACATGCCCCTCTAGAGAAGCCTTCACAAGCTTCTCAGGAGAGCACCTGCATGGTAAGACACAGTCCTGTTCTCACCACAAATTAACTTTTTTTTTTTTCTCCACACATCTCACACTCTTATCTAATCTCTCCAAAAAAATCACAATACAGAAGGCACAGCACATCCAGCTGTTAGAAAAGCCCCTTTTCATTTGGTTAAGGGGGAAACAAATCAGTTAGGAGAGGAAAACCTAAATATACTACTTGCTGATTTTCCATAAGATACTTAAGGGACCACCCCACATCCATGACCAGGCAGCATGTTCACCAAAAGATGCATGGAAGTTTTCCTTTCTAAATAAGATTTCAGTGCTGACAGCATAATTTGCAGGACACAGGTGTTGCTTATTCTTTAAAACAAGAGCCCCTCATACTCAGAGCACTCCCTCAGTGTTTTAGCCTACAGAGAAATCAAAGAAAGAACTTTTTCTACTGGTACAGACCTCATTGCTTTTATGGAGCCCCTGGAAGGCTATATTCCTCCTCCTGTAATACATGCAGAAATTCATTCATCATGGAACAAAACACTACCATCAAATAATGTGCTTTCAGGCACATGATACATGCATTTCCAGTTGTAGAGTAAGAAGTTCCAGCATCTACCAATGCATCAAGGTATGACCATCATCATCTGACAGGTGAATGTCTCGTTTTTGCATGTGAATTCATATACTTGTCACCACAGATTAACAAATAGACTTCAGTCCTTTCAGGAAAAAAAAAAAAAAACGCAAACCCCCTCCAAAAAAAAAAAAAAACGCAAACCCCCTCCAAAAAAAAAAAAAAAGAGTAGTGAAATGCCAAAACAATTTAACTAGTCCATGGTTTGTTGCCTGTGGGTCTTTAAGACCCTTGCTGCAGCCTTACTCCAGGTCAAGGACCACCACAATTTTAGTCTGTACACTGTACATTAAGGATTCAGGGGTGCTGATTTGTAATACTGTAATCTTTCCTACTTGTTCTTTTTTCTGTTTTCCATTCCAATTTGTTTTCAACAGTAGTGAATAGCACAGGCATTGCTATTGCATGGGTTAGCATGATCAATTCCCATGCTTTCAGCACCACCAGGAACAAGAACCATGTTTAAGTGGCCAAGAGACATCTCTGTCAGTAGCTGGAAAAATCTACCACACACAACTGCTCTCAAAATAAAGGACCACGATGACTATTAAAGAGGGACCACATCACTCTACTGCAGCAACGGCCTTTTCCACACTAGGAAAGTTTCCTCCATAGCTGCAAATGACACTATCTCAAATCATTAATTTTATTTTACTATGCAAATACTTTCTATGTCCATATCTAAAAGTTGAGAGTAAAAGGAAAGGAGAAAACAGATTCTTGTTAATATGACCAATGCATCCAAGATTTTGGAATTACATTCCTACTTCAAAGGAGCATTTGTATGTTTATAACAGTCTCTAACATTTAGAAAACAACAAGAAAGTGGGAGGCTGGGAAGACAGATAGTTCTGGTGAGATACTGCAAAGTAAACAAATAAAAATTACATAGATATATTTTGCATTTTTCTTAAAACTGATGATTCATCTTTTTTTTATCAAAATGAAGTTGTCACTTCTAAGAAGGATTAATTACCACAGAAATTGTGTAATGTCACTGAAGTACGGAGAGGACATACAAGAGGAATGGAGACCATGGGCATTTAAAAAGAGCTTTACAAATTCTATGAGAAAAAAGTTCTCGTTGATAATATATGGTTTAGTTTCAGGGATTCAAACATTAGTATTAAAACCAAGAAAGGAGAGGAAACATGTCCTACAACATGGAATATTTTTGTTGGAATAATAATAATAGTCAGTAATACACAGTAAGCTGCATAAGCCTCAACAATGCTTCCAAATAAGACCTCTTCTCCTTTACCTCCTCCTCGAGGGAATGCACAAAGGCTCATGATGGTAAAACAAGTACTTAGTTGTTTGTGTAGTGTTTGGTCCAAGCTAAGCCACCCATTAAAAAAAGAACACTTTTCTATACATCTGTTGTCTAGGTAACATTTCTTTGAGATCTAATCTCCTAACTTTGTGGACAAAAACAAGCTTTCACTACTGTTAGCTCTGCAAAACCAATATAACCATGACTGAGCAAGCTGGAATTTTTATTACTGGCAATGAAGTAAGATTCAGACAGAAAACAGCTTGATTTGTCAAACCTGAATGTGAGAGTTTGAAATATTGGCTGTTAGAAAAATCACCTTTTGACTTGTAAACTAAGCAAAGTTTTATCTGAAAGTGATTGAGAGCGAACAAGTGCAGAAACTCTTGCAGTCATTTTTACAGTTGCTTCTGGAAATAATTCTGCTGTAGGATAACAACCCTCTGCCCTCTTTCCTTTCTGCCAGCTGCATACACCACTCACACGTGCAACTGGAGGAGCGAGCTAAAGAGTGCTATAAATCTCCAAGTATCATTGAGGTATGTCAAAATCATATGGGAATGATTACAGATGTAAAAGATGTGAAAGAAAAGCTATGCAGCTTCCTGGACGGCTCAAACTCTGCCCTGCTATACTCTGGGCTCTGCCATAGCTCCACCATGAGACAGTTTTTCCCATCTTCACACGGCCAAAAAGTGCAAGCGTAGAAAACTCCCTTGATCACTTGCTGACATCCCTATAGGATTCCTGCACACTGGACTCCTCAGCCCTTGGGATTGAGCCTTCTCCCTATAGGATCTGCCCAGCCAGTCCCTATTGCACTGCTAGGGATTTGCTGATCCACTCTGTCCAGCCACAGCCCTTGGCAAAGATGCACTAAACAAAATAGTCGACCCCCCCCCCATCTCATTAAAAGCTTGATCTTAGCTTTTTGTGAGGGGATCTACATAGCAGGATGCAGAACAGTGCATAACTAAGCTAGCTTTGGCTTAGTTTGCTCTGGGGCTGGAAACACTATAGCTGTTTCAGCACAGTGCTGTGTACATGTCAGTCCTGATGTTTACACATTTCTTCTACTGCTGTTACCCAGTCTGGCCTGGTCATTCACCACATTCCTCTACATATTATTACTCTACCTCTGCCCTTTAGCTACAATGAGAAATCCCTGTGCAGCATGAGATTCAGTCAGGAATATGATGGTCTTTCACATATATGACTTAATCCCAGTTACAAAAATTAAAGCCTAAATAAATACTGCTTTTTTTCCCAGAGCACCAGGCCATTCTAAGGAACATTTGGGGACTGCTTTCTCAGAATATATGTTGACATTGCCCATTGAGGTAGAAAAGAAACAATTGTTGTGAACAGCTAAGTTCCAACTCAGACCATATTGCCTGAGACCATACGTATGGATATGTTACCATCAAGACTTATTTCAGGTGATTCCAGCAGTTCACTTAGGGTCCAAGATATTAAAAAAGAATCCCCAAGGACTTTATTTTCCAAATATGGTTTCTTTTCTAACTACTAGACCTATCAAAGTACTGAGGCTGCACTGAGAAGCAGCCATGGCAGGGCTCCTGTCCCACACACACTGGCCAGCAGAGCCCCAGGGAGAAGGGCAGAGGCAGGGAGGAGGGAAGCACAGCAGAGCGCTCCAGTCAACATCAGACAGGAATACTGGGAATACTGTGGTTAACTGGTTCCCTGGTTTTGTTTCTGAAGGAATATTAGCCAGTGTTTTTAATCTAGTTACGGTGTAGTATACTCCCAGGAGACAGTTCAGCAATCACCAAAAATTTAAAAAAAAAAAAAAAAAAAAAAAAAAGCGCTTTGGTTTAAAAGGTGAGAAAACAGCTTAATTCCAACAGACCTGTTCCATTTCCCTCAGGCTTTAGTGCAACAGTTTAAGAAAATCACTTTCTATGAAGAGACAAATCAACATGCCTGGGTAGCTTTCAGCTCCCCATAGAACCCCGCGTCCTTCCCAGGGAGGGCTTCACCTCTGTCCTTCCCATCCCCACCAGCTCTGCTGACGCCAGCTGAGGCAGCCACAGGCTGCGGTTGCAAAATCAGGCGCAGAATACAACCCGACACAGAGAGCTTGCTCTGTCCTCACCACCTCACCACACCACGCTTTCATCTCTTTTGCACTTTAAGACATCAGGGATTAAAATTTGTTCATTCAATTATAAAAACATAGCCATGCAAATATATGGAAGTGCACAATATATTCTTTTCATCTAAGAAACCTGATGTTTTTCCTCCAGTTGACAACTTCAGACTGATAGCTTTAATGTCAATTTTCTTTTTTTACGGTAAGTAACTGGGACACTAGATAGCACTGCTAACATTAATTATGCCAGCAGATGAACAAGTCGTCTATTACTGAACTAAATTACTTCTAATTGCACAGGCAACTTGCTCTCTCCTTACATGTAAATAAGAGCAAGCTTACGTCTGTCTTTTAAAAAAGCATATGCATTATAAAGAGTGAATTAACAGACAGTTCACTTCCTAATATCATCACTGGCTTTACTATTTTTACATTTGTACAATGTAAGCACTGAAGTGTAAAACAGCTCTATAAACACACAGGAAATTACAGACCCTGTCCCAGGGAGTTTACATTCTAAGATGGAATTTCTTGTTAGTATTAATTCTTTCCACTTTTTCAGACTGATTATCAAAAACATTCACAGAGACCTGTACAAACTATGTGTGGTACTGCTGCTAAAATAAATAAAATGGCACTTAGGCAGCATTATTACTCATTTTTCTTCCTAAATCTGTTTTCCTTGATGCAGCACAATCCTCTCCTCTCTGCCCTCCCCAGCAACACACTCAAAAGAACACAGGTTACCCAGCTAAGCCAAATATCCTGAATTCAGTCACTCCTGAAATTGACAATGACATCCAAAATCCTGAGGCTATTAGAGTGAGAAACAGTTTTCAAGTAGTTTATATGTATTTTAACTTTTTTTCCAAATATCTGATTAAGACTGATTAAGATTTTTCTTAACATGTCACTTCAGCAAAACTGAGTATCATTTGAATCCAGAAAGAGACAAAGCCAGACAGAAAAAATAACCACAGCTTCAGTGACAGAAAAAAAATCTCCTATAATTTAGACAAAGCTAAATGAGTATTTTTAAACTAGCAATGATGTGTAGTCCTTGCACCCTGGTTGCTTATCAGGCACAAAGTAGACAAGTCAAGACTGGCCTTGACTGACTATTACACATCATTCAAAGTTAACATTTTTCTGTTCCATCTTATCTTCCTGCCTGAGTGACAAAACCCACAAGTCACTAAGTCAGATATCATTCTAGATCCTAGAAGTCTTTGCCAAGGCACAATGTGATCAATCTCAAGGATTTTAAAAAGAGGAATCTGGTGACCGTTTAAAATATTGAGGGCCTTTCTCAGGCAGCTCTCTCAGTTTATCTGTGCTGTATTTACTGTTGCTGTCTAAGGTTCTTTTGGGTAATCTCTAATTCTATGATGCTAGCCTTTGCTTGGAAAGGAGAAATAAAGTTAAGATACACGTACTTATAAACCCTAGAAGACTGCTATTTTACTAAGAGCCATTAGAATCAAGCAATTGCTTTCCTTGAAAAGAGAAGTATTTTCATAAAGCAATGAAGTACTGACCCGAAGAGGTACTCTAAGTGTGAAACAACATCATGTGAGTGACATGAAAGCAGGCTGAAGACCCCTGATCCCAGGGCACGTGAGGACTGAGTGAATCATGGAGACTGAGCTTGCTTAGTTTCTGGTTGGAGGGTACTTCCCCTGCAAAAGCCAGCAAATGTACTACCTATCGAACAAAACTGTCATAAGCTTCAAAATTCAAGTCTAATGTTTACAGAGAACAAGGTATTTTGGAAAAATACTATAGAAAAGGCAACATCAACAAAGAACTAAAAAAAATATTCCCGGTAATTCAGTTTTAGGTTTCTTTTCCATGGACTGAACTGGAAGATCAGTCTGTGAAAGGAATGACTGCTGAGACTTAAGAAAGAGCTCAGATTCAATAAAGTGCTTCCTCATAATATGTAAACCTATGTCCAACCTGGATAAAGATACTGTACTGATACATACTAGCATATTTTTGTGCTGAGCCTAACTTTACAACTTCGTTACAGCAACATTACAAATTTATATAGATTCTTTCATTTTATTTTACATTTTCTGTCACTTCTGCACTTGGGTGTTTGGCATATTAATGATGACTATTACCTTTCCAGACACTGACACATAGCTGACTTCAAACAGACTAGAAAGTTCTGTTTGGCACCGACTTCTCAGAGTCAGCAAGGTTCACTCAGCTGTGCTCTACCAGGCATGCACACAGGATCACTAACATGGCACAAGAGACTTCAATAGGCTAAAGCCACCCTCAGTTTTGGTAATGATACACCAGACAGGAAAACTGTAGCCAAAACCAGCTAATAACAGCTCTAAGAAAAACTGCCTTTCTGTTAACTCTATGGGTTTGAAGCGTCAGCCTGACTCCAGAATGTGGGTGCAAAGCGAGAAGCAAGAGGCTTCACCTCAGAGTCCAGCACATTTATATAATACCACTTGAAGAAAAATTCAGTCCAGTCTCAATGCAATCAAGATGAGAGGCAGGTCTCTGTCTATTCACACTCCTCTCAAGAATTCAAAGATGAATGATTGGTGGCCCAAAACCAGACTGCCAAGTAGGGAGTTACTGGATGCAATTTCATAAGAAAGGTGGCACTCATGGACTGATTTTCAGCCACCTCTGTAATGGTCACTGACTCTGCAAGTCCAAAAGAGACTACAAAGCCCTGAAGGCTATTAAATGATGTAAAACAGCAATCATTACATTAGGGAAACAACGAACACGAGCTTTCAAAAAAGGGAAAGGAACAATTTCTTCCACTCGGTCCTTGTCAAAAAGGAAGCTGTCACAAAACTAGCTTGAGCTTTAATACTTTGGGAAGGCATTTCAAGATTTCTAGCAAGAGGAAAAATCAATTTCTATTTCAGATCAAAGTTCAGTTTGATCATAACTATTTGTGTAGATAATCCCCTTTTACAGCAACTATCTGAACAGATATAATTACAAAAAGAGATGGAAAGTGTTTAATGTTTATCATGAAACTCTGTCAGCACCAGCTGAATCATACAAGACTAGTCACCCACACTTAATGTCATTTATGACAGACTTTATTCATACTTACATAACTAAAATTTATAGCCACAAACCTAAAATTCATATCCACAAACTATAATTCATTTACATAGCAACTAATTATTTATGTTTTGTCCTATGAAAAGAACTATTTTTTTGCCTCACAACATTACTTCTCATTAAGCAACACAAGAATATACATAGCTACAATTTAAAATGTCAGTAAAGAAAACGTTTTAAGCATAAAACAGCATTGCAACTTTTAAAGCTGATAAAAACTCCCATTTTTCTAGTATGGCAGCTTAGAAATAAGTTTAATGCATTTCAGTTGAAGTTATAGGAAAAAAAATGATTGGTTTTGTTTATTTGAGTTTGTGTACACATCTATGAAAATACTCCTCTAATATCAGATTGATTTATAATAATGACATTTTAAGGGCTATTGACCTTGGTGCAAATGATTAAGAGTACACTGTGTGTACTAAAAGATTTTCAGAGAAAGATCTGTTTACTAGTTATGTTGCTTTGTAAACAGAAAATTCCATCATTTCTAGGATAGTGTTATATGCCAGTAGGTGGGAAGAAGCTTGACCTTCCTCAAAGATCTTCACCCAACAAAATCACTTCATTTAAAAAAAAAAAGCACAAAGTGAGAGAGTTAGAGAAGCTGATATGAGTTTCATTAGTGAGAGTATGTGGCCAGAAAAAAAAGTGTAGCTATATGCATCAGAAACATGAAAATGACAGTCAAAGGCAGGGGCTGCAGGAAGGAACCTCTGCTATGTATAACTGAACAAGTTAAAGAAAAACTACAGACCACCATGGGTGCCAAAGGGACAAGGTCAGGCAGAAACAGGCAGTAAAATGGTGGTTCTGCTGCAGGAGCCACTATGGTATGACAGCATTTGTATCTCAAGTTGTCTTTGTGCATTACTATCAAACTGTTACCAAAGCACACCTGGTAATCTGGTATCTTCTCTATAATAATTTGTTCCATACTCAAATGTAAATCTACAATAGTTTCATGAGATAATTATTAACATTAAAATGGTTCTGAACAGTGCAATTAATTAACTGAGAGTTCAGCTTTCCCTAATAACCTTAAGTTCCAGAATGCAGACCACATACTTACAGCCTGTTCTGAAGAGCAGTGTCATACAGTAAAAGGCACAGAAACAGCAACAGAGGACAAAGGCCATTAACAATCACTTAGTTGTCCTAGTTCAAGGACTGTTCCCCCCTCTGTTGTTCTACTGCCTGGTCTAGCCTACAAAGTCTTGCTGACAAAAAAATACCTTTCTTTATTAAAGGTTTGCGAATTACCCACATTATGATTCCATACCTCGGCCAAATTATTTCCTGTTAAAGCTACCTGTCCAAAAGAGGAAAAATTCTAAAAAGGCACCAGGGTCATGGCAAGCATTCACAGTGCCAGCAGAGTTCCTTGGAGCTCTCACAAATTCTTGCTGCAAAGGCATCCTCAGCTGCCAGAAACTATCACAGTCCAAGGGCTCAACAAAGAAGAAAATGGTTCTATGTGCTGATTCTGCCAGGTCCTCACTTTATTTCCATTCCACTTCCATAGACCTCACGTCCTGGCATAGGTGTAACACGAATGTCCTGAGAAGCTTTCTCATTGCGAACAGAGCTAACATTAGCAAAACTGGTTTTGCTGGTATGCTTCACACCAGTGCCTCAAATGAAACAAGCTACAAAAGCATGCTTCCCCCACCATCCACTATCACTATATCCATAATGGAGATTTTTTTCCAGTATAAAATTATTAAACATCTAAATTCCTCACTGACATTACTTGCCTAAATTACAGATATGTCCTAAGTATAATTCCACAATTGAGGAAATACAGGAAAACTTTATATTGTGGAAGAACTTACACCATTGTATTAGTACTCTCAAATGGCATAAACAATTCTGTCAGCAGCTCAGTATTATCAGTATTTTCTATACAATCAGGAGAAAATGGGGAAAGGACAAAGCACAGAAATACATGAAATCCATTTATAAAGAAACAGATACCAATGCCCTATTCTCTATTTTTGAGGGATCTGAGTAACAAGTAATTGCATATATATACAGTTTTTAAAAAAAAGGAAAAAATTACTGTAGTTCTTCAGTCAGTATCATACAGGAACTACAATCCATGCAACTCGGCTACAGCCACTTGCCCTTACCTCAGCACCACTATCAGCTTTACATCATTTGTAAAACAGCATTGGCTTTAGCATGCAATGTGGCACCTGTACCAGGCAGCACTAAGTGGGACTACATGACAGACCAGAGTATTTTCAGTATCTGTTAAAGGAGGCCTTAACGGTTTTAAAAGAAGCAGGACTGCAGTAATAAATCTCATCTCTTGAAGCATGAGTTGGAAGTTGTACCCTCCTGTCAGCAGGTTCACTGTATGATGCATTGTGGAGCTTTGGCAGAAAAGAAGCTGTAGCCTGCAGTTAATGAGCTGTTCAAAGTAGCTGCGAAATTGTCAACTTAATTAAGCCAAGTTTTGTTAACATTCATCTTTCCAAAAATTTGTGTGGAGAAGCAGGCTCTGGAAGTGAACTGTAGGAAAGTGCTGTGTACTTCTCTGAACCAAGAAATTATGAGCTCATGTAATAAGAAATAGTGCTATTTAATAAAGTGCTTAAAGAAAGCTCCTTGCCTGTCCCACCATGTCAGGAAGCTCCACATTTTTTTCTATTTTCAGAGAATTAAGAAGCAGAAGTACTTGAGAGCAGTCAGTAACAACTTCTTAAGATAGCCTGAGCTCTAGAAAAACATGTATGTCTTGGAGAAAGGAAGGAGAGCCTCCTGAGGAAATCTTGTGAAGGTCCAAGCTCTCAGCATGCAATACTAACTTCTGTAAATGACTGCACTGACACGCCAGTCATAATCTAAGAGGTTTGTCCTACTCGGATGATGGCAGACAACTTCAGAGATTATCAGGAAGATCAATATACTCCTTGAATTTATTTCCATTATTGTTTTTCATGGCTTTGAATAAAGCACTTCAACACATACCTTTGTCTTTCCTGTTCCTTAACCAGGTTAGCACATGTTAAAGACTATCCAAGTTAGATTAAAAATATAAGACATTACAGTATACTAAGTCACAGGTTTGTATTCCATTTAAATTAACTGCAAGCTAACTGGCAAACTCCTGTACATAAGTATTCCTCTGGACAGTCTGCTCATGTCTGTTCTAGGACAAAAACATCTGTAGTAAAGAAACTGAATTATAGCATTATAGCAATCAGTTAATCTGGGTTTAAGAGCTTGAGTTTAAACAAACCATTACCACTGGCCTCAGTTCATTTCTCAGTACAGAGGTCAAGGTTTCTAAAACCTTACTCAGACTCTTAAGGATACAAAGACCTCTTGCAGCACTCAGCAATAGCAGAGGTGCAGTGCTGTCAGCCATAATAGCTTCACCCTGGAAATCCTCCGTTTATGTTTTTCTCTCTTCATGGAATGTTTTGTTGGTTTACCTTCAAAATCATTAAACTATTTTAGAACAGGCTGTGGATACCTCTCCTTTAGGCGAATTTCCTAGAAGCTACCTGATGGCTTGGGAAGTCCTGATGTTGGGAAAGATTAAAAAAAGCCCCAAGCCCTTCACCCACACACACCTCTCTGAAAAACAGAGGGCGAAAAAACAGGAAAAAAACCTATAGAGTACTTCACAAGTCCCTGGAACGCTTACAAAATGAGTGAAACTAACAGCAGTCAAGCATTTAAAGATTCCCTGGTAATATGTCACATGTATATTTACTGAGTGTATTGTTACAGGGGTAAAGGGAAAAGTAATCGAAGTGACCAAACACAGCTAGGAAAGAGAGGCTTTGCTTTCAGATACACTCAACAAAATACATTGCCTTTGTTCCTTTATCCTGAAATGGACTAGCACTGGCACAGCAAATCCTAACAAGTGGATTCAACTGAGTACTTCTCTGATCAGCCAACTAGAATGCCAGTCAGCTGGGCAAAAAACATAAGGGGCCATTGACCAAAAGTATCAGGTTTCCTGAGAAGGGATGATAGTTCTTCTTTGCAGGTCATCCATGGAGAAAGGGCAAGAGACCACATCGCTTCATTGCTAAACACACGCTTTAGGAAACAACTGACAGAGAGACAGTGTCCTTCCTCCAACTGATGATGGAAACAAATTTTAGAACAAATCACTCTTCCATAACTAGGTTAAGATCCCTATGGAGACAACTCAGACTTCTACAACCTACAAGCAAAGCCATTCCCCATAGTGATGTCAGAGGCAAACACAGGACCCCACCACTTACACTCTATGTTGGCCTCTGGCCTTGACTTTATGATTAAATTTAGGAGGCAATGACAGAGCAGTCTAGTGTATCAGAGAGGCATCTCTCAACCCACATAACTGCTGTCCATAGAATAAAGGGTTGAACATCACAGCTACCTCTTAACACCCACAGCCTGCAAGCACAGCTCAAAGGCTCACAGAAAAAAAAAAAAAAACGGAGGAAAATATTTCTATTCCCTGAACCTCCACCAGGTGTATTTTACTTTTACAGTTCTTAAAATTCTCTAGTTTGCTTCGGCTTTGCATATCAACAAAACAAGTTACCCTGCAGAGCAAAATTTACCCCATGAGCAATGTTCCCACAGGCTTAGAAGAGCGCAGCAGAAGAGAGTTTATACTGCCCAAAGAGCAGAAAAGAGCCTTGTAAGAGCTCTCAGCAAGCAGAATAGCCAGTATAGTTAAGAGAAAACTTCGGGGCTCCATAATTTCCAAAAAAAATTAATTTTTATTTAATTGGCAAAATAAGAGCTGGTATTTTCAGCTCACTTTTTTGACAATCCAGCTATGAATCTCACTGTAAGCAAATCACAACAGAGCTTAGGTTTTCAGAAAATCTGAACTTCAATCACACTCCTCTGAAAATTTGGTGTCTTGGAATCTTCCCTTGGTCACACTGTGACTCTTACCTCCAAAAGCCTGGCTGTTGCCACATGATACTACTGCCAGAGGCAGGGCACTGTAAAAAAGCCACGCAAGCTGCTTTTGGAGCAAATTTGTTTCCAACAAACTCCTACTCTAACTTGCTCCCTTTAAAGAGTTGTAATTTGCAATGATATTTCATAAAATCCTCCGAAAAAGTTAGCTGCTGTCCCAAAGTGAAAGATTCCATCCTTTGGTAAAGGTAAAATGTAAGACTGAGGGAAGAAGTATCATTGCTAGGCACAGGGGCTTGACTGACAGCACAACCACTGAATCCAACTTGACTGCTTTTGTGACAGAACTCAGCTCCATGGAATTAAATAGCAAGGACCAAGACCCGTCATTTACAGAACTAAAGACGTACAATAAGATAATTGATTGACAGTATAAGCAGAACAGCCTTTTCATCTGAAATTCTACAGAAAGCAGATCACTTCCATGGCAAAAGACAAAAAGAAAACAAATTATAGACAAATTAAAAGTTAGAGCAGAATCAATGGAAGCATGAAGCAGTGCCTGAGCTCGCAGGATTCACTCTTCCTCTCAGTACAGTTGTTAACAAAATAAAAGCTGTTTGCATTTGCCAAACCTTCTTTGCCTGGCTTTGAAATATTTCGCTCCTCTAAAACACCAATGTTATCCTCAGTAGTTTCATCAGCAGAATGCTCTGCATTATGTATGAAAAAAAGCTTTTCTAGTCAAGAAGCCCTCCTTCAAAATGCAAACCCATATTTGGTTACAATTCATCCCCTTTGCTTTCTTTTAAACGTGGTCCCTGTAACAGTATTTACAGAAACAAATACATAATCAATCCACACTGATGGTGTTTGGGTGCTAAGTATGTGCCAAGACTGGTTTGGAAATTAATCCTCCATTCAATAATTCTGCTCAAGAGTACAATTTTTTTTATTGCATTTGTCAACTCAGCAACCAAGTTTTATGGTGATAAAACTAAAATATCATTGTCATATTACATGCCAAACTTGTGAAAAACAAGAAGTAAATCAGTATGTCCAGACTAAAGCCAGAAGAGGAACGTGAAAAACTCTTCTATTTTTTGTACCTTTAAATAGATTCCTTGCATCTTTCTCCAAAGCACACTCTGCTCACTGCTGTTGGAGACAAAGCACTGCATTACACGGACAGTTTGATCGGAGAGCAGCTCTTGCATTCCTGGGTATATGATGGCCCTGATCCTGCATGACACATAATGAACATCAAGCGTGCAAGCAGAAGCCCACAGCAAAGAGCCTCAGGCTCACCAGTGGCACTCTGGTGGAAATCAGGTAAGTTTTGACTACAGAACAGAGATCAAACTCTGGCTATTTTGAAGGCTGTAAGAACGTTGCTACTAGTTTCAGTAGACAGGAGCTTTCTCACTGGAGCTATACTGATGATAGAAAATAAATTAGCCCTTTCTACAAATATTATTGCCACTATTTTTATTTTCAAATCATGTATCCAACAGGGGACTATTTTCTGCCTTACTGAGAGGTAAACATAGCAGTCCCAGGCTCTGCCTCAGGCACATCCCTCAAGCCCACAGATTTTAACAGGGTTGAAGGACTGTCATTTCAGTCATAATCTGGTCCATGAATAAACCTCTTTAGCAACTGAAAAATAATGATTTGCTTTGTTTTAAAATAAAATGCAGATAATTTGCCAGCAATCCCAGTGCCATCCACACTTCAGTGTGCAGCAAAGACTCTAGATTCAAGTACTTGTAGACTTAAATCTTGATATTCGTCCTATGCCAAAATACTTATCACTGAGTTACAGCTCATGGAAAAGTGCAATTTCACCAGGCAGAAAACTGTAGCAGTGTGCAGAGCAAGTCAATTCTGCTTCAAGTTACCAAAGTAGTAGGTGTGGTTATTCTCAACCATTTGTGGAATTTCTCACCAAACTTTTACCACAAAAACCCAAAGCAAAACACAAAAAAAAAAACCTACAAAAAAGCCCTAACTGAAAAATTGAAAGAAAGAGCAGACAGTATTCCATAAAGAAGAAACATGCATCTGCAAACTTGGTCGTCATGGCTGAATGCTGATCTCGATCTGTCTACCTATCACATGGATACGCTTTGGCATTTTAAAAATTGGAATTAAAACCATTGCTGTAAAATAGATTTCTATACTTTAGTATCAGAAGATATGCAATTGTGATAATTCAGTACAACCAGGAACATCATCTGTCTGTCTGTGCAAAAGTGTTGATACTCTTAAATACAGGAAGATTGTATTCAACGCAGAGCTTCTTTTGTCGTACTTTAATTAAAACATTACTGTGGTTTTCTCAAAACAAGATCCTTATAAAGAAGCTTTATTTTGTTGATCGGTTACTGAGGTCATTTGTCTGATTTAAATTTTATTAGAGATAACAGAATCTCAAACTGAAAGACAGAAAGCAATGCTAAATGTGTAACTTCAAAAATACATTGTCTTTTAGTGGCAAGCAAGATGAGGCCTCAAAGTTTCCACCACATCCCAGTAGGGAGCTAAAGGTCATTGCTAACTCAAAGTTAAAAACAATGGGAAGTAGAAGATGTCATTCTTTCATATTTGCCCAGGGATTCTGCATTTTCTTTGCACAGATTTACTTAGGAGGCTGGGAAATCTAAAACACAATGAAGATATTCCAAGGTTACCATTCTTCCCTTAACAATATTAAAAATCTGTTCATGTCGCTATATGTAAAACATTTGATTTATAAAGGAAAATATCTCTTACTTGAAAATGTTTGATCTTGTCAGGCACAGAAAATGTTTCAAGTTTCCTGTGCAACTTTCAAATTAATGTCCAAAATAATTCTGCTTTTGCAAAAAGAGGGAATTCTCATTTCCAATAAAGAACCAGACAAGACTTATTCACAGATTAATTTCTATCCTGATGGAAATGGAGAAAAAAAAGTCCTTGAAATAGTATCTATTTACTTCACTCTGGAATGAAAGACATAGCTGGCCAACAAGGAGACTGTCTTTACACCAACAAAAATATGTCATTGTAATTTCTAAGCATCCAGTATTTGCAAAATGTCTGTCATGTAATAAAGTAGCCAAACCAAAGGCAGTATTTCCCCCTTACCTAAGAAGAGATAGGAATCCTAACTTGAGTCCCTTATACCTCAATCTGACTATTTTTCATTAGAAAACAGTATTTTATCCCCAGAATTGCTTTTAAATCTTAAATATTCCTTTTCATTCCAAGTTATTTTGCTTTGCAAGGACATTAATCCTCTATATATCTATGCAGACTATCTTTAAACACTAACAAAAAAACACATCTTGAATTACCTTGTCAACCACATTCAAAATAGATAATTCATGTCAACGCATTTCCACGTCAGAAAGTAGGCTGTAGCCCTTGTCCTCTCTCCTGAAACAAAGCGATACATGTGGGAGCTGGTTTACAGAATGCTAACTTTTTTACTGTATCTACAGTGACAAACTTACAGATTTTACAAGAAAGAGAAAAGGGCCTGGAACTCTGATTTGAGCCCAACGGTTCAACCCATAGTGAAGGGGGATGGCCTGGGAGAATGCACAAATGAGAGACTCCGCTATTGAATTTCACAGCGTGTGTACCAACGTCATTTATTTTGGGCCTTAACAGAGTTTTTAAGAAAGAATCTAAATGGGGCTGCATGCCAAAATCTTTTTGAAAAGCAGGAGGCTTTAACGTCCCTTCCTTGATGCCTTTGAAAACTTGAAAGTCTTACTTTGGGCAATAAAACTATTTAGTATGTCATGCACGTTAAAGCTATTCAATTTGCATCTTGTCATCCTGTGCCAATTTAAATTATGGTTAAATGAAGATACATCATTATTTTACCCAATGGGCAGACGGCACTGTCTAGAATGTCAGAGGGCCAAGCAAATTCCTAGTGAAGCTCTAGTGGGTCTGACATATAAACCACTGCAATTCGACTCAGAAAACTGCACTTTGAACACGAAATCACACTCTACGTGCAATTTCAGAAACACTGCTAACAATGTTTTAATTCCATCCATGGCTGGTAAAGCAGTTTACAACAAGGGCATATTCTGTCCATACACACCACCAAAATAGAACACAATGCTAAATTGTTCTCCTATGTGTGCAGGTGCTGCTGTGGTCCCCTGACAAAATGACAACTGACGTAAAGCTTGTATTGAAACAATTTCACCTTGGGGCAATCTCCTCATTACCATATTTGCTTTAGGATTCTTTCACTTTTTGCTGAGAGCTTTAGCTGTCCGTATCACTAAATATTTATTTCTGCTTTAAGAACTCATTTGAAAGTCAGTTAGCATTCCAGCTGCTCAAAAAGTGGAATATTTTCAGTGTTTTGTTACTACTGCTTAAGAAACCTAATTCTCAAGGTGACAGGAGAGGTGAACAAAAGTTCATGTATAACTACAGTAAAACAGCAATTTATCGCTGTGGGATATAACAACTTTAGTGGACGTTAAAAATAATTCTCATTCAAATACCTCTCAGTTTCTTCATATGGACACTTAGAGCAACAAATATTAAAGTATGGAATAAGGGAAGCAGAAGTTTCCAAACAGTGTATTTCGTAAGTTTCAAATGGACCACAAGCAACTTTCTTAATGAGTCACTCTTCATACTCACATAAACTATAAGCATCTTCTAATCTAAAATTTATTGAAACTGAAGTATCTGCGAGTGGCTGTAACCACCTCACCATTTTGCATCTTTCATTTATACTTAGCATTTTGGATATAAAAATCTTAATTGATAGCACTTCAAACAGCAAGGTAATGCTGGTACCTTGCACTAAAATGTCACACTACATGTAATACTAGGAATGGTAGAAGGAGAACTAGTACATCACCTCCTGTTCTTCTGCTTGGCTTATAATACATTCTTCAACTAGAGAATTTCTCCCTGTGGATGTACTTTACACTTCAATCTGAGTCACACAATTAAGAATACAAAGGGTAATATAACATAATAAGATAAATACCTAGAACTGCACAAAGAAAGGCTTGCTTTTAATATTTCCTCTATCGACACATTCAGGTGGCAAAAAAAGGGAAAAGCTTAGAAATTAACTACCTAAAATGGCCAGGCGAGAGACACAAGGCAAGCTCAGACCAGGGGCAGCAAAGAACAATGCAAAAGGCAGAGAGAAGCCAGTGTTCCATGTCTAACAGATGGCTTCACAGCTGAAAGGAGTTTCAGTGAAGTTTTTACCAACAGCAAGTACTCAAAAAATTCAGGGTCTAACATTGCTTGTCTCAGTCACACAAAGAATTGCCCCCAGATGCAGCGACACATTTTGCATGAGTTGGTTTGCATGGCCAGCAGAGATATCCATAATAATGCTTTAAAAACTGAGAAAACAGCTTATGCTGCCTTAATAGTGTAGAGCTCTATATACTGTGAGTGATGCACAGATTGTTTTTTTTCCAGTTTATATTACAAACAGGAAATTAAAAAGCAAAGATAAAAAATAGATTTAAATATGAACCCAGTTCATATGTTCTTACACCAATTCACTTCATCCCATTTAAAAAAAATCCCATCCCCTGGAGAAAAAGGTTCAAGTCTTGCAACAATAGCATGAAGAACATCGGCTTGAAAGTCTGAAGCCATCAAGATTGAGAAGAGTTCTTGTATCTCAGCGTGGGAAGGATCCTCTCAGTGGGAGCAAGGATCTCTGTACAGGAGGGCTGACGTCAGTGGAAGTGGGAGGGAAATGGTGATGGGAGGTTGGTAGGGAAAATTGATTGAACACAGTTTCAGTGGGAACAGAGAGGAATCAAGAGAGGGTGGATGGCCTCAGTGGAAGCATGGACGAGTACATGTGGGAGTTTCAAAGGGAGGGAGAGCTCATGTGTTCCAAGGGGAAGGAATTACTAGACAGACAGGAAAACAGCAGACAGCTTAACGGACTAAATAATGTGCTTTTAAATGCTGAAACGAGATCCACTTCAGTGCTGCAGTTACAAGTACAGCATACAGCCTCCTATATGCAGAATTATGCAACCATTGGTTTGCAGTGACTGTAAAATTCTCAGGCAGTTTCACAGGGTTTGAATGAAGAAACCTTACTGGCTGAAAGGCCATGGATTTAAACTGGCTGTTCCGTGTCAGCTGATAAATCAAAAAGCTACTTCACATTTAGTTCTGCTGGCTAAGGATTACTTTTAATTTAAAATAAAGGAAGTCTGGATTTACTCTCTGATCCCCTTGCACCCAAACACACATATTTCTGTCTTAAATATACACGACAGGGAGAGTTACACAAGAGAAAAGGAAGGAAATCTCACATACATAAAAGAATTAATGGGGCAAAATGAATATGCACTGTATGTGCTGCTGGGTGTATTAGTGCACTATAGGAGAGTGACACACGTGTGAGTGACGCTGGGACAGCACATGCTTATGAATACCCTAGTAAATGCTAAATAAATGCCCATGAAATCCTTATACCATTCCAGCATTTACTCTGCTTACACTATAGTTTATACAGAGGTATTATTCTAAAGGTGTTTAAGCAGATTTCTATAAAGTCAAGGATCTTTACTACAAATTCAACAACGCAAATGTCTGAAGAAGAAAACAGTAACTAATACAAATGAAAAAGAGAGATTATTAAAGTCCATGTTCTTTATATTTTTAAGGCTAAAAAAAAAAATCAGGAAACTTCTCCCTTTCTACAGTACTGGTTGTGTCATTTGATGTTCTTCATGTAGCAATGAATAATCAAACCTCAGTCACTGTTACTACAACATCTAAGTCTTGCTTGCCTTTAACAGGGAAAAGCACAAAACTTAAGCTTCGGTGTCGATACACAGAAAATTAAGTGAACAGTTTTGATGGCTGGTTCTCTTTTCGGATATTGCACTTACTCCAAGCTGTTCATAAATTGTCAAATGAAAGGCATGTATGGAATTACTAACGAAGGATGGAGATGCAAGTGCCATGACCAAATGTAATTTATTAAGAGGGTTCCTCCATTTCTCATTTACTGTTACCATATTCATGCATTTCAGAAGTAGGTATTACTGCATTTATCTCTACACACACAGTCTTTCAGGACTGCTCTGCAAATTTGCTATACATAAACTTAGGTTTTTTTCCATATTAGAAAAGAACAAGTAACTTTTTTGGCTACAGTTTGCAAAGTGATGCAAATCACACATCCAGAAAATGATCCTCTGCGATTTGACCAGAAGAAACAGATAACAAGACATAATGGTAGAGTAAGTCTGGGAGATAATTATCAATGTATATGATGCCATTTTTACAGTTAGTGTAGGTTCTTTGTTTTTATGACACTTTGACTTGAAAAATGTGCACTATAGCTAAACAGCATCAACAAAAATTACTGCACTACCGTATATATATATTTTAATAAACTTAATGCTAATGTCAGACAAAATGAAAATATAAGATTTACACACAGGCCAAGTTTTGTTATTAGCTCTCATAGAGGTCTTTCTTGGCTTTAATCTGCGCATATACAACTAAAGAATGTGAATTAATTTCAATGAAAGTGTCCTGAAACTTAGTGAAAATGCCATTCGTGCCTATTCATATAAATTCTGGTGACACCATCATTGGCCAAAGCACAAAAGGTTTGTAGCATCTTCTCTTTGGATGAGGATATCTCAGGGGCCATAAAGGGTGTACTATGCACTCAGAAGAATAGCAATAGTTCCTAGTAGCACACTAATTCTTACAGTTCTTCCTCAACTCAGAAATCCTTTTAATTCCAAAACAACACAACATCCTGCCCAATGCTCTTTCTGCCTTGAGGGATTTTGGGTTCCTGTCCCTTATCTCACACTTTTTTCTTTGGAAACAACTTTGGTGTACTGTGAAAACTGCTTTCCAGCATTAGCATAGCCCTCTCCCCAGCACACAGATATCTAGCACACTAAGAACTGTAAATCTGATCATACTATATACACTAATGACAAAAGCAGAGAATACCATGCTGCTTTACAGTTCCAAAGAGCATTATAGGATTTTGCACATCAAAATCATGCAGATGTGATGTGTTCAACTGATCTTGTATTCAATTGATCACAAATAGAACTCCATTCTCATTTCTGAAAACCTCTCGTTTCACAGCAATGTGCTTACAGTGATGACAAGGGCAGAAAATATGACTGAGTGATAAAAATCAGAAAGACTTCCCATGAGATTACAGTATGTATATGAATTAACATCAACCATACAGCATCTGATCGAATTATCCAACCTATGAACAAGAATTTGTCAGCACAACTGTCAGGATTCTGACAACTGAAGCTTCCTTACTGTGATTACTGTATTAAATATGCCATGAGCGTGCCTATCATGTGAACAGGGCCGCAAAGTTCAGTTTCCTGTACAGTTAGTTTAGTATAACACCATTCAGCTTCATATTCCGTTTTAGATATCTTTAATTCCTCCTCCAACTTGCTACTCACAAAATGTTTTCTCATTTTCTAGACTTTTTTTTGAACTCCTATGAACAGAGATTACTAAACCTGTAAGAAAAAAAATTGAAGAAAATCACCCTCTGTACTGAAGAAAATTATTCCAAGTCAATACTCCAGAAGCTCTCTTAATGAGCATGTAAAAATTCTAAGAAAACTACAAATCAACAGAGTTTCTGCGAGTCTACAAAACACTTAACATGTAGCTAGCTCTTGCCTGCATCTCAAGCCTGAGTTTTGTATTTACAGCATGTATATCTCAGTTCTTACCACAGTAATTAATCCAGAGCAGATCAGTCACGTTATATAATATCCCCTGAGCTGCTATAATTTGATTTTTAAAAATATTTTTGCAATTATTTTTACAAAATAGATGTAGTTCCAAAAAAAAAAAAAAAACAAAAAACCCCACAAAGATATGGAATAATCGAAACTATTACATTAGGGAGTACAATCCATAAACAAACAGCCTATCACTAGAAAGTAAACAGACAAACAACTACTCCACACCACTAATTCTCACTTAAAAAAAAACCAGAAATGTCAAACATAAATTACGATTTTTTTCGATATGTCTGTCCACTTAATACAGCTTTGTGTTGCATCTCTACACAAAAGTAGGCACCCAAACACACATACAAAAAAAAAAAAAAATTAATCAGATAAACACCCTATTTGCAGCAACAGACAAGGTCAACAAGTTGTTAATGTAAATCAGTACCCAGAGCAAAACCCGCTGCCGCTCTCCTTTCAACTTTCTGAATGGAAAGAGGTATGCAAATTGATCAGCCCTGCTAGCAGATAGCTTCGGACTGCCATTTGCCTCTGCTTCCCAACAAGACGACCCCAAACAGCAACACTGAGCGACCGAGCACAAATGAACACGTAAACAGACAGGAGTTAGTGGCAGTGCAGCTCCATGCACAGCAGAGTCCCACCGCAGAAGCACAGACAGGCCCTTCGCCTTCGGACGCGAGACCCCTGCCCCTGGCTCTACCGACCAACAAGCACAATTACACCTCCCTCCTTCCCGGCACTAGGAAAACTCATTTTGTGGAACGAAGAAAGAGGCTTGGGTACATCTACAAAGTCGTTTCACAAGACCGGTTAGTTTATAAATGAAAGTAATAGCTCAAGGCAGGAAAAGCTCCCCCGCAACGCATCGCTTCGGCAGGGAGCCTCCTTGGCTCAAACCGCTACAGCCAACTCCTGTTCTGAGAGAAACAGTGCTTATGATCAGCACCTTTTTTACCTTAACACTGGATCTGCTGGTCTGGGTCTCTGCCTCCATGCTCTGGCTGTTCTCCCTCTTGTCTTTCTTAGAGGAATTAGTCCTCACCTTATAAGTGGATGTGTTGGAGGATTTAATGAATAATCCTGGGACGGGGTTGCCTTGCTGCTGTTGAGACATGGTTGTGTTGGTCTGGTGAGGGGAACTGCACTCCTCAGACTCTTTGCTACTGTGATAGACCACTCTGCTGTCAGAGATGTGGATGCTTGGAGCACAGCCCATGCTTTGTGGCCACCTGGGGAATACTTCTAAGTTGTATATATATATATATGTGTATATTTCTTTCTTTCCCGTTGGTATTTTCCCCCGCTTATTTTTTAGTTAACAGGTTGAATCTCTTTCCTGCGTCTCCGCTACACTCTGAAGCATTGCCATCAGTCCCTTCTATACCACCAGAAACGTGGCTGTTCTCCTCGTCCTTCAGGAAATGGGTCCTTTTATCTCAATCTCAGCAGTGGGTTGGGGAGCTGGAGGGGAGGGAAGGGGGGAAATCAAGAACCGGTCGACTTCATATTTTCACAAATTATTATTGATTTTTCTAAGCCATCTGAGATTCTTGGTAGCGTTTTCTTTCCTTCTTGGGAAAAGCAAATACAAAAAGGCAAAAATAACAAGAATTTCCCGAGCCCCAAACCCCACGCGCACACCACCCAGCGTCTTCTCGGCTAAGCGCTGGGCGGCCGGGGACACTGCACCATCTCTTCCCTCCTAGTCTGGAGCACGGCGCATTTTCCAGCTGGGTTTGCACAGCGTTACCGATTAACCCAGGGTACGGGCCGGGGGAGCCGCTCCCCAACTCGTCTTCCGCGCTCCCCGCCAAGCAGCGCTTACTCCTCGAGGTCCCGCTCGGCGCTGCTGCGCTGTGCCGTGCCGTGCCGTGCCGGGGGTGTGCTTTG
>WBNH01005290.1:55771-112132 GCA_013401255.1 Urocolius indicus
TGGGGCTCAGCCGAGGGGGGGGAAAAAATAAATATATTGAAAAAAATAAAAAGCAAGAAAGATGTAAAACTGGCCCGAGGAGCCGGCTGCGCCCCTCACGCCGCGCAGTCCGTCGCGGGCGGCCGCCGCCGGGGTGACATTCAGGATCCCGTCGTCGGAAGGAAGAGTCTCCCGTCAGGCGGCAGCCAGGCTGTCTGGCCGCCGCAGCGGCATCCCCGCCGGCTCAGCGCCGCGGGACCGGGGCACGGCCCGCAGGGCTTCCCAGAGCCGCGGGACGAGCCGGCTCCGCTGCCGGAGGCATCAAAGGGCCTCCATGTTGGGGGGGATGTTTTTGGTCAGAGAAATGATGCGAAACGGCGAGGAAAAAACAAAAAAAAAAATTAAAAGAAGAAAAATTAAAAAAGAACGAGAAGTAGAAGAAAATCGATCCTAGCGTCCCATCCCGGCGGAGAGGGTTGCGGCGGCGAGAGCTCTAATTCCCAGGGCCGTGCTGTCCGCGTCCGTTGCGGCGGGGAAGCGCCTCTCGTCGCAGCCGCCTGCCCTCGCTCTGCGCTCACCTTGTTATTATTGACGTTCCTGGGCAGCGGCGGCCCCGCCGCCCCGCCCCGCCCCGCGCGCCCTTCCCCCGCCGGCGCTGCCCGGCGCTTGACAGCGGCGGAGCCAATCGAAGCGCCCGCCGGCTCTGACCTCCGGCCTGCGCTGGCGTCAATGCAAATCACCCGCCCGGAGCCAATGGCGCGCCGCGGCTCCGCCCGGGCGAGCGAACTTCAAACCGCCGCTCCGCGTGCGCCCGGCGCCGAGCGGGCCGGAAGCTCCTCCCAGCGCGCGACCGCCCGCTCCCCTCAGCCCCGCGCCACTGCGCCCCGATCCCCGCAGCCTCCCCTCAGCCCCGCGCCACAGCCCACCGATCCGCGCAGCCCCCCGCTCCCCTCGCTCTTGCCTGACCCCCGGCAGCTGCAGCAGCGCTTTTACATGGCTACAGCGTCAGTGTAGTCGTAGCGCTCCAACTCTCTTCTGTCCTATTGGCTTCTTGATTTAAAAAACACTTAACAACCCCAAACACAACAAACCGACAACACAATCCACCTGTAGAATTCTGAACCCGACATCATTTGAGGCTGACTACAGAAAGCCTGCCTGGGAGACCCAGCAACCTGCTTGCTCATAAGGACTTAGGGTTCTTCTCCTCGGGATGGGGGAAATAGGCAGAGACTGACCCTGTGATTATTTGCCATCACTTTCCTTTTCAACTCTGGCCGTGCCAAGTTCCTGGAAAATGATTCTGAAAGCAAAGGCTGGGAGAAAGGAGGATGGTGCCACATGGGCAGACCTAGACCCTCAGGCTTGGAAAATGAACTGCAGACAGACTTTTCCTGCAGTATGTAGATAAAACAAAGGGGTTTTTTTCTGTTTCTATACCATATGGAAGTAACTATACTTCCATGTCATATGGATATGTTGCAATACTAGATGCCTATACATTCTTCAAGAGAAACTCTTTAAAGCCCCTTAAAACAGTATGCGCAGTGCAAGGCAAGTTATGTGCTTCAAAAGTGCCAGCTCAGGTTCAACAACAGATGTATGACACCCTATTTTACCATACAACTTGAGGTCTATTCCATGCCTGCTTTTCACTTTCCTCACTATGTCATTTGTAGCTCTGGCAACCTTACTGCTCCAGGAGGTTTCTCTCTGATGTACTGCCTGTTTTCACTAGCTGAGGAACAGCTCAGAGGTCACAGCAGTTAGGGAAGGCCAGATCGAAACTTTTTATTTAGGAGCATAACCAAAACCAAATATCAGAGATATCAATAAGCTATAGTGTCTGAGGAGGGAAAAATGATGTCTCACCAATGCTTTTGTGCTCCCCTGCAAGAATCACATTTTTTTCAGAAGATGCCAATTCAGCATGAGCCCTTCTGTGCATTCAGAACAGTCAGCCTTTGAGCAGTACCTTCACCACATGACAAATGCCATCAGGTCATAACTGAAAGCAAAATATAGAGATAAGTGATGACTATGACAGCAAGAGTAGCAAAAAGCATCTCTTCGTACATGTAGCATCACTTGATGCAGATGGGAACACCTTATAAGGTTAAGAGATGCAAAGCCAAAAGTCAGCAATTTTGAGAAATGTGGTTTTTCAGGATAACCACAGTACTTGCACCATCAAAACACTTTTATTTACATCTTGTAATTGCTAGCATTAAAGGCTGGAAAATCAAGTCTTTTGTTCCCCCATCTCTCTGCTACTGTGCAGTTTCAAGTATAAGCAATAGTCACATAAACTTCATCCACCCTGTATATTGCCTGATGGAACTAGGAAAAGACATTGGCTTCCTGTGCTCTCTCATCACTTTGGATGCCCACTTAAGATAAACATTTAACAATAAATGAAAGGAAAAGCTTAACATACCCCCTTCAAACAGTGGGTACTGTTTGAAGAGAGATCTTGTTCTCATTCTTTCCTTTATGTTAAACATTATTTACTACATCTCATTAACAAGAACACACTTAAGTGCAGCTAGAAAGAGGCTCTGTAAGACGAGAATACTGCAATCCCTACTTGTGCCATTAACCACAACTGTGGGCTCTCTCTCTTTCAGCCTTAATGTCAGCAAAACCACTGACAGCACTTTATTTCTGGTGGCACCAGAGAAGTGAGCGACAGCAAAACTTCACTTTCAGAGCTCCACATTCAGTTTGCAGTGCTGACACCTAGAGTTAAGCTTTCTAACTTTCTAAAATAAATGGGTTTGATTTGCAGCTACACAACAAGTAAGTTTACATTTCATGGAGCCATTAAAAAAAAAAATCAATATTAAAAACATCTGTGCCTTCCATTTTGGAGGCAAACAGAATCTCAGTCAACTAGTACTTCAGTTTGTCCACATGACAAACAAATACTGAGTGGAGAGAAATGCTTCATTCAGCATTATATTCTTATAGCATGACAGAACACAGTGTACATGCAGATATAACGTGCATGACCTCTTTGCCCTGTTTCAAAAATTTTTCCATAATGACCCTTGGCAGATTATTCCTGATTCAATCTACACCCCAACGTCAAACAGACGGGGAACAAAAGCGCTTCCATTTGCAAGATCTTCAGATGAGAATTCAGACTGCATTGAATGAGAGGATGAGGTGAGCATAAAATGCCTGAATAGTTCCTTGGTAGTTTATTAAGAGGCACTGAGAAATCACTAGAGTTGTTGCTACACTGAGGAAAATCCAACTAAAGACAAAAAATTCTGTTTGAACAAGACACTGGCACAGGAATTGTGTTGTTTCTCTTCAATTTGAAAACATCACTGCTGTTTTTTACTGCCAAGAGAAAAGTGCAGTTGCAAGTAGAGATTTACTCACAGCCTAGAATCAGAGAGAAGGGGTAAAAACATCAAAGTCATTGCCAATGGTGGTCATTTGTTACTACACTATATGAACTCTATGGATAAAGGGCTTGTTTGAGCTTATTTGCTGAAGTGCAGCTGAGGAAATGGTGGGCTCTGTTATTAAAAAAAATGACATAATGCAAAAGAGCAGAGGAAGAATAGCAGTGTAGACACTGGCAGATTAGGGCTGTGGGGGAAGTGCAAGGTCACCACAGAGTCAGTAAGTGAGAGGTCAGAAAAGAACTAGCTCTAGGAGACAGCTGGGGAATGAGAAAGGTTATTTATGGAGAATAAGGTTGAATTTCACTCCGGACTGCAGGATAAAGAAGGAAGGCTAGGAAAAACCTTGGAATTATTATCAGCTTGGTCTGTAGACAATTGGGTGCTGTGGAAGATCAAAATATTTAGAGAACAACTACATCAGCTTAAAATTTCAAAAAGATTGAAAATCATAGTATTCAGCCACTTCCTCATTGATTTCATAGACAAATTACATCAGATCCTGCATTTTTTGACAAAAGACTGAACAATACACTGATTCCCAGATCTCCCCCACTCCTGCCCATGTCTGCTATCTCCCTCTGAATTTCTATAAGCAAAAGCACATCCTCTTGATGTTTTGGCAGTATGTACCCATTTCATACAGCCCTCAACCATTTCCTGTTGCACATTATAGGAGTTCATGCATGAGCACTGGGACAATTCACCCCTGTCCAGTTACACCAAAATGCATATGAAGGCCTCGAGAAAAAGCTTGGTGCCAAAATCCAATTCTGATAATATTTCAGTGCCCAAGGCACTGACATGCAGACTTATGTGGAAGAAATGATGGACTAACACCTGCATGAACAACAGATACCGGTGGGTTTTGAAAACAATTTTGTTCAGTGATGGCAGAGCAAGCGTGCCTGCAGTCTGGTGAGCACAAGGCAGCAACCTTGATATGAGATCACTCTGTGTGGTTTTATTCAAAAGACATGTAGATGAAGTACTGAGGGATATGGTTTAGTTTAGTGATGGGCTTGGCAGCGTGAGGTTAGTGGTTGGACTCGATGATCTTAGAGGTCTCTTACAGCCGTAATGATTCTATGATTTGCTTCCCCCCACAAGTCAGCCATATGTTCCAACTGTGTCTTTTGGCCTTCTAAAAAGTTAGGCAATCCTACTGGTCTCTAGGCCAGCAAAGGAAGCAGTGGGGAGGAGGAGGTGAAACTGTGGAAAATGTGCCAGCACACAAACAGCTGAATGGACACTACGCTTCTATCTACTGAAACACACAAGCTGCGACAGAGCTTTTCTCTTCAGCCCCAAGGTATTCCACAGAAGAAAACAGGGACCATATTCTGTCTTAGCCAGAAATTAGAATCAGCATTACACCAATGAGTAGGCCAGGGTCCATCTGCTTGTTTGTTTGTGTGTAAGTGACAGGTATCCTGGAACCAGGCATTTTCAGGTGACACAAATGTAAAATTTGTCATGAGACAGACCATTCCCAGCTCCTGGAAGTACAGAAGTTCAACAGGTTTGTTTTCTGCATCACTTTCCCGATGTCCTGAAAAACCCCAAAGCAATCGACAGAAGCACTGCTCCAAAGGCCTGGCAGGCTGTCTGGCTTGCTGTTGTTGCATAATTGCAATTGCAGAACACAGACAATTGTCTGTACCATTTGGAAATCAGAGCCTTGAAGACAGTCTAAGTCAGCAACTTTTTCAACCCTAGCACCAAAGACATTTGAGTCTAAAGCTCAGATACTTCATGTATGTACAAACTTCATCATCATAAGTGGTGCCAAAATGTTTCTTATAGCTGTAGTTTACACTTCTCAGTCACTGCTGCTTATCAGGATAGACACACTGCTTCTGGGAGAAAAACGCAGACCCGCTTCTTTGCTGTACCTCTTTTACACTTTGCCCTGTTAGCTGTCTCACAATGTGGAAATCTCTATCTGATATTTCTTAGTCCTTTTCTGGTATTTTTTAGTCTCTCCCACTTCTTTCTACCTTTTTCTCAGATGCTTCTGTTTCCTCCTCTAAGTACCCCATTTGTCATATGCTTTTTCCTGCCATTGCCTCTATCAGATCAAAATCCTTTTCCCAGCCCTGAATCCATTCTCACCTCCATGATCTCCCAAAAGCTTAGTCAAGTCTCCTTAAATCTCCCATAAAAGCCCCCTATTTTTTCTGGTTACATAATTGTCCATTTGTCCAACACTTCTCAAGTATCCTCCAGCATTATACCTTCACTACTTTGGTTTTTATAGGCTCTCCCCAGATTGCCCAGGAGCAGCACCTGCTTGCTAGCAAATGCAGAGCAAAGGTGACCAGACCTCTCTGCCACTCAACTTTTAACAACTGGGCATGGGGCTTCTGACACTGCTGGCTTACAGCAGGCTTAGCTGAAGCCTGACTTCAGTGGAACAAGGCATATACAGGGAAAATGCGTGAGAGTACAGTCTTCCTGAATCTCACTCTGGCCCAAAGGAAACTGACTGTGGGTCGGGGGGCAGCTGAGACTGATGCCCACAGCATTGCTGATCTCTCTAGGCACCATCGGTACAGATCCTTGGACTGCTCTGGGGCCAAGGCAGATTACAGAGGCCTCATCACTGTCTTAAATTCTCATAGGTTTTCCATTCCCTCCCTAATCCTCACTTCCCAAGCACCTAAGCCCTCACCACCAAGAGGACACCACCACCTAAGCCGTGTCTTCCAAGCTCTGAGCCTGGGAGCCCTGTGCACGCTGGGGAAATGCAGCAGCCATGGGCTGCACTGTAACATCCAGCTGCTCCAGCAGTGCCAACCCCAGAGCTCAGCGAGAAGGAAGAGTGCTCTGGGAGCTCTACTGCTGCCAAAGCAGCCTCAAACAGCTCCCACCGCCTGGCCTTGCCCCGAGTCAGCCAAAAATTTGTGGGGAAGGGAGGAACAAAGCACTGTCGTCTCCACCCACTCCCCTATAATTATCCTGTGCTACACAAGCAGGATTATCTATCTGGATACACAGAGCCATGCCGCCAGCTGTGACCATAGGGAATTAGCTGTTCCCCTCTCAGAGAACTTTCTCTCTTCCTAAGTATTTTTAAGCTAGCTTACATTCATTTAGTATGCAACTCTTTCAGTTTGTGGTTTACTAAACCAAGGATGAGAACTGATCCTCCTGCTAGAAAATTTATCCCACTTAGGTGAAGTGGTACAACCCAATTCTGACACCCTACAGGCCTTGATGCTTACTGTCTCTCTGCTTCCAAAGTGTATTGGATCCCTCCTCTTAGCAAGCCAGACTCTGGTCCAGCCCAAGCATGACCTCAGCCTCAGGACCCTTCAAACTTATAAATTAGTTCCTGATGTCATAACCTCTATATCACACTGTGGTCTGTCTGTGTCCAGTAAGAGAAAGCAAAAGAAAATCAGTAATAGAAACAAGCAACCCAGCTCTTCCATCAGTAGGCCAGTTTTCATTGGTCATCAAAGCCAGGATGATAAGTTCTTAGTCTTCGTCAGCCTACCTTAGCAGCTGAAAGATCATTTCAGACTTATGAGGGAAGTCTCACTCAAGACAGCCTTTCAAAGTCACAGACTTTCTCTCCCTGGCTCTTTCTTCATCTCTCCTCTCCCAGGTTCCCACTGCCTCCTGCCCACCAGCCACTTTCTTACTTGCTCCTGGTTAAATTAACCAGCAATATTAGTGGCACTCCCTTCCTGGGCCAGCATTCTTATCACTTCTCAGAGACAGACAAAGTAAGAGTGGCAAAGAGAACAATAAAATACAGAGTTAGAAACTCGTCCCTGCACTATGGCAGCAACATGAGCTGAAAAACCCTCTAAAAATAGTTTTTAAGACAGGCTGTCTACCTGCAAAATAGATGGTTTTCACGGTTGCTGAATTTATTATTTAAGAAGCAGATCCTTCATCCATGGTCGTACTGAGCAGTAATTTATTATATATTCACAATAGCAAAATATCCCAGGTACTGGCTGGGAGATTTCTGTTCCAAGATCACTCAAATGTCTGAAAAATTCATTGTACAAACATACCTGAATGTAAGACAGGGAACTGTACCTCATCTGAATACTTAACTGTTAACTGTATTCTTAAGCACATTTCCGTTCCTTGGGCCAAACCAACACTTTTAAATACACTCAGTCGTATCCAGCTATGTACAATCCTTCCCTGGGGTTAGGTCTCTCTGTGGAGCAAGGCAGTATCCTTTCATACACAAGAAGCTGAAATCTTAAGTAACCAAGACATGCATACCCTACCATCAAACAGATAACCCACAGACAGTTGTGCAATTTATTACTCTCTCCAAATGTACCCCCTTTTCCAGGAATGCTTCACATTGAGTTCTTACATTGCAATCAGGCTCTATGAGTAATGTTTCATTCACAAGTCACACTATTTTTCCAACTATAATCTTGTTTCTGTAAGCTCCCACCAGGGAAGTTGCCTTCCCTGCTACTTGTCTGCATACAGCTCTGCGTGCAGACAGCTGTAAGGAGGAATGTACAAGAATCCGACCTCTGCAGTGCCATGGCCCAGTGTTCATAGATCATGAGCCTTGTAAACTCCATTTTACAGCTGTCTGCACATGCAACTGAGCAGCAGGAAAAGCAACACCACAAGAATTGCAAAAGGAGATGACAACTTGGGGGAGCGATAAGGAGAAACCACACTGAGGGCAGGTGGAGAAATCAGACCACGTAAGTTTTCTGTGGACAGCTATTTAAAAGAAAGACTCGGGATGTGTCAAGGAGATAAATCTTCAGAGTTTTTGAAAAGGGGAAGGCAGCTCTTGCTGGCTCACTCACCGCAGCCCTAACAAACATAAATCTTACCCACATGGGCACCATCCTTCCCAAGACGCTCACCAGGGCTGGCTGTAGCACCGCTCTCACGGAAGGATCTGTCATATTAAGCAGAACAGCACTTGGCAGTTCCTGTGACTTATGGTTCCAGCCAGCACAGCTGGGTGCTGCAGGAGTTGACAGGCTCTGTAACACAGTCACAATAGCAAGCGCTATGGAAAAAAATTCACCAAAATGGTTATGAAATGGAGCTGCAAGATAGTTTGAAAACATGTCCTTTAAACTCCTGAGAGACTTCCGAACAGATGAGGCCAGGAGTGATCTGATGAACTGGGGGAGGTTGATCTCATGGTTTATTTTCACCTTGGCAACACCTCCTTGGTCTGTACTTACTGTGCCCATGTTGATGGGCTCTTCATGCTTCAATACAGAGGCTCTTTAATCTCTTCTCGCTTGAAATAAGCTGTGGTGCCATCTCTTTGTCTACCTTATATAGTTACAGGGAGAGTTCTCTACTTCCCTTAGCAGAAATGAGACTTCACACTTTGGTGTCCACAGATAACCAAGAGCAATGTCACTCTTTCCCTTATCTCTCACATGCCTCAAGTGCTTAAAACACCTTTTCCCACAAACCCTAATCTGGTTTACACTTCTGGTTTGGGGGAGTTTCAGGAGAAACCAGTACATACATTAGCCTTACAAAGAATTAAAATAACCAAGCCAGAACAATCAGTATTAAATTCGCTGCCACAACAAGTACACTAAACTGGACAAATCAATTACATATTTGTTTATCACTTTGCTTGCTCAGGAGTTCATTAGGCAAGCATCAGTGTCATTTGAGAAGGTCAGGGTCGTCCTATGCACATGACATCTCTTCAGACCTCTGTGCAGACCCCATCTCTCTCACTTAGCTTGTGTAAACACTCAAAATTCACAACCTTGGGCACCAAAAGAAATAACTAATTTTTCCACAAAAGCTCTGAGTTCTGAGGACTTAAGAATTTGATTTAAAGCAATTATCCCTTTAAAAGGAAACTAAGGTAGTAACTGTCCATTTCACAGATTCACATGGGAATGTCTTTTGAGAGAGAGAGGTAAAGTGAGAAGGGAAAAAGGAAAATATCATGTTTACTGAAATGCTTGAAAGAATCACACTACAAAAGCTTTCTCCAAACACAGACATGGTTGTGTTCAACAAGAACAGCAAATCCCAGCAAAATCAGTTTTCCACTGGCAAGAAACACAGGTATTTAAGAAAAACACTACAAGAGATAACAATCTAAATTTAGCTTACTCTCAGCAGGTTGAGAGTGCACACAGAATTGTGCTGCACAGAGGCAGGCAGTGAATGCAGCTGTGTGGTGCTCAGAGCTCCAGCTGTTGCTGGTTATCCAGAGCCTCATTTATGATTACCATGGGTGTTATTCCCCACTTACTGCACTAAAGAGTTGCTGTCTTCATTGCTGACTTTTCCTTCAGTGTCTTGACTAGTTCATACATCATGCACAAGTGCCTTAACTAATAGTTGGTATTGACTAGGCAGGGCACCATTCAGATCCTACCAAATTCCCCATGGAGATGGAGAGAGGAGAGCCATAACAGATCTCCTACAGCCACAATTAATTCAGTATCTAGGCGGGAGCCCAGGCCTGCTTTTCTTTCTACCTTGGATTCACAGCAATGAGAAGATACAGCACTAGGCTCCATTCCCAAACAGTATTTCACTTTGGATTTTTAGAACACTTGTTCATTTACCAAAAAAAGCTGAAGGCATCTCACAGCTGAAGCTATGCATCCAGCTGGGAGGTATGTTGCTGATTATGTAACAGATGATAAAAAAAGAAAAAACAAAGTAAAGAAGAAAAAAGCATTATAGTAAATTTGATCACTCCTAGCCTTTCCATTCAAGTTTTCATTAATATTATAAACCAAATAACAGGGGAAAAAAAAAGTTAGTATTAAGTTCTGTGCTTGGAGAGGGTCTATAGGTGTACATGTTAAGTGTAACACAGCCATTTCTTTCACGTAGATGCTGTTTTTACAAAACAAACCACAGAAAGGCAATCTTTCCCCAACTGGCAGTGCAAGTTGTAGCACATTAAAGACGCTAAAAAAGGCATTAACCTATAGTGATAGAGATATCTATCACAGTACAAATTACCTGTACTCAGAAATCTCTGACACACAGGCTCAGAGAAGAGGGAGCAGATCCTTTGATTGTATGTGCTTTGTAAACACGTTGTTTTTCCTTTGCTGGCTGTGTTGGCTGTTCCTTAAAGTGTGGAAGAGAGAAATGAAGTATCACCAAAAGGTTACTCTGGGATAGAAAAACTCCTGAGAAATGACAGGCTCTGTGCTGCAGCAGGGCATAGGCTCCCAGGGCACCCTGGGCGTAGCAGGCAGCTACACTGGGAGGAGCTCACAGCTTCTCCTGATAGCACCATGGCATGACCTTACTGCAGCCTCTAATAGCTTAGTGATTCAAGCTTCAGTCACAGGCTTTTCGTTCAGGTCAAATAGGAGATATTTTCTCACCACAAGATTGTTTTTCAATAAAATGCAGTCTTTTCATACCTGCTGATTTCATGTGTCCGATGCAGTGAGGTTAGTACTCAGAATGCCTCTTTAAGGTCTCTTTCATAGTCAGAACGTGACAAACTGAGAATTTTTATTCAGATTTGCCTTTCTTTATTTGGCTATTTATTGTAGTGTTGCATTTTCATTAGTACAGAGAACTCCACGAGATCATCTGCCTTCACTTTTGCTCACTGCCTTTAGTTTCAGTTTCTTGTACATTAGCACAATGCTGAAACACTCAACAAAGCATTAGCCACATTTTTAAAAGCTTCCTGTTAGTCCTAAAAATTTGCCTATTAGAGGTAGAGATGGATGTGCTAAGTGTCGCAGAACCATTTAGGACAATCTGCTAGGGATATAGTCTTGGAAATTATACTTCAATGTCATTGCTGATGGTAACGTAGTTCAGCTATTTCTACACAACCAAGCTGTCTGTAGCTCTTGCTCTTGACATCATTAAAATCTCCAGCCTGCAGCAGAAGCATTCTTTGAATTCCCCTTCTTCTCTGTCACACACTAAAAAATTCTGCTTTATATTGGACTTTTTGTGAATGCCACTAATTCATATTCAACAGCTGATTACAGCAAGACCCAGTTGGGTTGCATGGCTGTACTGCTCCAGTACCAAGCAGAATAACTGTGTGCTCTCACAGCAGCTCCTAGGGAAGCCTGAACACACTCAGCCATCGCAAAGCATGCCAAGTAACTCCTCAACCTCATGTCTCAGAAGTATTAAGCTATTTATCAGAAATATTTTGTAAGCACTTTCCGACATGTACCTATGAGGGATATATAAACATGCAACAGTGAGGGCTGCTGAGTTTCTCTCTTTTTAGGATTTTTACTTTAATGTTCTTTTCTTTATTTTTTAACCTTTTCTCACTATTTTGCCACGTGGCAATATTTTTATGATTTTAATATAGTAACCTGTTGATAACATCAACACATTAAGAATGACAATTCTCTTTTCCTGAGGCATTTATCTAACACCACTATTCAAGATGCCCTAATTAGGACAGACTGACCCCACATTTATCCCAACATAGCATTTTTGTTTAATTCTTGTACTTGCAGAGAGTCATGCTGGCAGTGCCTGGGCTTCCCCGGGCTGCCCAGAGACTCTGGGGACAAAGTATAGCAACCTTTCCCACTGGATCTTCTGAATTTGCTGTGCCTGCTCCCATGCAATGAACTTCACTAAGAACTGAAGCAGAGATGAAGACTGTGAAAATTTTAAGAGGAAAAGAAAGTAAATTTAAAGCAAGGACTGTATAAGATAGAGGCTGAAGCAGGAATAAAAATTCTTTGTAGTGCTGTAGATGTCAGACAAAACCTAAATACCCAGAGCAGCTTCCTGTCAGAGTATAAACTGCACGTACTTTGGCCATTTTGTCATCAGTTTAAAGCCAGCATCATATTTGTTACAATGACAGCATATTTACTAATGAAAGCACTCTGAAAGAGATTTTGGGAACAGAAACAGATTTTTTTCCAGCTAAATTCACATTGCACAGACCTTGGTCTTTAAATACAGTTGTTTGTGTCCCCTGCATTATTGAAATAGATCTGAGGTAGCTCCCATACTACATCCTTAAAAAAGGCAGGAATTGCCCAACTCATCCTCCGCTTGAGGAGAATGTGAACTTCTGATAAAAAGTTTACTTTTGTTGCTCTGCCAAGTGCTAGGCCCAGAACTTGGGAGGATTAATACCAGGAATGGGCTGGAGACATGTGATTTAGCTAGCCTTGTTTGTAGTTCGGCTCCTTTGCAAGGTACAGTCTGACCTTAGGTGACTGTGGCTAAAAGGAACAATTATGGTGCTCGGCAGTGGAAAAAAAAAATTAAAACAAAAACAGACAGACGGGAGCCACATAACTGGAAGAATTTAAAGTGTTCAGCTAAATTATGCACATTAGAATACACTGCATACAAGCTTTGTTAACCACTTCAGTGAAACTAGAACTTCAGAAGAGATTATAGAAACCTCAGATTACTTCTAGAACAGTTGCTACACTGCTTTCTTTTATCTCTTGAGCAGTAAATAAAAGTCAGCTTTCATTTATCTGAAGTTATATGCCCTATCACAGACATATTGGAACAAATCATTAATATTGGTTGATTTATGATTCTAATTCCTTACAGATGGGAAAACATAAACGGAATGACTTGCCCTGAGTCACTCTTAGGAAGTATTTGTCATTGCCTGGAAGTAAGGCTGTAATCTGACCCCTTTGCCACAGTATCCACCTTTTGAAACTTTGGTGGTTTCTGCAAAATCATATAGTTAAGATAGTTAATATAGCCAAGTAAAATTCCATATTTTTAAATTACTTCTAACATAACTTATGATTCTGCAGTAAAGCTCTCCCTCTCCTAAAGTTAGCACATCTTGGTCAGCCCTAGCAAAAATTGCTTGATGTCAGCCATGCGCTTGAACTGTCTAATGGTCATCTAAAAGTCTTTAAAACACAAAACCTTCCTGATAGGGTCATTATGTCATGAAAATGCTAGTAGTGGTAGTAGTGAGATGAGATTTAGTGTAGCAGGTTTGCCCCAGCTTTCTCAGGAATGGGAACCACTGCAAAAGAAGAAGCTGGGACACTGGAGACGTGCAGTGAGTTTACTCAGTTTCTGACTTGTACATGGAGAATAACGTGACACTTTGGAGGAAGCTCAGAAACCCACAGAGAACCTCTCTGGAGTTCTCATCTCTATTGTCTTAACTCTGCCAATTTAAAAGACTTCCTAATTCTTGATGGAGCACGGAACTGCTGGCATTTTCTGTTGAACAGCTGGATTCCTGTTCACAAAGGACTTGGAAAGCAGCATTTCTAGAGAGAGGAGCAGCAGGCACGGAGGTGTGCTGGCATGCTCCTTCCCAGGCTGCTTATGGCTCTCTGCAGCCAAATTGCCTGGAGTGCTTGGGTGCTGGTACCCAGACAAAGAGCTCTAGGATCAGAAGCAACTCCTCTGAAGCCACTGGAAATTATTTTGGTCCCCTATGCGATACCTTTCAAATGTTGCTTGTGGGCACAGAAAAACGCCAGAGGCATGTCTTTGGGATATAGTCATCAAAACACAGGCATCTTGGGTCGCTCACAAATGCCTGCTGCAAGCCACAGAACATAGGCCTGCTGCCTGCTGATTTGACTTTGAGAAAATTGCTAGGGCTGAGGGAATTCATTCTGTGCTGTACTTCAAGGGCCTCCTGTGGCCAGACAGATGGGACGGGTACAGCTGGAGTGCTCTCTCTCTTTCCTGGGATGGCTTGTTGCCTTTCAGAGGGACAATTCCCAACTCTTCCACATCCCTGCCAGCCAGTCAGGGAACTGGTGTTTAACATCCACAGCCATTATGCTCCTCTTGCTGCTCCTTTTTAGACCTCTTTTAAAGTGTGTTTTCCAGGTATTTGGTTGTATGAGTTTACAACTGGGTTTAGCTAGCCATAGTGGATGGACCCTGACAAAGAGCTTTGAAGCCTCCTCTGTGTAAACACCTGGTATTTTAGGGGAGCATGTTAGAACATGACGATAGCTCCTTGCACTAGTACAACAGGTTACTGACTGTAATTCTCAACAAAGACAATAGATTCATGTAACCACAAAATTTAACACATTTATAAGAAGATTTAGTGTTACCTACAAAGACAAGGCAATGATATGTATTAACTGGGAACCTGATTTCGCTGGCGCATGGCTCCCTTCTCACATAATCGGCTGTGGTGGAGGTCAGCTCATCCTCTTGGACATCCATGCTGTCCCAGTGACCTGAGTCAGTGAGTACCATGACCTGATCCAGCCCACCAAGCACTGATGCCAAACAGGAGATACGAGACAAAAGGCTTCCATATAAGGGGAGAAAAGAGTCAGGAGAATTTAGAAGAAAAAGAGGGATCAAAAGGAAAGTTTGTAGTGCTATTCAACTTTCATCAACACAGCCTGCACAGTGCTGCTTTTAGCCTGTTATCCCATACTATAAGGACAAAACTAGATCCAAAAAGACAATTAAAAGGAGTCCATACTATCTGGATAAGACATCTCTTCTTACGACTAACCTTTAGAAACAACAATAATTTATCATTGAAGTAAAAAAGTACAGTGAAACCCCAAGAGCATTCAGATGAAACAGGAGCGGCCTCTGGCAGATGTACTGGCTGCAGAAAAGCATTCAAGATACATATACAGTAGATGATCAGTGTCTGGACACTTTCTAAAAAATATTTGTAGTACTTTCAACAAAAAATGAAAATCCTGTGAGATGGTGCTTGAGTGGCCATTGAAGTATGCCCTGAGACAGCTCTGTGAACCATGCAAAGAAGGAATCACCACAGTTTTAGGGAATCCATTAGTAAATTGAAACAAGCAATGTTATGGAGCAGAATAGACCATGAGCTCAGGATCTTTTCATAGAAAATGAGCTCTTTTTTACTGTGAATAGTGTGATGCTTGTCTGAGCAGTGGCTTACTGCAGAGCACTGTCTCGTTAGCTCACCTCTGGACATAACAGGTAGTTGTCACTTGCATGGAAACGAAAACAGAAGTTAATGAACTAATTAATTCACTCAGTGTTTAAAAACCCCTCCTTCCTATCCTCCCTTGCCCATGACTCCTAAGTAAACTATGTAGAGAGCAGTCTGATTCCCCTGTGTCTCTGACTTACACACACAGTGCTGCTTCTTCATACAGTTATCTTTGATGCAAAACCACTGTGTACTGGCTACCAACGCTACCTAAATCTATTATAGGCACCCTTTGTATAATATGCACCTTGCTTTAGCATGCAAAACATTTGGTTCCCAAAAACATGATAGGATGGCTAGAGTAACCACTAACCAGACATACTGGAATGCCTGAAAGTGTCCAAGATTAGTCATTTGGCAGCAGTCCTGGGGAAATGTAGCCTTACATATCCCACTCTGGACAGAAAGGTTTAGTGCTTGGGGCCTTCTGGCAGGTTGGAACTCGACTCCTTCCCTTGCAGTGTGCAATGTAGCTTATATCAGCCATGACTATGACAGGTATTGCTGGGATATAGTTGCCATGAAAACCCAGATCATTATTCTTTTCTTCACTAGAAAAAGAAACCCAAAACAAACAAACCCTTTCTTATGCTTGTCCTTGATATTTATTCTTTTTGGATAATTACAACTTCTGTGTTTGTCAACTGAAAGGAAAATGCAAATGTTGCATAGACATAGATCAGAAATCTAGTGGGTGTTTGTATGTTATACAAGAGAACAAAGGCTGGAGAAATTTGATACTAATTTGAGGCCAATGAAACAAGGTCACTGAAGAGCAGCACACGTGCTTGTCAGCTATACAATTCAAGGCAAAGGTAAGATCACATTTGGGTGCTACAGAACTGACAGGACTGAGAAGTAGTAACACTTCTTTGGTTACTGAAGCTTGATGTGGGATTTGTAAGGATACATAAGAAGGGCTGGTACCTGCACCTCACTGCACTTTTAACAAGAGATCCAGTCACCTACATGTAACAACCTATTGCTTATGCCATGTACACATCAGACAAGAGAGTGCTGTAGAGAGCCTGTGCTATCACCATCACTTTGAGCAAACTAGCACATCCAAACCAGCAGCCGAGTGCTGCACACAGGTAGCTCGGGAATAACTCACCAGCAGCACAGCTGGAGCAGTGTGGCCTGGCTCCTGACCCTCAAAAGGACCAGTTTGCTTGAGCTTAGTGCTGACCTGAGGTAGAATTAGTTCCAGTGATTCAGTAGCTGGCATGCTCACCATGAGACTACGGACCTGGTCATCACACTGTTGTGTGCGGCTGATGAGCCTCAGCATTTCTACTCAGAGCTGCAGAAAAGAAACTAGTTAAAACGTGCAGAAGTTGGCAGCTGTCTTCATGTTTTTCACATATTAAGCTGCAGAACTGGTGCCAAGTACTCCCGCACTCAGGGCTGCACAGATGATATTGCTCCTTGAGTGTATGACATTCATGTAGCATTCCAATGGCGAAAGAAACAAGCACAACCAAATGGATGAATGGAAAAACAAATTGCTTCAAGTTGATTTAAAGGAGATATTTAGTCATGCATGGGAAGGAAAAATGAGAATAGGTGACCAAAATAGAATGAAGCAATTGGAAATAGCTGACGTTTGATGAAAAGAAAGATATTTTCTGGGGTGAGGAATTGAAAAGCCTTGAGTATTTCGAAAGGGCAAATTATGCATCGCTTTTTAATCCTTTAAATAGTGCCAGGTTATCCAGAAGCCACTCCAGAAAGGTTTCTGAATCAGTTTATTCTAGAACTAATCCAAAACCTTCAGCCAACTCTGGAAAATCTTATTTAGAGTCAGACTAACATTTTGTGAGCTTATGTCAATGTTGGAAAATTGCTCCAGCTGAAAGCACAAGGGAATAGTTTTGCAAAGGAATCCCTAAGTTTTAAACTGCTTTTATGATTTGCAATAAAGCAGAAAAAGGAAATTAAAATCCTTGACAGAAGGAAAAAAAATAGAAGGACTGAGTTATGTTTTTTGACAGAGCTGTTGTTGTCTTTCCATTTCTCAAAGAGGGTACAAGTTTCATGCTGTACTGGAAGCATAGGGCTTTCCTTTACATGAGCTTTACATTAGCACACTTATACAGATGTGCACACCGTTTCACAGAATCACAGAATCTTCAGGGTGGAAGGGACCTTGAAAGGTCATCTAGTCCAACCACCCTGCCAGAAGCACCTAGAGTAGGTCACACAGGAACTCATCCAGGTGGATTTTGAATGTCTCCAAGAAAGAGACTCAGCAACCCATCTGGGCAGCCTATTCCAGTGCTCCCTCACCCTCACACTGAAGAAGTTTTTCCTTATGCTTCTTTGGAACCTCTTTTGCTCCAGTTTGTACTCATTGCCCCTTGTACTGTCATTGGACATCACTGAGAAGAGCCTGGCTCCATCCTCCTGACACCTGCCCTTTATGTATTTGTAAACGTTAATGAGATCACCCCTCGATCTCCTCCAAGCTGAAGAGCCCCAGCTCCCTCAGCCTTTCATCAGAGGGGAGATGATCCACTCCCTTCATTGTCTTTGTGGCCCTGTGCTGAACCCTCTCCAACAGCTCCCTGTCCTTCTTGATCTGAGTGGCCCAGAATTGGACACAATATTCCAGATGTGGTCTCCACAAGGGTAGAGTAGAGGGGGAGGAGAACCTCTCTCAACTTACTGCCCACAGCCCTTCTAATACGCCTCAGGATGCCATTGGCCTTCTTGGCCACGAGGGCACATTGCTGGCTCATGGTCATTCTGCTGTCCACCAAGATCCCCAAGTCCCTTTCCCCTTCATTACTCTCTAACAGTTCATTCCCCAACCTGGACTGGTACATGGGATTATTCTTTCACAGATGCAAGACTCTACACTTGTTGAATTTCATTATATTTCTCTCTGCCCAATCCTCCAGCCTGTCCAGGTCTTGTTGAATGGCAGCACAGCCTTCTGGTGTGTCAGCCACTCCCCCCAGTTTAGTATCATCAGCAAACTTGCTGACAGTGCCCTCTGTTCCTTCATCAAGATCATTAATGAATATATTGAACAGTACCGGTCCCGGCACCAACCGCTGAGGGACTCCACTAGATACAGGCCTTCAACTAGACCGTGCCCCATTGATCACAACTCTCTGACTTCTTCCCTTCAACCAGTTAACACCCACCTTCTCAGTTTTGCTGTGAGCATGCTGTGGGAGATGGTGTCAAATGCTTTACTGAAATTGAGATAAACCACATTCACTGCACTACCACCATGTATTATATCTTCATAGAAGGCTATCAGGTTGGTCAAACATGATTTCCCTTTGATAAAACCATATTGACTGCTCCCAGTGACCCTCTTGTCCTTTAAATGCCTGGAGACAGCACCCAGGATAAGTTGTTCCATCATCTGTCCAGGGATGATGTTGAGGCTGACAAGTCTGTAGTTACCCACCTCTTCCTTCTTGCCCTTTTTCAAGACTGGAGTGACATTTGCTCTCCTCCAGTCCTCAGGCAGCTCTCCTGTTCTCCATTACTTACTGAAGGTAATGGAAAGTGGTTTAGCAATGACTTCCACCAGCTCCCTCAGCATCCACCAGTGCATTCCATCAGGGCCCATGGATTTATGTACATCCAGATTACTCAACTAATCCCAGTCCTTGTCAACCAAACAAAACTCCTGCCCACACCACCTCATGACTATAAATGTGACAAACCCAATTGTATTGCTCTAGCCCTCACCTAAATCAGACCAATGAGCATTAAAAATCTCTGCCAAAATGCAGCTCAGACAGTGCAGTCATCCCCAGCTAGTAGGAATTCAGGTGTCAGATGAGTGACACTGTTGTGGGCACCAACAAATGACTTTCCCAATATAACCTATTTTTAGGCTTTGTGTAAACTGTCGGGCACATTCAAGTCTGAGGCATCCTAGTTCATGTTTCTCTTTATATGCTATCAGGCTTTTTTTTTTTTTTAACCTTTCTCCTTTTTTTTTTTTTAACCTGGCTAAAAAAGTTGGTGGACAAATGACAGATACTACTTTGTCCCTTTAATAAATCACTAGCAGACATGGATCAGCATTTTGAGTTGTAGGGACATAAGCAGGAAGCCAACCAGACAGTATATTACTGCTTTTCATTACAAGTACTCATGTTCTGCTTCCACAAGTGTCCCCATCTTTAAGTCACAAGTAAGAAGTGTGCAGTAATAAGCAAATACAAAATCAGACACTTGTGGTTATGTAAAGCTATATGGAAGAAGAAAAGAGGAGCTATGTGAAATCCATGACATCTGGGAAACACTTTGTATACGCAGTCTGAAGACAGTATACATTGCCAGCCTGGCAGAGAGACATAGATATCCCAAACAGAACCCTAAGAAAATAGAAAATTATTAAGTCTTACATACAAATAAATTAAATTCATTAAATGCAGTTTGTGAGGGACCAGATCTATTTGGGATTTCAAGACAGATTTGGAAAATTATTGTGAACACAGACAAAACTTCAAAACATAAATGTATAGCATATTCAAATATGCTTTGAGCAGAGGGGTTGGACTAGATGATCTCCAGAGCTCCCTTCCAACCTCAACTATTCTGTGATTCTGTGAAATGTTTTGCTTTGGTATTTTCTAAATGAAATGGTTTAGGCTTGATTTTTTTTTTCTTTTCCAAAATGAAAGGGGACAAAAATAAACAGCTTATAAAGCAACACCAGGCATTCTGTTTGGGACTGAATAAAAACATTTTGCAAAACGTAAGAATCTTCCTCCTAAATCCCCTCAATTTTCTCCAAAGGTGTCTCTGCTTTTAGTTTCATTAGATATATGTTTATTTGAGGAGAAGGGATCAGAGAACAAACTGAAAAACTCACCATTCATCCAGCTCTGCTCCCAAACCTTATTTTCTTATTCACAGGGGGAAACTGCGAAAATGATAAACCCTTTCAGATGTACCTCAGCTTCTTCAGGGACGAAGGTGCAGAGCAGGCACTTCTGCAGCCAACAATAATAAACACTAACACCAACTTTATGCGTTTCCATGGCCATGGTGCCCGAGAGACCTCCTCTTTCATCTACATGCTCCTCCCCTCCAAGGCCACCTTGTCACCGTCTCTCTGAAGTTGGAGGAGAGACAGTTCAGATACACTCATTTCCCAAGGGATTTTCTTCCAAGGGGGAAGAAGGGTGGAGGAGAAGTGTTCCCGCTCTTTCATTCTTTCCCTACCTTTCTTTTTTCCCCGGGTCTATTTACCCATCCCATGTGGTTACTAGTAGAAAAGAAACTATTGGGTTAGAGAGCAGAGAGAAGTAGCACAGGGAGCACAGTTGCACAATCAGCAACCACCAGGATCAAGCTAGTGTCTCCAGGGCTGCACGGGCAAAGCAGAGCAATATTTTCCTATAAACACTAAAACCACTTGCAGTTAAGCCTTGTGCTTGGGCTGGCGTGGGAGTACGTGACACTGGCAGATCACCTACACCACAGACCAACTCAAGTCCATTTGGGGTCAATGACAGCTTCAGCCAATTGCATGCTCGTGGCCAGCCCAGCAAAAGGTGCTACAGAGGTTGGTGGGACTGACAGGATGAGGAAGGGACATCCCCAGGAATATCCTAGGAGCAGAGGAAGAGGGGTCTGAGCACCTGCAGCTTCCTGGCAGCTGGGTGTTCTCTCCATGCCACATGCCAACCTATACACAGTCCCCTAACTGTGCCGTGGACCCCAGCAAGGTGACCCCACAATGCACAGTAGACTCTACTCCACTATAGAACAGTTCTTGCCAAGGTAGGCAGGGCCCAGGAGACCATTTTCCTCTTTTAATACTAAGGATCTTAGACTTATCAGCTAAACCTCTGTCTCCTTATAATATTTCAGTTTGTAATAGAGCTGGTCAAAACAATTCCATCCAGCATTTTTTTTTCTGAAGAAACATAGTATTATTAGGGGTTTTATTACTCTTATTAAGAAAATGGCTATCCTCTCAATCCTGTCCAACAATTCAAAACAAGTACACTTCAAAATACCAAATTCTATTTTGCTTTTGGTTGGTTGGTTGGTTATTTATTTTTCTTCTCTTAACCCCATTATCCTGTTCTCTTTCCTTTGCTACTGTCAGGAACAAAAAGGAAAAGCAAATGTGCGGAGGAGGGAACAGAGCCCACAAAGTCACCTTCTGTACCTTCGACAAGCTGTTCCTGGCACTGCAGCATGTTACTGCATCACTGTGCATTCTGCCAAAGGTCCTTATTGTAGTCATGCAGGAATTAGCCCATTCAAATCTGAGGCTATGATCACAGGTTTCCTAGTGCCCATTTAGTCTACAAATAAAAGCAAGCCAGGGTCTGGCGATGTGCCCTGAGAAAAGGTATATCTGGAGAACTGCTTTCACTTCACCCCGATGTGGTCAACTCAAATCCTCCATGTATCCTATTTGTTTTAAGGAATACATGGTTAAGCCTGTGATAAGTGCCTGCTACAAGCTATGGGAGTCAATTTGTGGCATGATTCTCAGGACAGGGCTTGTGCGTGCATCAGCGTAAAACATCAAACCCCCATCACGCTCAGATCCGTGCTGCAGGTAAACACCAGGGCCATATATTTGTGCAATACCACTGCTTCACCTCTTGTATTAAAAAAAACCAAAAACATCTCTGACCTCTGCTGCAAACGTGAAGGAGCTTCATCACATCTAGGAGGGAGGTTGTGACTGGTACAAATGGCAGAACCGGCCAGGAGTGAGAAAAATGTCAGCCGTAGGGAGGGGAGGCAGTGGAACCCACCTCACCCTATTAGCACTTGTTTGCTCACACAGCAACACTTCAGCACAAAGAAAATCAAATCTCCATTATAACTTCCCATTTTTGGACTAAGCTCCTGCATATTGATTGACAAGTGGAACAGCACACTTTGATCATCTCGTTAATCAGGTATTCTTGCAGCAACACGTAGTGCAGTTTAAATAAGCCAGGTTAAGTCCTTGTGTACACAAGGAAGCTATTATAAGGAAAAGCAATGATGAAACTACTTTTTGAAAGACGTAAGCAGGGACAGAATGCCTTATATGCTTTGGAAAATTTCATTTCATTTACATCATTTTTCATGACCTTCTGCTTAGCGTGACATGGTGTTGTGCCCCATCCACAATCAGTTTGCCTTGAAAGTTCTGAGCTTGCAGGGACCTTGGTACCTTCATTTTGAGGGGCATCTCCTTTATATAGTATGTATTGGTCATTCAAAACACCAAACAGTCTTGAGGCTGTCACTTAGATGCACAGCAGTTCTTAGCAGACAGGATTGCTGAGCTACCATGGCCCTGTAGCACACTTCTGAGAAAAAAGTCCTTCCTCACTGAGATACCATAGCAGCAAATCCCTGCACTGCCACAGAGGAAGAACACCGGTACCATAGGCTCAGCCCCAGACAGGCACCCCTCTGTGCGACTGGCCCCATTGTTCCACATCTCAACACAATTACATTTGCAAAAGCATCTGATTTGCAGAAATACCAATCAGTCCCAGCTCCTGCTGATACCAGTAAAAACTACAAACACTGGAAAACTACAAAAATCAAAGCAGTATCACCAGTCCATGCCTTTCTCTCTCCCATTTACGAGTGTGGCTCAGGCTCTTAGGGACCATAACTGAGTCTTTATGAAGTCCTTGGATGGGTTTTACTGCAAAACAAACCTATGAATGAACATGGACGATTACACCAGGACAATAGCCTAAACTTAACAATCCTTTCCTGTAATTGTCTAAGGCATCTCACGATAAATCTTCATTGGTCATTTACAATCATTAATCTACATTGTCACAATGAATTAGGCACAGAGGAGCATGTTAATTAATTAGGCACAAAGGAGCATGTTAATTAATTACAATACAGGTGACACTCTATCTTTAATTATCTTGACTTCAAAGTAAACAGTGTCAATTAATCAGCCTCAATCACCATAAATATTTGTTGGAGGAAAGCACTGTTCAGCTGTCTCTACTGATGCCCACCTTGCAGGGTTTGCAGTTACAAGGTTGGCATTATACCATTACTTTTCCAAATTGTGCTCTATTTCTATCCACATTAGTCAGGTCTATGGGATGCTTTTTCCACTGCCTATGACGTGCCTTAAATTAGGGGTGACCGATTTTGTCAATATGTAACAACCTAGCTTTATTTATAGAACACTTCAGATTAAACAGCAAAAGCTCCCACTGTCCTTCTATGCCTTTTCATTTTGCATTTAACAGCTACTTATTCATTTTACTTACCAACTAAGGCTGTGTTTTTATAGCTTGTGGTTCCCATTTCAATATTATGCTATGCCATTTTCTGGAGGGCTAGGATTATGGAGTAAATCTAAACACCTGGACAGTTTGTAAGGCACCGGGAGAGCAGCTAGCAGCCTTGCAAAGGGCCCCAAATGCCATCAGACAAATGTAGCTCTTTTGTTATTTTAGGACTCAAGATAAAAACTCTCAAACCCTTTCAGATGCCTCCTGAGATTCTCCATGTGAACCACAGCAGGCAGGCTGACCGGTCTCTCTGGCTGTTATCAGCATTAGGTTCCTGCAGAAGAGAACAGATAAAGTTGTTCTCAGTGTCTCCTGCAGGACAAGAAGAGGTGGGCTCCCACAGCATTGAGACAGCACGGTAAGAAGAAACACTCTAATGCTAAAGCTAGAAACGCAAGGGAGCGAGCTGCACAATGAGACTGTGGGATCTCCAGTAGCAGAGGCTTTAAGAAGCTCAAGTATCAGGGCCCAGGGCTCACAGAGTGCTGCGCCTCACTCCAGGGTATTTCTTGCTCCTTGATCCACCCTGGCGGGGGGGGGGGGGAGAAAGCCATTTTTCCCAAAACTAGTGTTCAAAATGCAAAAGCCTGAGCATATACAAGTAGCCTGTGAAATGTCCTCCTTTGCCCTCTCAAGGAGAGCAAACAAAGGGAGTAAAGAGTTAGAGAAATAAACCAATACAGTAAAATTAAGGTGGGGAATTTAATCACTCGGGAGACAGGAAATTCAAGGCTATGGTACCCATGGCAACTACTGTTTGTCCACAGTATATGGAAGGTTAACCTTAACTCCATCAGCAGAAGCAGAAAAAACTATGGAACATATCAGGTACAAATGCATATTTCATGTGGAGGGTACCCTGCGAGGGCTGCTGGGGAAATAATCATTACATTTCCCAACTGCAAAGCAGGTACGTTCATGCACAAGCAGCTCTTCCGAGACACGAGCTAATGTCCCCAGACAGAGCTTCCAGCTCATCCCTACACTTTAGGTAGGGAAGATTCAAGGTCTCAGATTGGCCGTAGTATCTTGTCCTGCCTTATATGCTTCTGGCTGCTGTTCAGAGTTTGTTTTGAAAATTGCCATCTGTTGATTTAGGGAATGTTGTGATGTTTCTTTTAGTTGTTGGGTCAACAAGAATTCTGCATTTCTTGTATGTTTGCCTTTTAAGCAACTGCAGCAACATTCACCATTCAACAAGGCAGAAGTCCAGTTCCTGCTGGGTGATCAGTTTATTTGAATGTGAGAACCAGATTATTGCTGAGTTAGACAGCAAACAAGTTATCAAAACCTGAGAGTGCTTTGCGCTTGGCTTGAGCTGAATTTTAACCCCAGGCTGTGTGCTGAGGAGTCAGATTACTTACAGAAAGAGCCAAAACCAAAGCCAGTCAGATAGACTGTAATCTGTGGATGGAACCATTGTCCTTAAAGGTTCAGTTTTTACATTATCTTGGACAATTGCTGACTGATATGTCTATTTCTTGCTAAAATTTGGCAGAGAATCACTATGAATATAGAAACTCATTGCAGACATAACAGCTGAGAAGACAAATTGCAGTTGGAGGGGTGACAGCTATTTAACGAAGAATTGGTTTAATAAAAATTACTTCTATCTTTTGGCACTGCTATGGGACACAGAAGCAGGCACTCTGCTTGGTTATGACCCCTCCCAAGACTGACTTTGGAGGTACTGTGGGCCGGAGGCAAGCTGAGGGGAGGCAGACATCCCTCAGGAAGCCTGCAAGGAAAGGAGGTGTCTGTTAGCCATAGCTTCACTGCTCCCTAGCACAGCCCTGCCACACACCTTCCTGGGTGAAACATGTGCCTTTAGGCAGAAATGGGCATGAGCAGGGATTTGGGGCTCTCCTGCCTTACAAAAAACTCATGTCAAAGGCAGCACACTGGGTGCCCATGGTTGCAGGCAGTCAAACCCAATGCCCAGCATCCACCACATCAAATTTTTCACACACATCCATGGCACCAACCAGCACAGCTCAGCTCTGACCTCTGTCACCATCTCATAGGTTGATAGGACAAGGCCAAAAATCCAGCCATGCACCCAAGGGGGCTGATGGAGACAATGGAGCAGCAGCTTGCTCCTGGGCAGGCCTTGACACTGTGTGCGTGGGGTGGTGGGTGCCTGTGCTGATTCCCTGTACCCCTCAGTCCCGTACCACATGGGAGGTTTGGGCAGCTCTATGTGACCACGGCCGGGGGACTGTTTGCTCAGATGGGGTTCCCTGCAGAGGCAAGGAGGGGAGCAGCATGAAATACAATAAAACTCTTCTCCAGGAGCAGCAGCATCCTTGTGCAGTACTGTGCCAGAGGGCTTCCATCCAGTAGTTTTGGACATATTTTACCCAGTCAAGGCCACATTTATCTAGCAGCAATTCAAAACGAAGAGATCTCCCACTGCGGAGAAGGTTGCTGTTTCTTTCACCTGCACTTCAAATTAAGAGTGCTCATATGAAGTCCCTCTGCCAAAAAACCATCCTAGGGCTGTCTTAGCCCATGGCCAACAGGCAAAGACAAGCTGAAGGTACAGCTGAGCTAGGCAGTCCAAGCAGACCCTGCACAGCCTGGTTCACACCTGTAACCTGGAGATGAGGTGAGCAGAAAAGCAGTGATGCCTCTCCATGGCTGACTTAGAGGTCAGACTTGCCTCAGAGGCCTGCACCATGCCCTTTGGGCCACCCACCATTCAGACATGTGCTAGTCCTCATTCTTCCCATCCTCTTCTTCCTTGCTGAAGTCTCTGAAAACCTCAAAGTCAGCTCCAAAACAGAGGCTGATGGCCCCTCACCGGTAACAGTCAGCTCACAGGCTTGAAACTCCCCACAGAACCATAAAAGCTGGAAATATATAATTTTACTTGAATGAAAAACCCATGACACAGGCTTCTTGCAAATATCCACTGAGTGAGACACAAGACAGGTGCCGGGGTCATACCAGGTGATTAAGAGCCATGTCGTAACACCAGCACCTTTCACATGACATCCAACTGCAGGGAAGAGGGGGGGGACCCCAACAGCAGTGCTGCCCTTTGCTCCCTGAGACACTGGCACTCTCCTCCAGCAGTTTACCATCTGTAGTGCAAACCCCAGGCCCAGCTCGCAAGGGCCAGGCTGAAAATAACCAACCTCATTTCCAAAAAGCTATTGCTAACCTTGGACGCTTCTCACTGTAAGTGTCTTAAATATGAGCTATTCCTCATCAGGGAGAAATCAGGATTTGATATTGCACAGCAATGAACAGCTGAACAAGCCAAATCTTGAAAAATGTCTCTGCATATGTTTTCAGAGAAGCCACGGCAGATTCAGGAACTAATCTGGCCAGACACCACCGCAATATCTATACGTTACCCTGAGTTAAGGCAGGTTTGAACACTGATGAAAAATCGCAGCCTTCACATTATTTCCATTTCTGAGTCTCTGACCTGCTGTTTATGGAAAGAGAAAGAAGTGCAGTGATGACGTGAACGTGTTTATGAATGCAGTACTGTTACCTTTCTACTCAGCTTATGGTAATGACTTTACTACCCATATTTATTGCTAATCAAGATCAGCACTGGAGGAGGAAGAATTGTTTCTTCTTAGCTTGTGCTAAGGTAAGACACCGTTTTTAATCACCTGAATCACATAGCCCAGATAGTCTTATTTGCAGCCTAAAATAATCCCTTTAATAGGAATTTGCTCTTATTTCTTACAAGTGCTCACATTTTACCAGCCACCTCTTCTGCAGGGAAGCATTCAGTAAGCTCCACTGAACTGGCATTGGAAGTTTCCTCAAAAGCAGCACCAGCAACTTTGCCAGCTAATCTTTCCAGCCTGCAGCTACAGAGCAAAGCGTAGCTGTGGACCTGTGTCAAAGGTACATTTGTTAACACACTTTCCCCGGAGTGCTAATTAACATTTACATCAAGTACCCAGAGAGTGAAAAAGCTTCAACACGAACACAGCGCAGGGAAATGCAAGAAGCACACTCTCTCTCCCCCCAGATGCAGTGTACTGTTTGCCCTTCAGGAGCTGGTGAAAATCCAGTTTGTTTTGTAATCTTGTGTTCTCTAAAATCAGATATTTCTGCAAGTTAATAACTAACCAGCTTCTTTTTATTTAAAAACCTGCGAGTGCATTTAAAATTCTCTGAAAGCGAGGCCCTGCTGGCAGCGGCGTGAAGCAGCCCGCGTGTGGGTCTCCCCGCCGAGCCACGGCTCCGCTGGCACTCCCCAGGCTAATGACACAAAACGACAACATTTTATGATTTTATAATAAACGTCAATAAAAGAACATCAACACACTTTCACTTGCATCTTGAAACAAGATCGAACTCTCTTAAACTAAACACAAATATAGGGGACACAAACACAAGTATTTGTAGCCTGGCTCTTCAATTGCCCGCACACAATAAGATGCAGACAAAGTTACTTGAAAACACAAATTCACACTTGAAAAAATGCAAAGGCTGTTGCTGAATGATTGTTAATGAGCTATTTTCAATTGTTATTGAGAGAAAAAATGTGCTACCACTTTGAAGCCACATTTTAAAGACTGCAGTCACTATAACTGACATATGGCTGAACAAATCTAGATTTTTCCTGAGGGGGTTAAAAAATGTTTTATCTAGTTTTTAAACAAACAAAAAAACCCCTTCTGTAAACCTGGTTACAGAACAGGGTTTTGTTTGTTTGTTTGGTTTGTTTTGTTTAAAAACTGGATAAAACCCAGGTTTACAGAAGGAAAATCATATTCTGTAAGTCATGAAACAGTAGCATGTAAAACTTCATCCATTCTGTGAACCATTAGGCATGAGAGAGTGTTCAATATTATTCAATATATTCTCTCCTGCCACAGTCACATACCCTGCCCAGGCTCCCACAAACTCAAATCTCAGGGTTTAAACAAATGCCAATATTCTTGAAACAAGGCATGCTTGCAGATGTAGAAAAAGTGGACCAAGCAAAGGGTACAGCTGCATGCTGCTTCCAGAAATCAGTTTCTAACTCTCCACCTCCACAGAAATCAGGATTGGAGATGAATACTATATACTAAGAAAACACAGACGTTTTGATTGCAAACTGATCTAGAGTTCTGAGAACATATTTTGTTATTGTTGCCTACTTGCCAAATATTTGGAGTGAATAATTTTCAGCCTCAGTGTTTACAAACTGCTGTCATTGTTTTGTCTTTTCTTTTTTGTCTCTTTTATTCGAGCATTGCTTGCTTCTGCCGTTTAACTGGATATCCAACTGTGCAAACAACAAAACAAAAATAGCAAACAGCAAATGCAACAGTGATGTATATTTTTGTTGGAGATACTCAAGTGAAGGACAATAATGAGAACGACTGGCTGGGCAGTACCATGGGAGATGCACCAAGCAATCAATGCTGAGCAGATGTTCCAATAGGACAAGGTGATTGTGTTTCTTTTGCTTGACCAGCTCTTGAAACCAAACATGTTTTCATTAGATACACACATTTTTGTATTCACCAAGAATGTTCCTTAACAAGTAGCAAACACTTGGATATTTTTAGATTGCCAGTTTCCTAAGTTATCTCTCTTAATTTCCAGTAACTCCTATCAAGAAAAGGCAATTCTGAGCTAAAATCTAAACTGGCACATTCCTGACTCATCTCTCATAAAGTCTTTACCCTAAGAACAAATGTCTGGACTGAAATCCTGGCCTCGGCACATGCAATAGCAAAACTTCCACCAGTCTCCTCCAAAATCTGTAAAGACAAAACCCGGTATTTTTGGAGAACCCAAAATGAAGATAAAATGTCCAGCTCCCTAAATACTAATATTTTAATTTTATGTAACAGGATGAGATTAATATAAACATGCTAACCTGTCCAAATTGGAAATCTTTCAAATTTCAAGCACGGGAAACAACAAGGGTTTTCTTTTTTCAGACAGGATGTCAGAGTTACCCCTGTGGTTATATGTGAGCTGAGGACAATGTTGTTACATGAGATCAAATTACAAACACAAGCAAACAGAAAACAATCTCTGAACGTCACTGTTTGGGATTTGACAAGAAACACAGTTGACCCATTAGCGAGGTTAAATGCTCTCGAGTGAGCTCTGGAAGAATACAAGTAGTTTGCTGCTGGACATCAAGTTCCATGCAGTTAAATCATCGATTTGTTTGCCCAAGTTAATGCTTATCTTACCCTATACTTGCTGTGGTTTTACTAAACACGTTTGACCGGCAAATCTTAAAGCTGTGGCTTTGCTAAAATCGTAAGAAGTTTCTGGATTTTCCAGGCACCTAAGAAAACTATTTTGGTAGTTTCCACAGCACAGAAACCTGTAGTTACTCAGATATTTGAAACTTCCAGTGAGGTGGATGACAGTTGCTTAACCACACACATTACCATTTCATTTCTATTTCTAATGTTTAGTACAGCCTTGCTCTAAGGAATTGCTGAAGTTGTTTACAAAGGCTGATGCAGAGGTTGTGTTCAGTCTGGTCCAAGGGCAATGGTTTAGTGAAGTCAATTGTAAACAGCAGAAAAAGATAGTATTGTCTGTAATTAGGGAAAAAATAAAATTCAAAATCCTCACCTTGAACCAAGGGCCATTAGAGACAGGGCTGCTTTCCAAAATATCTGCTCCTTCATTTTCTTCCATGTCTGATTAGTTGCAAAACTCTGGTTTCAAATGAAACACATTAAATCACCCTCTGACGAACACCAAACCAAACCATGCAGGCTCTGGTATCCCAGTTTGCGAAACTCCTGCAGCGAGCCACACGTCAGTTTTACAGGTCTAATCCAAGGTTGCAGATCCCAGTCCCTAGATGGATTTCACAGAGCTTGGCCTTTCTTTTAAGTCTTGATAGCTCCTCTTGTCAGGCATTTATCTCCCTCAAACCTTCTTTCCAGATTTCCACATAACAAGTGACAAATGTTTACAGCTTCCCAGGAAAAGTAAGAACCTCCGATCATCTCAGAAGAAACCTAACAATGTAACATGCAATATGTGGCCACACCTCTCTGCTGCCAGAGCTGGCCTAGACCATAAAATCAGAAGCAAGGTCACCCAGCAACCAACCATTCTACGTCACTACAGTAATAAAGCCAACTTACATTCAATGTATTGCTTGGGTAGATAAATATTTTTATTAGATGAAAGGAAACCAGAAAAGATGGCAGAGGGATGAGTGTTCTGAGCTCAGATACATTCTTTTGATTGATGCAAAGCTCTCAGCAAACATTTGTAGGTCACATACAAAACCACAAAGCTCTGTTTGTAAATCCCATTGGGGTCAAACCTGTAAGCACATCTCTCTAACAATGAGCAGATCGATGAGCCCCAGCAGGCTGGGTGGGTGAACTCCCATCCAGGTGCCAGCAAGACTTCCATCTGCAACAGGCTCAGCTTAGGAGTTCCATTCCCAAAAGTCAACATGGAACAGGGAAGAACTTACAACATAGCTCTCAGTTCCCTGTCTGTAAAAATCAGGCTATACCAGAAAGCTGTCTAAGGAAGTTTTCTCGAGCAAACGGACTCCTTTTCTTAGGGTGCAGAGCAACCATGTCCCTAAGGGAGCATGCTCAATTTAGAAAGTGATATTTGTCTCCAAACACACTGTATGTGTTAGAGAGGAGCTACAATAAATACAAATAAAAGCTTATGTTCTGTTTACACTGCGTATCAGGCAGTGCCACTGCAGATAACTAGGGCTCCGAGATTTCAAAACCAACGTTGATCTGGGCATCTGTTTCAAAACACACATGGATTCATCTTCAGTGCAGTTGCTTGGCCCACTTGGGAAAGGCCTCTCTTTAAGAATCCCCAAAAGAGAGGAGTCCAGTGTAACCGTCTTCTCTGGAAAAGCAAGGCCCTTTTCTTCCTCTCTGTAATCCACTGCCCTCCTTGCTGCACAGTTCCTCAGAAATATCTCTACGGTGGGAGACTTTTTTTTCCAGTATCAACTGTGCAGAAAGATTAAAGTTAATTCTGTCAAAATATGCAATATTTTAATCAAATGTTCATATTGGTAGCATCATTAAAAATTCCCAATATGGGAATGTGATTCTTAGACGTCTTTCTGTCACAGAAGTGATTTGCTCAAGACTACGTGCTCAGTTACATATTCTTCATTAATCAAATTGGATTTCATGAGATTTTTCTCAGCAATATAATTAAAATTGCTCTTTAGGAGTTTGAGATTACATTACAAAATCATCAGTTACTACAAGTATCTATCCAGGCTATGATATGAATAGTTACAGGCTCTCAGACACTGTCAGCAGTGTACGTCTGGGAGCCAGGCATATGCATTGTTGATTACGTATTTATTTCCAAGAAGTGAAGTCAAATGTGACAAATGAAATAGGCATGAAGTGTTAGGGTATAGATGTTTCTTTATGGAGTGACAGCAAAGCAAAGGATAAGAGTGTGGATTTGAAAACCAGCAACCCAGTCTGGTTTTGCCATTAATTCTGTGATTTTAAGAGGTAAATCAAAAGTTCAGTGTCTCCGTTTCCCTACGTGTGCTATCAGCCTAGCAACACTCCATGTTACTACCTCACATAAACAGTTAGCTATGCACTGAAGGTATTCAACATCACCAAACTTGCATCTCTGTCCACTGACAGATAGACTGCTAAGATTGGCCTACACAAGTCTAAGGAAAAGCAAAGTTGACTTTCTCTCTGCAGAGTATGGGCACAAGTCTAACACCATCCCAGCCTTCTCCCAGCACAAGCCTATGGTCCTGAAGGTCCTGGGCACATGCTCATTCCACTGTGGCAGCATCTTTAAGCAAGTTTTCCCTATTTTGAAATTATTTGAGGCTCCCATGAACCCACTATCCAGACCAACAGATAACCAGCCAAGGTACTTCCTTCCCAGCTGGAAGATTCTGCTACACACAGGCTGCTTCTACAAATATTTACCAGGTTTAAATCTTGGTTACTGTGATTTCATATGCCTGGGTCATTTTCTAAGAGCCAAGTTGCTTTCACAGAGCTTTCACTGAGCCTGACCCTGGCTCAGTGTTGCAGTCCTCGCGGCGCTGCCCAGCTGGGAGCCAGCACAGCACAGGCAGGCTGGAAGGCAGAGAACAGAAGGGGGAACTGTACCAATCTTTACCCCAGTTATTCACATGGGATGTTTATTACAGCAGCTTCGAGGACTCCGTTTTCCACCATTCCTTTTACTCTCTTGGGCAAAATTCTCTGATCATGCTTTGCCTGATGAATTTTAAGAGAGGAGGCAAGAGGCTTGCCTGAAATATCAAGTTGCTTTGCAGTTTGTTTTTTCTCTGGTTTCTCTTTACAGGTCACCCATTTAGTGACATATTAGCTATGTCCCAGAGCTGGCAAAAGTAGCCTTTTGAAGTTTGCATGCATTAAATACCAAGCAAAAGTGCTGTATCTCATTATCCACGTAGGTGTCCGTGCTGTCTTCTCCTTTGATGACATTCTGTGGTAGTGACTTTCATAGTGTTTTTGGGTTTGAATTGGCCCTTTCCTAATTTAAACCAGAGCAATCAATTGAAACACTTTTCTCGCACGCAGCATACCTAAGATAAACTTTCCTATGGTTGCTGTGGAGAAAGCAAACTCACAAGGTTTTCGGTTTTAACCTTTAGTGTAAACCAGACATCTGTTCCGAGTTGTGTCAGATCATAGGAAGGATAGCCCACAGTTTGGTTTACTCTAGACTAATTTAGGAAATCAGGACTCTCCCCATGGATTAGTCACTAACTTGGGCAATGACAGGCCTGACACATTTGTTTCTGCAGCTCAGTGGTTTTCCCCTGTAAAACAAGGGTGACGGCTCTTCCCTATGTCAGAGGTGACTTGTGGCTGGAGGATCTATCTCCGATATCAAGCCAGAAACTAAACTTTTCAGCCCATTTGTACATCTGCAGTCCTGATGTCAAAGGAAAGGAAAGAAGAGGGAAAAGAAAAGGGAAGGTGCAGATGGATCTAAAGATGGCTTTGAAGTACAGCCCAGAAGTGGAGATCAGGAAGTGAGAGCTGTAATTGCAGCTGGGTATCAGCTTACTTTTTATTTCAGGAGAGCCCACAGCATGGTGCAGCTTTTCTCTCTCTCCCTCAGAAAGCAGAAGTGGCCATAGAAACAAAACAACTCTTTGCATTTCTAATGCAGAGGCAAAGAGAAAGCATCATGAACATGTCTAAAATGACTGCTGTTTCTTCTGGACCAGCAGGAAAAGATGAAAACTACTTCTCATTTTGTTCCATAAGAAAATTGCACTGTATTACTTGCAGACTTTGCCTGAGTTCCTTGTGATAGGGAAAACTGAAGAGAGGCGTCAGGTTCGTGAAGACAGGTCTTGCAAATACCCTGAAAGAGAAAGGCTCCTAGCCGAGCTCACCATCAAGAAAACCCATGTGAGAAGGCACACCAGAGGGAAGCTGCCAGTTCCACAGAGATGATACATTTGACTTCAGGCTGGGGGTAACTCAGACCTCAGATCCTCCAGGCCTTTGCCCTGAGCACTGATAAGGCTGCCTGTTACGGAGGCTGCCCTGGCCTGTCGGTTACAAGCTGCTGCCACAAGCAAACGCGTCACAACAGGTTAATCGACATCCCACTGTAACTTCAATGCTATTAGTCAACACCAAATAAAGGTTTAATTTTTTTTTTTTCCTTCTTGAGATAAGCTGCAAAGGCAGGGATCAGGACTGCTGGAAGAAAACATGGACTCTTGGTATAGTCAAATAAACCTGTTTGTTCCAGTTAGAAAAGGTTTGTGAGCTGAACTCAGGGGCTAAGTTATCACAGAAATGACTGCATCTTGAAGACCACCGCAAAAGGTTTAAGTTTTGGTATTTGCTAGGCATACCTCAAATGTTTGGCCATCATAAATCTCGCCATGTTTAGGAAAGAAATTCATTTTGCATCATACTGTGCTTATCTTTTAGTAAAAGCGGGGGCAGGATCTGAATATGCCGGTGTTTGCAGACAGCAGTGGTGCAGTACAGACTGTCTCTTAGCTTCACAATGAAGAAAATGAGCTACAATTGTGAAATCATTGCTTAACAATTGATAAGGACAACAACTGCAATCCTCTTCCCTGCCTCTTCTTGGCTAGAGTCCCATTTATCACACATTACTGGATATGTAGAAAAGAGAACAGCAATGTGATTAAGGTACAAGCCACGCATATTTATATCCACTTCTTGTCTGATTTCTTCTTTCACCATGGCCAGGAAACTCAGTCTTCGCAAATCAATTTTTTTTTCCTTTTGTGACTGTATTTGCCATCCTTCTGACTGCCCTTGAGTTCTTCCAAGGAAGGGGGCTTTGTAAATAGGATTGGAGGGAAGGAACTAGAGAGACCGATCCTTCAAAACAAAGCCACCCAAGATACATGGAACAAGGTGCTGCAGGAGACTCTTTTAGCAGGCCTTCGCTTTGTAGAAGAAGGAGGTTTCTCCTTGCTTTGTTTCAAACCAAGACACCACCATTTCACCTTTTCAGGAACTCCCTATGGCACCACAAATGCTTTGCAACATTACATGACAGCTCCTAATGTCAGCTATCCCAAGAGAAGTCCAGACCACTACAAGACCAAAGAAATTTGTTTCAGACTTTCTTGCCCAGAGAGGCAGGGTGGATGTAGATAGTTCCTTAGTCTTCAAAATGTATTACTCTTGGGAACAGCAACTCCATACACCCCAAAAAAGCCACTGTTGCTACTACCATTCTGAAGGATGCAATGACCATTTTTCCCCACATGAGAAAAGCCTGCAGTAAACCAAATACTTGATTGTTTTAAGTGTTAGATAAATATTGACACCACAAAGTGTTAAGTAATGGTAGTTTTAACATTTTTTTTAAAAACATGTTATTACTTCCTATTCTACATGGATGTCACACACTCGGTGGCAATCATATTGCTTACTAGTCAACTGTAGGAAAAAAACCTAACAGTTGTGGTATAATTTTTACAAGCTGTGTAACAGAGCCTGGGTCACTGAACTGTAGCTCCCTTGAACACAGTTCAGTATTACAGCTAGCTAGGGCCAAACTCTACCCAATAGCCCTTTAAACATTGAGCAAGTTGCCTAACAGTTATTTCAGTGCCTTGCTGACTCAGAAGGAATATAGAGAAAAGAGTAAAGAGGGTAGATTGTGTTTGAACTGAAATTTGCTGTTCCAATGTACATCAGTGATGTACTACCAAGATGAGATTTCAATTTGCAGAAGAAATAATGTGCAATTCATAAGCAATTGCTGCTTCTGTAGAAACTTAAATTGTATTTTGTCCTAATGACTTCAAATTCCTTATGGGTAATTTGAATAGATTCCAGATCATCTTAACTTCTGGTTCTTCCAAATACATTTTATATTTCTAAGCCCAAGCAGTATGTTTTCATGAACAGAAGGAAATATTCCGAACAGCAGTAACCTGAGGGGACAGGAACTGCTGAAATAAATCATATCACCCACAGAAATCTCACCTATATCACAGCTCAACAAAAAGCCAACATTTGGTCTTAATTCCTGTAGAGAAAGAGGTATAACTGATCCCCAAGGAAAGATCTAAAAGAACGGGGAATGACTCTAAATGTGTGGCTTTTGGGGCAGAGTATTAAAATTACAGTATATTTTTTTTTGTGGTGCTCAGAACATGAGGGAGGTTTCACAAAGCAGAGATCAATCCTCATTTGTCCCTAACGTAATTTCTGACATCCTATGCAAGCCTAAACAATACAGAGAGCCCTTAAGGATATGTCTGACTGTGGCCTTGCACTCCATGGCAATTGCTTTCACATATATACATACATACTTTTTTAAGCTGAGATACAGTACTTCATATATGAAAAAACAAATTATTCCCATAGGTGAAGAACATTTTAAAGTGTTTTCACTGGCTTTGACGAAAACATCAACAGGAAAAAGATGAATAAACAATGAGTGTTGTGAAACATCCCTTCGGGTAGACTGGAGGAAAGCTACTGGCATCACATCAGCACCCTCTAGTGCTGCTGTCATCGGGATTTGCCAGCACTTCCTAGATAAAATTCCAATATTTGGTGTCAGGATGCAACTTCACTTGTTCTAGAGTGGTCAGTCCCTCAGGTCTCCACTGGCTAACATCTGGCATACAGGGCGCTGACTGATGAGAGTCCTGCACTCATCACATGCCACAGGCCAAAGAGGTCCAGGCCTTGGCTGGGTGGAATCCACCATGGATTGACAAGTAGATATTAGTCCCTGTTACTCTGTGCACACTGCCAAACTCATTGGAGGACTGTGGTTCTGGGAACGGGTTTCGACAAGGCATTCCCTGTCCTACACCTCCCTTACTTCATGGGAACAAGGCTTACTCTATGAGTAAGTGCTAAAGGTTATCTAACAGCAAGTGCTTTTTAGGGTATGTGCCTCCACAAAGGTTTCAATGACACAGCTCACAATAAAGGCAGAATGTCAATGTCATCTTGTGGACAAAATAAGACACGTATGACTAAGAAGACAAATCCATCAGTTGGGAATAAAGAACATTGGAAAGGCAGAGATTGTTTTTTGATTGTTCAGTGGAAAATAAGACTGCTCCCACCGATTTCAAACAATATCAAGATGCAGCCCCAAAAGTAACTACTGTCAGTCACAACACAGTAAGTGCAGCTAAAAATCCATCTGCCACAGTGGTGAACATAAAATCAAAAGAGAGAGGCAAGACACAGTATGTAAAACAGTGTGGGTGAGATACTGTACTTTAGAAGGGGAAAGTTAGGTATGACTTTCAAAAAAATCACATTTACTGCTCTCCTGAAGTCATGGAGCAGCTGGCTCAGGAGGAATTAATGTTACCTCAAGTGCTATAATCACACCCACTCATTTGAAGCCATTAACAACTCAGCCAACATCCCCTCAGATTGCTATGAATTATTCTTTTGCCTGGGAAGGACAGATGCAAGATCCTACTAGATCAGACAGAAAGAAGTACCAGGCAAATGTGAAACATCTGCATCTGAGCCCAGTCATGCTCAGAACCAACTGGATCTTATGGTCAGAACTGTAGCAGGAGTAGAGCAAGACATCACCACATCCACTATACTGTTTCTGCCATGCTGTCCAAGATGTGAGCACACAGAAGTCTCCTAAGATGCTTCTGTCTTTAACTACAGAGCTACCTTTTGATACTTGGCTCTAATAATTCTGAGTGCCTGACATGCAGTTCTCCACATGTGTCAAGGCCACAGTTGTAGTCACACTGGGTTTATCTGACACTCCAACCAGATCCAAAACTTCCTAAAGACAAGCACTGGAACTTTTTTTAAAAAGCCCTCCTTCACCACAGTTCTGCTCTAAGGCAGAATGTGTATATTACACATCAGGAAACAACACAAATGAGATGCTAATACAGAAACACTAAATAGTATTTCTACACCTTTTTCTACATGAGAACCCTCAGAAGCACAGTTCAGTCTATCAAGTCCTTAAGCTATTATCCATATATAGAGAGTATATAGATCAACGTACCTGAGGGGGTGACTTTAGTCTCTGTCAGTTTCTTCTCTTCCCTCTTAGCCCTGCTGTCTGGAACCACCTTCCTGCTATCCTGTCTGGGTCTCAAACCAAATAGCTTCCCCCTCATTCTTGTCCTTCAAGACACAGAGGGAGCAAGGAGATGGTGTCAAATGTTACAGAGCATGCATTTTATTTGTTAATCTATTTTTTGTTGTGAGGCTGCTCACTTCATCACACTGCCAAGCTTATGAAAATAACATAGTGGTAAGAAACTATCTAGAAGGTTCTGTGTCTCATTCACACACTCGACTTCATAAATTGGGACAATTTGCTATAGACTAATGAATGAATCACTAACTTGGGACATGGTTCAATACTATAAAGCTAATTTCCTGTCTGCTTAATTAAGCTCTGGGAACACTCTAGCAGAAGGAAAGCAGAAGCAGACCCTCTTGGGAAGTGGTAAATGCCAGAGGCTGAGGGGCATCCTGATGGTTTCCACAAAGCTAAACACAGTGAGTTCTCTCCCTATAGCAGGAATTAAGAACCTTGGCCAGCCTGGGAGTCTGGAACAGGGAACTCAACTTTAGCAACATCTTTGACTAGCAGAAATATAAATGGATCCAACAATCTAATTTCCACCAGTACTGCATAAAACCATAGGTGTTATTTTTTTCTGCAGTAGGCCTATTTTTTTGATCTAAAAGCCAAGAATAATTTTAAACACAGGCACATATTCACCTACCCTTCTTAACACAGCAGTTGCAAAACTGTCCACCAAGCTTTGCAGTTTGAGTTGTTAATCCCATGGATGTCAAAAAATGGAGCCAAAAGACAGAATTTTAAACTAGACAGCAGAAGCATTCAAGAGAATGTCTGCTAGCACAGACACAGTCCAAAGCAACTGACTGGAGAAAACTAGTCTTTCTTTTCTGCCCCCTAAGTAGGAGGAAAAGTCCTCTCTTCTTCCCCTACTAGTATCACATCAGCACTTAGTGTTCCCAACCACAAACTACAGATATACAGCAGGAGACTATCCCTGCCTCAAGACTTTACCTTCTTTCCACATCCCCTCCGGTTTGGTGTTGGTACTTAAGAATTGTACCTTATCTAAAAAACAGACATGAAGAATCTTTATTACAGCCATCTCTGCCATTGCACATTCCCTTTCATAACCAGTGAGCTTACTATAGCCAAGTTCCAGGAGCAAAATGGAAGGTAAATCCCATCTCCCCAGGGCCCTGCTAGGGTGTGGCTACCTAATTCCCTGCAGCTGAGATGAGCCTGCCCTGAAAAACCTCCTGTAGATTAGGAAACTGATTTATCACCTTTGCTTACTGCCCTAGATGATGCAGTGGTTAAGGTTTCCTGGTCAGATCTGTGTTTCTGCTGTTTCTTTTGATGGTGCTATTTTGAAAGCTGAGGCTGACCTTCTGCCAAGCAATAGTAAGTATCTCAGGCTTTTTCAGCCAGTGAAAAACACATTATGGGAAATTCATGTCCAGCCCACTTTTAATTTGCTTTATTTACATAAAACACAGCAGCCTGCAACACCAAGCATGGTCAAACACAATCACTCTTGCTTCCTCTGGCCAATAGTATCCTGTTGCCCACATGTAATTTGGCCTCAAAAATCTGCTTATAATTAGATATCAAAGCAGAAACCAAGCCCTTCTGTTTCTCACTGTAGGTTCCTATTTTCATAGTCTTGTCTAACCAAAGCAACTGAGACACATGCTGACCTCCCTCTCCACAAGAATAAAAGTAACTCAGAAGATTCTATCTATCAGTACTATATGGTGGCACCCACCATATCAATATTATACATCATGCTCCCTTCATATGATCATAGAATGGTAGGGGTTGGAAGGGACCTTTAGAAATCATCATTCCTATAAAGGTTTTGCTGTTGCAGGATCACTCCCTCTTGAATGGGTAACTAGGAAAAATGTTATTTATCAACAGTTTTCAAGTCTTTCCACTATAAACAAAGCCTACTAGAGCCTTTGAACTTTTTTTTTATCATTGCATTGTCCATTTTTATAAATTCTCTCCTTTAGCAGCACAATCAAAGCTCCAAATAACACTGATAGGACAGAAGAAATTGTAAGCCATGGTTATTTTACATTTGATGATGTAGATGTGCATATCCACCCCAAGGAAATTAGTAAACATATCTGTTAAGAAACAGTCATATTCCTTGCACTGCTGGGAAAATATTGTAGTTCCAGGAGAGGTACATATTTTGTCCTCCCTGGTCCTGTGCTTGAGGATACCTGAACAGGATCCCACAGGGTCCCCAAGTAGTCTTCAGTGCTTTAGTAGGCTGGAGCAGTTTCCAGGCACTTATTGTTTAACCATCACTTTACCTCATGGAATATGCAAGTGTAGTTCCCTTCTCAGTGGAAACAGATTGGCTAACTGACCAACTTAAGGTCAGTGAAGGAGTCAGGTCTGAAAAGGTCTTAAAATATTCACCCTATCAGATCCTCTGTCCCAAAACATTAGCATGAATGCTTCCTCATGTCAGTGCATTTCTGCTAGTCTATCTCTCCAACCTGTATCCTGACACTACTACCAAAGTTGAATAGAAAGCTTCTGCTCACCTGGAACAACGCCCCTGCCTTCTCAGGTGAAGGAAAGCTAATTTAAGAGACAAGTCTGTTCCCAAACCAGTGGAAACCTCCTTGGATTAGGTAACATAACTTATATTAGTTGCAGAAAAAAAACCCAAACAACTTCAGAGTATATTGCTGGTTTCCAGGCTGAAAAACTGGTACTGTGTACACAGTTTAAGATTTAAAAAGAGCATTTGATAAGGGACAAGCAAAAAAGCTGGGGAAAGGCTGAAATGTTTCTAAAGTCAGAGTGAGACAGACCTGTTGTAAAGGCAGCTTTGTGCTGTCATTAGAGCTTATGTATTTGTCATCAAAGTAGTAACTACTTTTTCTTTAAAACCCTAGAAAACCACGTAAGTGTTGAATAGATTCAAAGAAGACACGATTCCATGCAAGTGCATCACCTGCCTAAAAAGAAACAGCCTCCAAGCAACAGAGCCTGAGAATCAGAGGTGAAAGAAAAGGTTGGAAATGGATCCTAGCATTCCTCCCCTCAAACTGAAAAAAAAGAGAATTTAACACAAAGGGTGAATTACAGTCCTTGCTGGATGTTTTGCCATTGGCTGCTTGCATTTCTCCAAGATTAGTATAAACAACTACCAAAGGTTCTTTAAAACTTTTCAGTCATTTTCTGCATTGGAAACCCAAGCCTTAGTCCAATGCTACAAATCAGAATAGCATATGAATGGCTTAAGCATTTGTTGAGAAATAAACTTAAGCTCTAATGCTAAAGCTGAATGCATCTTGAATATTTCCCTGTGATGTCAAAATCTCCAGTCTATGCTATTTTGAAGAACTACAACTTCAATATCAGAATAAACATGGAGACATCCCCACCAATACTTTCTCTGCTTCTGCTCAGAAGAACAAGAAAGAAATAATGGATCACATCAGAGCATGCAGCAGCATGTTTTCCAGATGAAAGGAACGGTAAGGTCATAGCACATGCAGAACTTTCATTACCAGAAGTCAAACATATTCATTTAGGAGGAAAAAGAGAAATTGTGATGGCTTTATACCACAATCACTTCAGAAGAGTACATGGAGATGAAGTCAGACCATCTCTTCTCTATATTAATGAACAATAAGACACAAGGAAATGGGCTTAAGTTGTGCTGAGGGAGGTTTAGGTTACACATTAGGAAGAACTTTTTCACCCAGGGGGTTATTAAGCATTGGAATGGGCTGCCCAGGAAGTCTGTGGAGTCACCATCTCTAGAGATATTCAAAAGATGAATAGATGAAGTGCTGAGGGACATAGTTTAGTTTAGTGATGGCCCTAGCAGTGTGAGGTTAGTGGTTGGACTTGATCTTAAAAGTTTTTTCCAACCATAACAAGTCTGTGATTAATTTGTAATGGTCACATAAAACACCACTTCCCTGCCAAGTAGGGGTGTCATCTATAACATGATGTAAAAACACAGTCTTCTTAATCATGAGGTATCAGGAGATGTATATGTCCTGCTACTGCTACCTTTGGCCCAACTTTTTAGCAGTTTAAGGTGTAGTCGGGAATAGCTCATGCCAAGTACAAACAGAGACATCATTTCAGAACAGCATGCAGAACAACAGGAAAGATGTCCTGCTGTGCATACTCCTCTATGCAGCTGTCCAGCTCAACATTGCAAAGCAAAGCTTGGTTACAGGAAGACTGACAAATGTCCATTGTCTAAAGAGCCTTGCTTTTAAAGAGAAAAGAAGCAGCATCTCTATGTAGTCCAATGGTGGCAACTCTCTCATCAGCTCTTCCAGTCTGCTGTATGTTAAAGCATTCTAGATTGTTGACATAGAACCTGTCGAGTCCTAGCCAACCTTGTGTAAGATGTGGCCAGAGATCACGCATAACATGCTCATAGAGAGGCTGTCTTTTCTGTCAAGGTGTATTGCTTTGTCTGAATCTGTAGATTACTCCACAGTCTGGTAAGAAACATGTTTTCCCCCCACTAGTCACACTTTTGTGCAGAACAAAAACAGAATCATACTATATGAATATTGTACAAAGGGTTTCTGTATTGTACAAGTGCCTAAGACATAAACAGTTTTACAGAAAAGTATCTATGTCTATTTTGTATTTCCACCCATATTCTACAAACTTGTACCCACATACAGATGTTTCGTGCTTACTCATTTTCAGAAGGGCAACAAATTGAGGATGCAAAAAACTTTATTAGCATAAAAGTACATATTCTGTAATCAATACTCAAATCCCTTCACAGCATCTAGGATGTTTGATACATCTTTCTGTACTTGCTCCAGTTGGAGGAAGAAGAGGTTGTAACATGTCAGAGAAGGCTTGTTGGGTAGGATTTGTTTTGTGCTTTAAGTTATGTAAACAGTTCAGAGTGAAACCTGCACAAGCAGAATATTAGCTATCATTTGTACACTTAAAAGTTAAATATAAACCAATTTCAGCAATACAAAAAGCAATATAAAAAAAACTATCTAGATGCATGACACATCAGAAGAAAATGTAGAAGGCTATGGCAAGTAACTGAACATGCCTTAAAAGTTAGAGCATACTGGAAATTCTCTGTAAATACCTGTATGGTTAGACATGAAAAACATTCTGAAGTTACTTGGTTCCATAAGAGTCACATCTACTTTAACTTCATTAAACACAAATATATTAGGATAGACTCATTAAAAGGAATAACAAAAGTTTACTCAAGTTCAACATTTCAAGCTGCCTATTTGATAGAGTAACTAGCCAGAGGTAGATGTCCAATATTAGCGGCCAAGCTATTCTAGCAAGACCTTTTAGCTATTTTGTCAGTTTTCTACATTCAAGGCCAATGTGAAAAGGCTTCACAGATGAAGCATGTCTTTCAGGAAGACAGCAGAATACCTGTGTTGCTGATGAAAGTAGTTTCAAATGTGCTGCTGAAAGCAAAGAGTATGTAAGAACAAATCGTTTACCAGACCACTGAAAGGACACCACTGATCAAGCACTAGAGCTCATGCAGTTGTTTTAACAAAAGTGAAATTAATTTGTTCATTTCCTATGCTTACTTTAGAAATTGAACCATTGCAATCTGGCTCATAACTACTCAAAATAAGATTGCAGGGTACCACGGCGGCGAACATCACATGTCCAGCAGTGGAAACCACCTCCCAAGGAATTGGCATGGCGAATATTCACTTTAATTGTAGAAATGCCTGCAAGAAGCACATTGCATACTTTAAAATGAAAATATCCAATTCATGTGGTAAGCTTTGATCAGAACATTAGACAATGCTTTATCACATCATATGCCTAGATGCAAGTACAGAAATTGGAGTTCAGACAGTATTTGATGTGTTGTGATGTGCGGGTAACGAAGAAAAATTCAGTTTTTGCACTATGTGAAGGATGAGCTGAAATTCTGCTACAGTCTATGACCAGAGCACGTTTACATAAATCTTTGTAAGTATTTATGTCTCAGACACTAAATGTGCTCTTTCAAGTGCCTTTCAAGAAAAGTAGCATTCAAAGTACCGACCCTCTCTTTCTCTGAAAGAGGAAAGGAGGATGTTATACATACCACCTAGATTAAGCTTCCTCCCACTTCTTTTCAGCTCTGATGGCTCAGCTTATACAAAGTTTTGACAGATGGACTAGGATCAGAAGACTTCTCTGTTACAAAGTTTGCCTTTTTGCTTTTTGGTACTTTCAGGAGCTCAGCAGCAGCTCAGTAGAATCCATCATCTAGGTCAGAAATAGTTTTCCTTCCAGTAGACCCATCTCAGTCCTAGGAATTTATTGACTACAGGAGTCTATTTAGAACTCACATAGTCTGTGAGGTTCGAGTATAAAACATGTCATGTGCCATTTTGGCCCTCAAACTGAACAGTTTTACAGTAAAAAAAAAAAGCTCAAAGGCATGTATTTATTTATATTGGCAGTAATTTTAATTGCTATTCATACCTTCGTTTGCAGCAAGCTGTAAGGGGCACAAGAGGTAAGAATTTTGTAGTCAAGTATTCTGGAGAGAAATTACTGAATGATTCTTACTTGCTAATCCAATTGTTTGCATGCCTTTGAGTGCTGGCTGCTTTGGTTAGTTTGAGACCTCTGTTCAACCTGATGTGCATTACCGGTATCACAATCATTTTGGTTTATGTTGAAATGTTAGGACATACCCAGGTTTTCAAACATCTTCTGAATTGATGTCTCATTGGCATCCACCATCACACGTTTCTCATCCAGCATTAGGACATTCATGGACAGCCATTTAGACGACATCCATAGTGGGTGATCTAAACACATGAGAATGAACTTTCTATTGTACCCATGTTGCGGCATATTAATACTATTAAGAATACTCTTGGAATTCTTAGAAAAGAGTGAATATACCATCTGGGATGAGTGGCACTGGGGGGCGAACCACGGTCCAGCCTGCTTTCTTGAAGAGCTCAATCTGAAAGAGTAATTTAATTCAATTCTAAACAGGGTTCTTAAGTATGACACTATATCTTCCAACCTATGCCACATTTGCTCAGGCTATTTCAACACACATGACATCCTCATCCCTATGTTCACTACTCTTGCCCTCACTCAGGTTCCACCTACAAACCCAGTTTTCATACAAGCACTTTAAAAAGCCTTTTCAGATTTTGCATAGCACTAGCATTTGTTTCTACTGGGGATTTTTTATATGCTAGGTATACTAAGATATGATAAAGACAAAAGATAACACAAACAGTTTGGAACCTGTGAATTAAAGCTATTCATAACAGCACAGAAGTCTTAGATTAGTTTTGGTATTATTTCTTCCCATGACTGTAAAATCCATTCATACAAATTATACTGATCTTTTCAGAAACAAAACCACTAAAAATAGCATGTTAAGTTACTTGTGTCTTCATATGCAGTTTCTTTAACAAAGGGAATAGAATAAAGGCATCTTATGGAATAACTTGTCTTTAAGAATTATACAATTAAGTTTAAAATAGGAGGAAGGTAATTTGGCTAATGAGAATTGACTTTCAACATCATGGTGTGAATATGTATGGGGAAGAGCTCTCTCAGCAAGTGCTACCACGAGGTGGAGCTCCAATACTGAACACTCAACCACGAGCCTGGCCTGTCCCCTTTCCACTCATCCAGATCTCTCAAATCAGTTTGTACAGAACAAAACTTCAGCTAAATTTTCTATCTAAACACACAGCAGTTTTCCATGAAAAAGAAAGATTCCCAGAACATGGTTCCAACACATGAAGACCAAGAGCCTCCTCTTGCAAGCAAGAGTATGAAAAACAGAGGAATGGAAAAGGTGAGAAAAACTTTAAAAGTTACATTCTCAGAACTAGTATTACAATAGGCAGGACCATTTGCACTGAAGATGCTTGCTGAAAAGAGACTAATATTGCTGCTAGGAGCTGTGCTGTATATATGGTTCCATAACCCCTGTGGCACACAGTTCTTTCCCATTCATTCAGTATTGGCTCCTATTGGCTAAACTATTCCCATGATGTTGTACGGCTGCTGCAATCATGGGGATCCTCACAAAAATCCTCATATGCTGGCCGTACTGATAACATGTCTATAGTAAAGATGAGCTCTTACTTTCTGGAAGGCTTTCTGATCTGATTGCACTGTTGGACAACATTGGGGTTTTTTTTCCAGAGTGAAATGGTAGGTTTTACATACTGAACCATCTCTCTCCTCTTTCCTGCTCTTCAAAAAACTCTAAGTTCAAAACTGAATGCCTGAGCAGAGGCACCAGCCTCCTCTCATTGGCAGAGTTCACAATACCACAGGAGAGGCTTCCACAATAGGAATAAGAAGGGAGATTCTGAGCACTACGAAACCCTCAATCTCTGCTTGGATACAATAAATATATGTAAGTAGTGGAACTGTTCAGAGAAACAGTATATTGTGTGTCCTTGCTTGGATACTACATTATCATGAAGTAGTTTGCTTCCATCATATTTAAGCCACGTACATAGGAAGAAACACACAACACATCTGTCTAGTCTCACAATAAGCACAAACAGGAGTAGCAGAAAACTTGGGGAGAACGATGGTCATTGCACTGTGAGAAAGTTCCAGAGTCAGGCTGCAAAAACATCTGTAAATTCCTAGAGTGCTGTTTCAATTCAATAATTTAATATTATTTGAGTGTGTACAACATGTGTAGATTAGCAATTATTCATCAGGGACCTAATCTAGATGAGTCATTTTTAAACACAAAATGCTTTTTCTTCTTCTACACTCTCACCTGATGGCAGGGACGGTCTGGGTTAGAGAGCACAAGACCAGGTCCAATGATGTTAAAAGTGGCATCAATGTGCATAGGGTTAGGATCCTTAAAGGATATTATATGCACTCTATAGTCTGGTGCAAGATGTCGCCTCATCCATTCAATGCCCATGTAATTTGTAACCTGTAAACAGGACAAAGTAACTTTCACTAGGTTAGAATATAAATTGCATCCAAGCCTAGTTTGCCTAAGGCTTTGTTTAAATAAGTACCTAAACACAAAATAATGGAAGTTTGTGTCTTTAGTTAACTCCTTAGCTGTAAGACAGTCTCATCCTGTATATCAGACATTCTACAAACAGACAAATTTCTTTTGTCAATGCTCTAATGCTGTTAAGAAATTTAGAGAGACATAATTACAAGTATTAATCATTGGCACAGATACCAAAGCTGTTGGAAGAAACCCTTGTTTACCTGGCTCCTTTGCACAAAGATATCTCTTCCAGCTCTAATGAAGTCAGCAGCATCAAAGCATGGCTCAAATTCAGTAGTTACAAATTTTCCCTGAGCAGCCAGTTCATGCCTGTCTTCAACAGAACGGATTGGATAATCCTAGTTAGAGTAAAAAAAGGGTAACAACTTCAGGTTGGAGGTGGTAAGGGAAAGCTTTCAAACGATCTGCTACTGAGGAGTATTTTATAATTAAGAAAACACGTTTATATCAACAGCTAGTATATTCCCTGGAGGTGCTTTTATTTACTTGTTACTAGAATGAAAAAAAGAAAGCATAAGTGTGGAAGTTTACATGGAAGGTTGTAAGTATATTCAAGAATAGGTGATAAGAGATGATAGTTAAAACAAGAAGTTAATTGCTCTCTAGAATCACTGTCTCTAGAATATTCCGGCTGCTAGACTGAAAGTACTCATCAGTAGAATTTGACTATTAGTCCAACAAACTACTGCACAGTGAGAGAAAAACTGGTATGCAAGCTGTTTCCTAAGAAAGGTAGACTCTTTTTTCCCACATTTTAGAATGGAGCAGTACTTCAAACTTGAAGACAGATCTTCAGGAATTTAAATAGATTTTAGAATGAAACAACACAATTAAGAACAAATGAAGCACACAAAACAGCACAAACAAAAACTACTAGATAAGTTGCTTCTATACTTTAAAACAGGCTCTGAAATTTTTCTAATACTGACAGATTAAGATGATCTTGTTTAACAGACCTCTTTGCATTGTTGATAAGATATCCTTGTTCCCAGAAAGTTATAATCATTCTACAAATGTTACTGCACTTGTACACGCTTTTAGCAAGGTCCTAATAAATTTTGGGGGCCTATAGGAGACTACCAAAATTGCCTCAAGTTATTAAAAAAAATTTAAAAATCACTTAAATAATCGGAAGGTAAATACTCACAGCTTAGATCCTCCACTATTTAATTTATGTAACTTTCAAAATACTACTCATAATATGAGACAAGGATTATGAGGTTTTTGTGACCAAAATATATACTCCTTCCACTTTCCTGATACACTCAGGTCACATGGACATTTTCAGGGAAACTGAATTCTTCAAAGAAATCTTTGTGATGTCTTTCTAGCATTCCTTCCTCTTTAGTAATGCTAAGTTACAACCAGTAATCAAAGAAGTTCAAAGCAGACTTGAATTCAATAGACATAACTTCTTGTCTCTTATTTCCTAGTTGCACACGCTCAGTTTCACCTAAAAAGGCTATAGAACATTTGCCCTCACTAGAAACAGCACACATTTCCAGAATTGTTTTGTGCATGTGTCCTAGTTTCATGAAACCCAGATATTGAGTTGAAACTATCAAAATTTCTATATAACTAGAATTAAAGGTCTGAAGCAAAATGAGAATAGTACCTGATCATAGAGTTCATCTGCCATTGTGGGTTTGGGGGCAGTTGTCCACTTAGCACCAGAGTTGAAATAATCTTTGATTATTCGTCTGTAGGCTCTGTACTCGAAGAACCGAGCACGCCAAGCCATAGGTGCTTCAATAATTTCATTTCCCACCACCAGCAGGATGTCTCTTGGCATGGCAGCGTACATACCTGAAAGGAAAAAGGTCATTATTTATGAGACAAATATGCTTTTCTCAGCTCTTCAGCATATTGTCTTCTCACTTTCCTTTTTAAAATTACACCTATCCAAAAGAATGACAAAGATATCTTGAGCAAAGTCCAGAGACCAATGCGTAATTTGAGGTCCTTATCTTCTTCAGTGTGTTTTCAAAGTGACATTTTTTTGTTCCCAATACATGTAACTGCTGCTACAAAGCCTCATTCATAATATGTTCATGGCTAGGTGAAAGCCATCCACTCATAATTTGGTTGATGGAAATTAACTAGACAAATGCTGATGAGTTACTCTGATGGCTTTAAAAGGTGATGATGGGTACCAAGTTTTCCAAGAACCTCATTTCTTCACATGCCACCCTGTTAAGAATTAGTAGCACAGAAAAATAAATTTTGATGCAACATAGAACTACTGCAGGAAGTAATCCCATTAGACTTTTCATTACTATTATCTGTTCCCTAATGAATTTAAATTCCCCCATATCTTAAGAACATATTTAGCATTAAAGGAGCCTCAGTGCAAAGCTAAGTATCAGACAGCGTGTTCTCACTGCAAAAACAAGGAGCAATGTGACCAGTAGTTTAACACACATTCCCATTTCCTTGACACTAGTGAGAATCCTCCTGGAAAATTGCTTTGGCCTCTCTAGTTGAAGATGGGTTGAACTCTAGAATTCAACTAAGGGCTGTCAAGACAGTTAGGGGGCCCTTATAGCACACAGTCTGGGACAAGTGCAGAGACCTCAGCTTATTTCATATGGCAAGTTGGGAACAAAGCAGTAACAGACTACAGCTACTTTCAAGGCCATTAAATAAGACAGATGAACACTTCTTGTGGTGGCACTGACAATACAGCAAGGGAATCTGGCAACAGCTGCTGTCGTGGGAAGTTCGGGTAAAGTTTTAGGAAAACACCCTTCATGAGGGAATCCATTCAGCACTGCAACAGGTCAGCAAACCAGGTGGTAGAATCTCCAGCCCTGGAGATTTTCCACGTCAGACCTACATAAAGCCATCACTGACCTCATCCAGCACTGGCAGTAATCCTGCTCCAAGTAAGAAGGTAGACTAGATGACATCCAAAATGTCTTGGATAAGAGCTAGACAAAGTCTTCAACAATGAAATAACATTTACCTGTAGACTCAAAATCAGGTGTTTTATATTTCACAGACCAGTCAATGGGGTCAGGCCTCTTGACAATCACACCTTCCCTTTTCAAGATATTGCACATCTCTTCAATTTCAGCAATAGCTTTTTTTAAATGGTCTTTGGGGAAGCTCTGGCCTCCAAATTTCTGATAAAATCCCCAATACTTTTCATATGTGTTGGCCTAAAACAAAAGGACAGGTAAGTGACATAGAATAAGCACCAGTTATGTTGGTACAGCGAAACAGATGCATAAGACACAATTCTTAATGTTCAAAGTTCCTTGTTCTTTTACCGACTTCCCATTGTTTTGTATGTGTTATGATCCTAATATGTCATAGTGTGCCTTATATTTTATTCCTGCAATATTTTGAAGAGTTGTTAAGAATTGTTAGTGTACTGCTGATTCTTCTAAAATTAAAGGCGTTAGAGAGGAGGGAGAAAAAAAGGAAGAGAAAAGCATGAATGCACATGTCAATTGAACAAGCTTGCATCCATGCAGGTGTTAGACTAGTTATAAATGTCTGATGTCTTCACAAATACATATGGTAACAAAGTTAAGTTTCAGCTCTATGTGCTAAGTAGGATCATTGGACTAACAGATAGTTTCAGTACTGATTGTACATGTGGCATGATGTACAAAAAAAAAAGTCTTCTAAGAAGCAGCAGGAAAAAACAGAAAGCCATTCTGGAGTGTGTAGAAGTACACATTTCATTCCTACTTGCAAGTTTAGTTTGACTTTCAGATGGAATTTTCAGGATCTCATTTCCTCATATTTTTTGATGTAGATTGAGCAGTAGTTTATATTACTTGTTTCTACTGCAAGAAATACTGTTATAAGTAATAAATATTTCTATGACTTTCTTCTCCCATTTAGCCATAGCCCTATAGAAAATCTTGTTATTTATCAAAGCACAGATGAAAACCAAAAGACTACATTACACTTGAGTATTTAGCAGTTAGTATTTCCAAGTGGCCATAAAAGATTTGTCCTTCTTAAGCTAACCTGTACAAACACACCAAACACAGCCAACACTATAGACTCTGTTATCTAATAAGGCCTGCAGACATGTTTTTAAATTAAAACCACCTTGAGCTCATCTCCAAAATGCATACATCTGTAGTCATCTTGTTAAAAATCTTACTTTGGTCACGGTGGTGGCACCAGGAATTTTAAAGCCATCCCAAGTACAGGTAATACACCTTGTTGGCTAGAAGGGGCTACACTTCAGGTACAGCAGCAGTCTAGAAAATGAGAGATACTAAACTCACCTGTCAGGGTTGGATTAAAGCAAGTACGATGTTTACAGGCCTAAATCCTCTGGTACTGAAACTCTGTGATAATCTGCTCAAATAAAAAACTAACTCAAAATACTGTTCTAGTTCTTATGGTTAAGAAAATCCAAAGCAAATGATGTTGTTTCAGTTCAGTGTATCTTTGGATGTACTTTATTCAGATTTATAAGCTGTGAAACCAGCAGTTTTGATGTGTCTCTGCTAAGACTGACATGACAGAGGAACAAATGCATATGAAGTCCTTCTGAAATAACAGCAGAAAGGGATGAGGGATGGGTGAGAAAATGGTCAGACCTTCCTTCTACTAAACACAGTCCTGATCGCTCAGGCAGCAAGAGTGACAGCAATGGGGTGCAGAAAAACTTGGTCATCCAAACATGAGGTTATCTCCTGACAGTGACTCCTGACTACCTTCCAGAAAGCAATGTTATGGATGAAACAAATGCAATAATGCTCTCTCCCTCTGTGCTAGTACCGTTAGCAAGCCAAATGCAGGCAAGGCCATTCATCTGGAGATACGCCTGATCTCCTTCAACAATTCAGGCTATCCACTCTATTCTCTACTATTTCTAATTAGAGAGGCAAGACAGAAGGAAGATATTCAACCTTTTAGACATCCTTAATACTTATAGAGAGCCCACGCAAAGATCTCAGCATGGCCATACTGCTCCTCCAGTACTGAACCTTCTTCAGGAACTTATTCTTTTTCTCTAGATGAGGTCTTGGGTAATTTGATCAACTCAGATTTGCCAGCTGTTCAGAAGTCACATGCAGATCACATGAAGTGCATTCCTATGGAAATCTGTTCCGCTAATGACGCAAATTTGTCCTATGGAGAAAGCTAGTTATTTTCAGAGTCACCCATGATGTATCTGAATATCATTAATCCCCAGAGGTGCAGCTCTACCCTTCACCAGGTGTCCTCTAGTACTGCTCTTTTTCAAACGTGACAAACATCACTTGTGTTGCTCTAATATGATGGCAGAATCTTAAAGTAATGACACAGGTAACACCATAACACCACTCATTCCATGCCTTCTGAATAACTGGAAAAAGGGTATTGGAGATCTACTTCATACCGATTTGGCATTGAGATTTCAGACCCTTTTGATCATATACAAGAACTAATTTCAGACTATTCAAAAAAGTATCATGGTCAGGACACAGAAAAGAGCTTTAAATAATCTCCTCAATGCACCTTATAACCTACTGTCTAAGAATACCTGAGAAACTGTAACAACATTTAAGAAAAACTTTCTTTTCTGAAAAAAACAAACATGTTGTAAGGAAAAGAATGTTTTTAAGAAACAGCAGAATTATTCCCTATAGTTGCTACATATATAAAACATTTGTTGTGGAAAATAATTACTATTATCACTGTTAATGCTCTTGACAGATAACTTACAGCAAGTAATGAGAGTTACTAAATTTAGTACATCAAGACAGAAATTCAGAACAAAATGCTTTTTGCCTACTTCAGTAGTAAACACACAAACATGCTCCCAGCTTCTCACTCAAGATATAATAATCTGTGGTAATACTAGGTCTTCACATCAAAAAAAGCATTATTTACAAAATATACTGAAAAGCATTGTACAGTACAAAGCAGTAAAGCTCATTTGACTGTCAATTCTTAGCAATGTAGTTAATCTCCTACTTAAGATTTCTTAGGATTCCCAATAGTGTATTTACCTCTATAACCAACATAGCCCATCTGAAGCTCCACAAAGGATATGCATTAAAGTGTTAGCTCATTAATATTCATTAGATATTTAGGGCTCACTATTCAATTAGTTCCTTATTCCTTCTTATGCCAAGCATATCATTCCCACATTATGGCAAAAGACTTGTGTATACCATAACCCTATCTCAAAGTGCAAGTGAGTGCTGAATGCAGCCATACTTCCTGCGCTTAGTTTATAAGTAAACATGCATACAATCACAGAATCCCAGCTTTGAAGTACCTCAAAGTAAATATTTCACAACTAATTTAATTATTATAATTTGAGATTGTTTCAGTCTCAGATCCAAAGCCTCAATTCTTCCTTATACAACACAAATCTGCTAGTTTTAAACTGGAGATTTTACAACCATTGGCCCTCATTCATACTTGGCAGATGACTTGATACACATCAACACTAGTACTGCTACTTACAGGGACAGTAACAGGGATTTGTGGTTATTGTATTACACTGAAGCAACACACACATGCAGGCCTTACCTTTCAGGCACATAGAGATTTGAACAACAATTGAATGTAATAATATCTTTCAGTATTGGGAAGGCAGGACTTGGGCTACTTTTCGGATTATTTAGCAACATCCCCAGGTAAAGTTACTGTTGTACTATTTACAGAAAAATTTAAGACAAAAGCAGAGGAAACTAGATGAGCTGGCACACTCTGTTACTATTACCTCTTGCTGCTAATATAACCTTTAGACTTGGTAGTTTACATAAATCAAAGCTAAAGCTTGCTTTAACCTTAAATAGTAGATATTTTAATTGCAGAGGTAATCCTATACTTTGTTACATGCAATATCAAAAGCTCAGTGAGGAATGTCAAAGTGAAGTTCTGACTTCATATGATTAGTTATTGCTTAGTAGGCAGTAGAACCAGGCTAGCTGTATAGCATGACACTCTTCAGCATGTTAGACATTTGAAAGAGATTTTTTCCAACATTAAATCAAGCTCTTGGCCACTACTTGAGAAGAGAATTTTGCCTCATTTGGTGTTACTATGTAAAAAAAGACAGACTTTTTTTTTTCTTATTCTTTCTGTACATTTTTATGGCAGTTTTAAATACATAAATGCATATATATATCACTTATATATCAGTTACCAATCCTCATTTGCTTCTTTCTGAAGCTGCTAGAATATCTTTGGAGTGTCTGAAACAGGATTCCAGAGGTTGGTAATTCAGCTTCAGCTTTCATGGACCAAACACAAGTCATAAAGAGGTCATTGGTAAAGGTTTCATTGCATTCACTGGGGGCAAGATATCTTAAATATACCAATATAAGTCAAACAATTACTCATCTGTCTGGGGATTTGAACTACCAATCTACAATAATTCATTCACAGTCCTCCAAACACTTGCCCAGAATCATAGCCCAAATCCTAAAGAAAAATATACAAACGTTAAAGGGACTATAGGAAGAGAGTTTTCTCCACAAGTACATCCCAAACTGCCTCTAAACTACCATTTCCAGCACTTTAAATGTATTTTCTGTATCTTTGCCATTCTTTCAATGACAGATCTGAAAAATTCCCCTTTTTTTTAACTGAGTCAACTTTGTTCAAAATACCCTTTAAAATTTTACTAAGGTCTTCTCAGTAGAAGCAATGTGGCAGCTCATTTTGCTGTGATAGCAATGGATAGATATGCCTCTATGCTGCTTGGAGGCAGAACTGTGCCGTGACACTGTAAGAGAACAATTCAGGATCATCCCCATGAATGCAGGTAACAACATACACTTAGCAACTTCAAAGTCCAGGTAAAGTACACAATAAAAACCTGGAGCAAGCCCATTGGCTGGGTGTTCTTGTTTTAAAACACATTTCCTTTAAAAAAGAAATGTGGATTTACTTAGGTTGCTGTTTTAGTTTTAGGCACAGAAAACCCCTGAAAAACAGAGGATTATACTTCCATACAATGCTTACTGTAGCATAAAAAAGTTACAGCAAACTATTTCAGAGCTACTTAAACAGAATGGTCTTGCTAGTCTATAGCTCTAGGACTCGATCTTTTTCTAAGACTATTAAGTAGAAAATTACACTTTTTTCACGTGGAAACCTTACTTAGTTTTGAGCTTAGTTAAACTTTCATCAGTACTATGACTGCCTTAAAAGCTAGAGCACGTACTTTAAGAGCATCAGGTCAATCTTACTAAAGCAGACTATCACTGACTTCCATTAAAACAGTTTTCAGTTGAAAGTGGAAAGAAAAAGCGAATCTACCATCAACATGGCTACACTGTAAAGTTTCACAGATGTAAACAACCACTTTGAAAAAAGAATCTTCAAGAGTAAAAACTACACCTTGTACACTGTAAAGCTTAAACAAGCTGTACACATAAATACTGCATTATTTCCTGTTGAAGCAGTTTTGAATGTGGTTATTTTTTTTATTTACCTTAACCTCCACAGAAAAAGGTGGGACACAAGCATTTTCAGCTCTTCCCACAATGACCTCTTCCAGTGGGTCCCATTCATTGTATGAGCAAACAGGACAGTCCTTAGGCACAGGGCTAGCGGCCTTGTCATCAGCAGCACAGGTGTTCTGGGAGGCTGTAGCTGCCTGGGTGCTCTGGAAAGATTGCTGCACCCATCCTGTAAAGATTCTTCCAAGCTTAAAATGAAAACAATAACGAAAATTATGTTCCCCTTACAAAAGACACACACACACACACAGAGGTTCCATTCATAAGTGCTTTGCACTGTAATCCCAAAGCAATGCCCATTATTTGGAGCATTAAAAGAAATACGGTCTGTTACAGCCACACAAATTTATTCACAGCCTACTATGTGCTTAAAAGACAGTTTGACTGTTAAAGTACACTCGGTTTAGTAACGGCTTGGGAGCACCGCACTGACAGAGGTGACAGGAATCACGGAACTCCGCTCCGCTGAATTGAAAGGATGTGTCAGCAAGTGTCACTCAGAGGCTTACAGCCGTCCCGCACCTGCTCACCAGCGGAGCACCCCCGCACGTCAGCACCCGCCGGCGCGGAGAGGCCGCGCAGGACTACCTCCTCCTCCTCCCGAGAGCATCCTCAACCCCAGCCCGTCCCCGAGCCCGGCGGCGGATCTGCGCGGCGCGGCACTAACCCGCGAGCCGATGTAATGCGCCGCTTCGGCTCCGCGGCTCCCTCCGCGCAAGCACCGCACTCGCAGCATCCCTGCCAGCAGGACAGCGCAAGACGGCTCCGCGCCGCTCCGCGCCCGCCGCCTTTATAGCGGCCCGCCACGTCCCCGCCCCCGCCCCCGCCCCCG
>WBNH01005297.1:0-27888 GCA_013401255.1 Urocolius indicus
TGTTGTAGCCCAAATGCAGGACTCAACCCTTGTTGAACCTTGTACAGGCCTCAGCTCACTTATCCAGTCTGTCTAGGTCCCTCTGAAAAGCCTTCCTGCCCTGAACCAAATATATATTGAATAAATCTTCTCTTTTGCACCTGGATGATGTTAGCTATAAACAGAATACCTTATTCTGTAAATAGATGACCCTCTCAATTTAAGGCTGCAGATTTTCAAAAGAAAAATGCTTTAAAATGTTGGAATCCATAGTGGTGAACAAAAGCAAGGTAAGATCTAAGCAATCGTGCAAAAGTCTTTAGTCATTTCCCTGTAGTACAAAATTAAACCTTTTCTTCACAGCCTTGTGATTTGGCAAGTTAAAATAAAAATAATAGGCAATAACAATAGGAATTAAAATTGTTTGTAACTCCCAAATTAGTAATCGGATGTTATAGAGAGTAGTAATGCAGGTTTCTTCTTGTGTTGCTAGAGATACTGATCTGGTTTTTATGTTTTGCCTCTAGGTGGCAAATGTGTACCAGGTCTAGAAAGCAACTACTTAAATGGTCTTTATTTCTAAGTTCAGAGTGAGGTACGTTAGAATGAATAGCTTCTTGCTCTTGAAAAAAAATGCAGCTGTAATCTCTTCATCTCACAGGACTGAGGCAGGAGGAGAAAAACTTTCAAGAAGTCATATAGAAGAGCATTTGTAGGTTTTTCTAGCATTGACACTTACACTCCCTTTCGCAGGATCACGAGAATGCTAATGTGACGTGCTATTAATAAGGACTAACCACCATCAGTGTGTTTACCAGAAGTTGAATGACTTTAAAGAAAACACATTCTGACAAAGCCAACTTCACGCTTAGTTGAATTCAGTCATTGCAGGATTGAAAAAATAGTTTGTCCTGGAATGAATTTGCCTTTCTTCAGTAGTTCGTTCTCATTTGTTCAAAAAGCCCCCAACCCAGAATTGCACATAAGTTTAGTATAAGAATACACTCATTCATTAACTGCAGGTTCTCAAAAAGCCATCACAATTAGTTAACGTTCGTTTGATGTTTTGAGAAAAGTGCTATTGTTGAGCTGAGGACCTTGAAGGAATCTTTTGATACCATTTGATGCATTTATCAAAAGTCTGGAAAAATATAAAATGCCTGCTAGAAAAAAATTGCAAGTGACTCAAAACATAGGTAAGATCTCTGCTAGAATGGAGTATTGTGGCTCCAATGTCTTGTTGCATCATTTTGTTCTTACTAACCCATTCATGTAGTAATGGTGAAGTGAACATTATAATATCCCACAACTTCAAAAGAGTGTTGTGAAAATAACACACAGGCATATTCATTCTGTTGCTGCTAGCTTAGAAAAATCCATAATGTAATGGGGAAATCTGTCTTCAGAATCACATCTAGATATGTGGTACATCACTATTACTATGTGTGGTCTTCCTGGCTTTATATGAGTAACAAGCTAGGGGAAGCATTAATGAACCTCCATATAGTTATGATTATTTAAATTCATTGAAACTATGCGAAACAAATCTTTTGCACAATGATAACTGACAGTGAACTTTTCAAGTTGAGAGAAGGCTGGGTATAATTACGAATAAGAGTTGGCATTTCAGAGGATGTGGTGGTTTTTCCTAATTAGAAGTAAGATAACTTCATGCATGAGCAGTTAAATGAAGAAATGAATAGGATTTACAGCATAGCTGGGATGTATGAAACCAGATCACGTGCTCTATTGGTGTAAGCCATCAGAAATTTCTTTAAAATTACAACTGTAATATTTGGGTAAAAAAACCCCTATAAACCAAACCAAAATGCCAAGAAATATTTTCCTTGGCGAGATCAACCTGTGCAAGAATAAACAAGGAATAAACATCTCATTTTAAATTATTGACTATTATTGTTTTTAACTATTTCGTAGCTAAACATTTTTACTCTGACTTGTGCTGCTGAAAGAGCTTTTTTTTTCAGAAAAACTAAGCAAGATGTGATAACGATGAACATTTATATTTTAATTTAGTAGGGACTCTGCTGTTTCTGAGAAAATTTGGAAGTGTTCTGTCTCAAAATCCACCCGAAATTTAATTCTTGATTTAGTTGTACAATATGAGCTTCAGCCTGTGGATTTTTAGTGATCATTTGCTAGGAGCTCTTTGGATAGTAATTAAAAATAATTACTATCCTAATGTGAAAGGTTTGTCCAGCGCATTTTGTTTCTTGTACAGGAACACTTGTTTTGAAGCTGTGTAAGATGTAACACAAAGAATGATAAAGCCTAAATGAAGAGTGGCTCTTCAGCTGATGTAGGAATAGTAGGCACTGTGGTTTGAGAAAGATTTCTTTCAACTAATGACACTTGTCTAGTGGAGGAAAGGAATATGTGTATTAGTGGTTTCTTTTCACTGTTTAAAACTTCCGGAGTCGTGTAGATTCTTAGAGGAAAGAACAAATGTAAGTAAGGCTAATTAGCAAGCACATATATTTCTTAGAGGAAATGTCCTACACTTGAAAAAAACAGTAAATGTTTAATGGCTGCTGCAATCTGCTTGTTGCATGTTTTGATTTTTTTTTTTCCTTTTTTTCTTCACTAGATACTACTTACAGTGCTGTGGAATTCCACAGGGCTCCATTTTATCAACCTTACTTTGCAGCTTATGTTATGGAGACATGGAAAACAAATTGCTCTGTGGAGTACAGCAGGATGGGTAGGGATGTTTTGTTCTGTGCTTTGTTACACATAATATTTAGTATACGTGTTAGACATTTTCTCTGAACTTGTCTGAAGTTTTCAAGGTTTTCCAACTCTCCATTAGGATCATGGTACACACAAATATCTCTGCAGCTTCAGTGTCACTGTGATTGTTTCATGGGAGAATTTCCCTGTTTGTTGTAGGATTGGGAAGAGGAGTGCTGAGAAGCAGCTTTCCAAGGTCTGTGGGGAGGAGACTTGTTCTTACAAAGAGCACAGTATTTAGGATGCTGTAAAAAGTCTGACAAGGTCATTTTTTACATCTGAGAAGTTTATGTTCTCATGCTCATTCCCATGACATCTGTGGTCTTTTGTCCTCAAATAAGATGGGGTATCGGTTACAGGCTTTCTGATACTCCAGGCTTCTGCCAGATTGACTTCCAATCCACCGTCTGTAAATCTTAACATTTTGTCAAGGTCACAAGTTTATTGCAGCATTTTTTACATGACACGTCAGCTCTTGTTTGAAGCTGCACGTAACTCTTGGTATGTCTTTAAGTCTTCGTGCCACGCTTGTGCTCACATTTTAGGTAACAGCTTGACATAAAGCTAGGATGACAAGATTTCTACCTGTTATTAGCTGTAAAATCTTGAGGATCCCTTTTACCTCCATATGAACAGATTCCCAGCTGAATCCCAGATTAGAGTCTTTAGGCACGAGCTGGACCCAGGAGCTTGTCCCTGTTCACACGTTTCCCTCCATTGCTATGATTCTGTCCTGGGAAAGTAAAAAGAAACTGAGAAGTGTGTAGGAGTACTCCAGATAAGCGTATCTGTCTCATGTCTCTTCTTGGGAGGCTCACTGAGTCATGGAAAGTCTCAGATTTTTAAACATTTTCCTACCCAAGTAACGGAGTTCTTCTCAAAGACTTTAGGGTGCTGTGGTGATATGAATCTAAACAGCTATCTTTTTGCTTTCAAAGAGTGTTGTTCAGACATACTAAAATTATGAAACTGCTTCAGGACAATGCACTCTTTAATTTAGCAGCTAATTTTACATAGAACAGTTTTCAGAATGTTATTACGGGGATTCTGTGATTCTGTCCTTATGATCTTCGAGGCAGGGTTTATCAGTAAAGCACAAGCACGCTTGAGACCTGAATTCTGTTGACAAAACAACATTCCAGGCTTAACAGTGGTAGATGGTAGCCTAGTTTACATTCAATTTACAGCTTCACAAACAAGTTATTACATGGTAAAGGAAGAATTAGAACACATCAGGAATCTAGTGTCTGCTTGTATGCCTGGTAACACCTCTTTTCCTTGTCCTGTGGATTAAGATACTGCAGATTCTCCCACGGAAAAAATGTAAATCCTTATATCCAGAAAGCTGTTGCGGAGTAGCCTTTGTGTTACAAGTTTCTGTCATGTTTCATGTAGCCTCCCCTTTGCTTTCCTATTTTGTTTTTAGGAAAGAAGCAGAACTTCTTCATGATAGTCAATTTTAGTGATCATATTAGCTTCTGCCTTCCTGTGAATTAAAATGGGCACACTGTTGCTGTTAAGAGTATGACAAAAATTTGAAAGGATTACATAGAAAAAAGTCTTAACAACAGTTCTTTCTTGATTACAGAGTCCTGATACGTCTCATTGATGACTTTTTGCTGGTTACTCCACATTTAACGCAGGCAAGAACTTTTCTAAGGTACGGTATTAAAATAGTCTATATATAATAGTCTTCAAAGACCTTTCAGGTCCTTTGTTTTAATTTTTATACATGCTTGTAGAGAGAGGTATATTTGTTTTATGAGTTAATAATCAAGGGCTGTTTTGGAGTCTTTTATGGTAGCTTGTGCCTGAGGAGAATCCCAACAGATACATTCTTGATGGCCAACAAACTATCTGTTGCATCTTAGATGGTGGGAGCTTCCTGCTGAAGCTCAAATTAGGGACATAGCTGCTGACCTTGGTGGAGCTTCTAGCAGTAGTGTAGACTAACCAAAGCAGCCAACAGTTGTCTTTTGAGATCATTTTCCCTCAGACTTTTAAGGTGTCTTAGTTACATTCTTAAAAAGATGTTATTGTGCAGGCATACTGCCACCTACTTTCTGAGGGAATCATAGAATGATAGGGTTGGAAAGGAGCTCCAGAGATCATCTAGTCAAATCACCCTGGCCCAAGCAGATCCACCTAGGTCAGGTCACACAGGAACGCGGCCAGGCAGATTTTGAAAACCTCCAGAGAAGGAGANTAGCTTTTCTTTTATCCAATATTGCTAAGAATTTGCTGGTCATTAATATTCTGAGGTGAGTGTTTGGAGATACCGATAACATGGCATCATGCAACTCGCACACAAGTTTTCAAACAGGAAATCTTTGGAGTGATTCAGAACTACTTAATTTTTCACAGCTGAGCATCAAAAAAGGCTCCTGGTTACTGTGGACATGAATGTACAGTCAGTATCCAAGAAGAGTTCTGCTGATGCCAAAGCCAGTTTTAAGGATCCGAATGAAAGGTCTTGAAGAAAATCTTTGCATCTGCAATGTATTCAGGTTTATTTTTAATAGTCAAAAAGATACAGCTCAGTTGTAAGCCTGACAGATGATGAGGAAACCAATTAAATACAATTTGACATATAAATTGTACTGAGTAGTGGGTAGTGTAGTTTGAAAAATTCATTTATACTCATTTTCTGATCAGAACAGAAAGAAATTTCTAGGTTTGTGTGGATTTACAGTTCTGGAAACAAGTCAAATGAAGAGACTGGGGATGCCTCGCATCATCTCCATCATACCTTTTCAGCATAGTGTCACTTGGAGTAGTGTTGGAGATATTGTCGTATTTGCCCTTTGAAGTTATCTGCATCTTTTGTTCTTTGTCAACTCCTACACCAGCTATCTTGGTTTTCTGTAGACAAATAGCCTCTTCTGTGCAAGTTTTCCAGAACTGCTTACAGATCCTATTGCCACAAATGGAGAAGTAACATTTTTTTCTAATGTAGTATTAAAACTGGGGGCCTCAAGATACTAATTTTGAGGAGAACAGTGTTACGACTATTACTCACCAACGGGAAGAGCCTTCCTGTTATGTACCTTTAAAAGGATGAAGCCTACAAATGAACACATTGCCAAGTAAGACAAACTGCATGTCCATGAGATGACACTGCTGATCCAACGGGTAGTCAGTAAACAGCAGGCATTCTAGTAAACACATCCTTAGGGAAAACTTTGTGGAGAAAGTTCAGAACTTTTCATCGTAAATGAGGCTCCTGTTATGCAGATCCTCCTTGGTTTTGTTAACATTTAAAACAGGAACTCTTTGTCCGTCTTTTCCAAGTGATGTTGATCTTAATGGTTTCTGTGAGTATGGTTTATGCAGCTTGACTCAAATATTTCATGGCTTAAGTTCTTAATGTGCATTTATCTGTAAATGTATTTCTGCATTAGCTGTATATCCTTAAGCATTTTATGTATCTCCAATATCTCTAATATTTTCAGCTTTGTTTCTTTCTAGCTATTAAAACTAACTGGTAATTAACCTAAAGAGTTGGCCATGGTTCTCTTTATTCTTTGGTTTCTGTCCTTTCATGCAAGATCGTGTGTCTTGCAGCACGGTGGAGTTTTTTGTTTGTCTTTGCAGAGGCTGTTAGGCTAACTGTTTCTGTCTGTTTTAGGACTCTGGCAAGAGGTATTCCTGAGTATGGCTTTTTAATAAACCCCAATAAGACAGTTGTGAATTTTCCTGTTGATGATATCCCAGGATGTTCCAAATTTAAACAGCTGCTGGATTGTCGTTTGATCCCTTGGTGTGGTTTGTTACTGGATGTACAGACACTGGAAGTTTACTGCGATTACTCCAGGTAAAGAGAGTTGTATACTCCAGCATCGGCTTTACAGTATGTTGTACATAGTATGAGAAGTATAAGGGTAGTTTAATTAACTGCAAAGTAGATTTTACAGTTCTGTTTTCTTTCTATGCAACCCGCTGTTTTCCTTATTCCATCTGGGTGTTAAGTACATACCATTAACACCACTGAATGTGACACAGGTCAGTAGTGAGGTCACATACCGTGTGGTGGCTACATGGTTCTGAGAAAGTTAATTCAATCAATCTCAGTTCAGCTTCTTTTCCCATTATGCACTGTAATGTACCTGTTATCATATAACGACATGTGTTGTTCTGAAATTATTTCTTGTACCTTCCTAATAGAAGCAGTATTATGTAAACTACCAATTGGGAATAATTTTGTGTAGACTAGAAGGACTACTAATCCCTTCAACAGCAGAAGTCTTCTTTCTGGTATACTTCAGATGGTAGTGTAGGGGAGAAGTAACCTCTAGCAACCTTGTCTATATACCCAAACCAGTCTGAAGTGGCATAGAACTCAAGATAGTGTATCCTACTGAAAATCTCTATAAACCCTTTACATGGGCTAGCAGAGTGACTTTGGACATCTGTTGAAGATTAACAAGAAGGAGCTGTTTAAACAGAAGGATAACATTGTGATGTTATTGACTATATTTAGTATATGCGTACATTTAAGTGGGAGATTAGGAGGATGTTTTCCATCACTAGAGTGGTTAAGTTCTTCAGTAGTCTTCCAAAACAGAAAAGCTTGGTCAGTTTAGAAAAGACATTGTTACGATGTTCTGTAACAACAGAGGACTGAAATCAATGCCAAGGAGATTTATTCACCAGCTGTGTTTCTAAAAGAAACAGTTTGTGTTGATAAGGGCATTGTTGCTACTTACTAGTCTGGGGGGGTACTAATCAGAATCCTGAGGATGTTTGTTACAAGGGCCACCTTGCATTTGGTAAGCTTGGTTTGAGTAACTGGAATGCTACGGGGAACTGAGGTGGTTTCTAGCTTTAGCTCCTGCATCAGAGGGTCACAAAATATAACCTTCTTGTCATTGGAGTCCTTAATAATCGTCTGTCTAGACCATGTGTTTTAGAAATACATCTGATTTGTGTTTAAGGATTTTGGTTTGTTGGGTTTTTTTTGACAGGGTGAATTATGCAGCCCTGGGTTGATGAGGTCATTCCTTAATTACCCTAATGTCACAATGTCTAGTCTCTTTCTATGTTGTGTTTTATCATAGTCATCTTTTAGCTACTGGCTTATTGATTAGCAGGCAATCTGTAACACAAGATCCTAAGTGAGGCTTACTTTACAGAATTTAATCTAGTCTATTAGCCCATGCAGTTTGTTTTAACTACTTTTTTCCTTTTATTTTTTTTTTGTTTTGTTTTATAGTTACACCTGCACTTCTATCAGATCAAGTCTTTCCTTCAATTCAAGCAGAACAGCTGGGAAAAACATGAAGTACAAATTGATTAGAGTCCTCAAACTGAAATGCCATTGTTTATTTCTCGATTTACAGGTGGGAATATGGAAATGGATGTTTGTAAATACTGTGATTAGTGATAGAGCATTAAAACTGCTTTGAGTTCTAACATGAAGAGTTGATTTCAAAAGGTGATCCACATAACTTGTAAATATTGCCATCAACTAAAGTATGGGGTCCCAGCATCTTCCAGAATGAAGCCTTCACAACATTGTTACCTTCAGTACATAAAATAAATCTTTAAACTTTAGCATAAAATATGTTTTCTTTAGGTCTCTAAGTCATCTTACGCTGTTGAACAAATCCTGTTGTGACACTAAAATGTTCCCATAGCTCTCTTTCTGTTCTGTTCTAGATCAACAGCCTTAGAACGGTTTTCATTAACATCTACAAGATATTTTTACTTCAGGCTTACAGGTAGGTCACTGTGTTCTGCAGTAACTCTAGAGTATTTCATTACACTTTCTTGACACACGGAGGAGCTATGAGTTAGGAAAAAGTGTGCCATGTAAATGTTCAGTGGGCAATGTCCGTACTAAGTCACCTTATCCTTGTTTCAACACTGTCGTATGTAACATTATTAGATTCCAGATACAGGATTATATCAGTGTGTGGTGCCACACTTAAAATATACTTGAAATTCGCTACATGTGTTTTCACTGGCTCCTGATATTGACAGGTGGTCTGAAGAAAAGTAGTCTTATTTAGAAGTTTTTATCAATTAAAATCATGTGGAACTTTGACCTGTGTAACTTTAACCTAAACTGAGATTTCATCCCACCAAGTTAGTTGCAGTTTCTTAGCTGATGATAATGTCTTTATTGCTCCTTAGCTAGCAATACCTTGGGTTTTGGGAGCTGTTCTTGATCAGCAGAGGAAGTGGATGTATTAAATAAGGATAAGGGAAATAAATAAAAATTGGTAAGCAAATTGGGAGAAGGTGTTAATCTCTGTGTATTGAAACCTTTGAGTGAGTGTCGACACACAGTAATTGTTTGGTTGTAGTTTTAACACAAAAAAAAACCCATATCAGAGCTGCCTCCTTCTTTACAGAAATGAAGTGTGTTGCTCCTTTGCTAGGCTCATGCTTGTTAGGAAGTGACAGTTTAGTTTTTTTCTTGAATTCAGCTTGGTCCACATTCACCTTGTATCATTCTTTTGTCCAAGAAGTGTGATTGGGCTAGTCCAGTATGGCACTGATGAGTCAGACTCTTAAACTTCGGGTTGTGAATGGCTTGTGGATTTTCTCTTACATTGGACGTGATTACTTAGTTACTTCTGTTCGCTTTTATGGTAACACTCTAATAAAGGTCTTTATGTTAGTGTGCCTTTGATAAACTCTTCACTACGCTAACATCATGTCAGATTAATTCAGCCAGAGCTCCGTGGTGCAGCACGGTAATTATATTTGTCCTTTAAATATTTTAAACTTTCATAATCTGTTGAAGTAACTGGGCTTATGCAGGGTTAATTTGATGACGAAGTGTATACATTACTGAGTAATTAAAAATCAGCATTGTAGTTGTTGACTACAGTCAGCATAAGCAGGATTATAGAGACAATCTGAAGGGAGAAGTGGGGTTACAGTTTTAAAATATGTCAAAACAGAGGTGTAAGGGAACATACAAGTAATTTCTGTAGAACTGGTTTCCAAATAGGCAAAAGAGTGGGGTTCTGGTCTGTAGAACTATGTCATTTGTTTTCGTGAATTTCGTGAATTGAGATTTGTTTTCTTGAATTTCTTACAAGAATTTGTGGTGGGGTTCTGTTTTGATTTGTGTTTTCTTCCCCTTGCACTCTCTCATGTGGCTGTTCTCTGGCTGCATGGTCTGTGATACGGAATTGGTGAGGATGTGTAGTTCAACTTCTGTTGCACGTATGACAGTTGTCATCCTCAGAGGAGAATTCTTTTACCGAGGCACAGAGCTTAAAGATCTTTCAGGACAGAATTTACAAACAAACTTATTACGTGTCTGACACTCCAGGGATGTATGTGCATGTAGGAAAGGTGTCATATGGTGATAGTGTTGATATAGCTAAAGACTGTTGGGTGCTCTTAAATGTCGTATAGTGCCTAAGTGCTATACAAATGTCAGATGACTTGTAATTAAACAAATTGTTATGAAGCAAATTAATTACAAGTTGTAATTTAATTACAGCTTGTAATTTAACAAATGCAAATGATTTGTAATTAAATAGATTGTTTCTATGAACAGGTTCCATGCCTGTGTTCTCCAACTTCCATTCAACCAGAAAGTTAGAAACAATCCTTGTTTCTTCCTAAGGATCATCTCTGAGACTGCATCATGCTGCTATTCCATCCTGAGGGCAAAAAATGCAGGTATATTATGTTAATGGCTACGAAGTGGCATGTTTGAAGGTTTAAGGGTTTTCTTAGACAGATAAAATGTCTTGAATGTGCAGTCAGATCATGCCATTTTGAGATGAAGATCAAGAATGAAAAATATTGAGTGTGGTAGTAATCATGAGGCATTTATTTTCTTAAACTCAATTTCCTGAAAATATTACTGTTTCAGGTTTTAGTTTTCAGTCCCCTGCTGACACAGGAAAAGTCATTGACTACACAGTTTTTTAGTAAAAAACCTTGGAGGGATTTTGTAGAAAGAGAGGTTAGACATAATTACTAAGGCTTATCATTTTGAGTGGCATTCTTTTTCCTTTCTGTCTCTAGGGCTTACTTTAGGTAACAAAGGTGCATCTGGTGTGTTCCCTTCTGAGGCAGCAGAATGGCTCTGCTACCATGCCTTCACTGTCAAACTGTCAAACCACAAAGTTGTTTACAAATGCCTGCTTAAGCCACTAAAAGTCTGTAAGTATTTGATTATTTTTACAGTTTGAAATATGGTTAATAATAATAAAACTTGGAAATTAAGGATTTTGTAAAAAAAGTTTTCTTATCCTCTTGATCTAAAATGCACATTCATGACTTCCTGATTTTAATCAAATGAAGTATAAGTAGGCAAATGGTTTGTTTTTCAGCACTGTGTCTTCCAGAGCCTTGTTCTTAAGGGACAGCTATTCATATTTGGCACTCAATGAGTTTATACAGTTCAGAAGAAAAGAAATATGAATGCTCACTTTTCTATTTTTAAAACTGTAGACTAACTGGTAACTAAGTTCTTCCTGCAATGTAAACTTTTACCAAAACAAATGTCACTTTGAAACACAAGCACTTGCTGTGCTATATATGTTAAAGTATGTTTAGTAGTGGTGGCAAATCTCTGACTCTTGTACTTCATGAAAGAAGCTGCCTATGTACCTGGCTTCTGGAGAGTTTTCTCTTTGGCTAGTTGTGTGGTCTGTTTCCACGCCAGCCACAGAAGCAATAGAATTTTCAGTTCTAAGGTATTAGGAAGTGAACAGCAGTAGGTTTTTCTGAAGTGGTCAGTATTGTTGACAAATTTAGCTGCAGTGAAGGCCAGTCTCCTGACACTGACTCTGTAATTCACACTCTAAATGACTCATTGCTTGGGTGGTTTTATTTTACACTGCTGAGAAATTCTTCATTCTGGCTGCAGAACAAGCCTTGTTTAGTTCTCATTGTATTACAACCTTCCCTTGATACCTGTGCTGAGGCCCAGCACTCCAAAGAGAGAGCGTTTGCAAATAAGCCTTTGCCTCCCTTATCAAAGACTTGAAGCAACACCTGAGTGCACGCAGACTGTTTTTTAATGATGTAGCATGAATGTATCAAAGACAACACTTAGAACATTTGAAGGAAGCAAACTGATAGCATTGCACCAGGGGCATTCCTGACAGCAGTGGACTTTCCGTAAGGAGCAGAACTCCAGTAGCCCCTTCCAGAGAAGCTCCTTCTCTCAGTTACTGACACCAGAACCAGAGGCACTATGTCTGCTCACTGCTGCTGAAAAGCCGGTTCTGTTCAGCCCTTCTGGCAGCTCCAGCAAAGCAGGGCTGCCTCTGCGAAGAGAAGAGATGGCTGTTTGCTTCATGTGGGGCGACAGAGACTGAAGAGCTGAGCAGAGAATGCAGTAGTTGCACCCTGTAGGATAATTGCTTCTCTGGGAGCTGTGTGGCTTCTCTAATATCTGTACAGAGCACATCTGAGCTTTCATCTCTAATGCTGAAGGTTTTGCTCTTGGAATCTTTGACTGATGAACCATGATCCAAGTCAAAGGTCCCCAAGCCTTCTCAGTGTATGCTTTGATGTTGAATCTGACAGTATGTTGAGAGTGGAGGTGCAACTTCAGGCAGCTTTATTGCAGCAGAATCTCATCTTCCATGGGTGCATGCATCTGCCATGAACGTGGTCTCTGCTGTCCACACACAGTACCACAGATATCAGGGAAAATGGACTGGGAAGTAGAAGTGGAGCCTTTCCTCATCTGAGTACTAATTTTTTCCTATGTATGATTAACATTAGGTTTCTTTTGCTGTACCTGCTTCGGTGTGCTGGTTCAAAGACATCCTGTGATCTGTAGTGATAAGTCATATACATATCCTTGGTGTGAATGTGGGTCATTATCTCCAAGTCTCTTAAGATCTCTAATCATAGATGAAGACTGTTTTTCAGTCATCTGATTGTATGTGGTGTTTATATTTGTATTTTCTTCCAAATTTAGTAAGATATTAAGTCTCCCAATCTTGCAAGAACCCACTAAAATCTATCTAAAGATACATTGATAGAGTTTTCTATTCAATCTTTTAAGTTAGTTTTATTTGACTTGCGTTAGACTTATTCCTGAGTTATGTTGTAACAAGAACATCATACTGTAGAGAAGGTTACCGCAGAGCTGAGCATTATTTAGAGATATAGGAGCTTATTTTAAACATATTTCAATTCCTGTCTTACTTCTGGGAAAGAGGTAACATGTGGATATCAGAGTAGCTGTGACAGGGAAGTAACTGATTCTCTGGTGTATTTCTGTAAAGTTAGCTGAGTATCTCTAGGACAGAGACAGCCAAGGCTGGTAACAATGCCTGTGTTGACTTAACAGATACACTTTTTGTTGTCATTTTGGAGTTTGTGCCAGCTATATAAAACCTTTTATCTCCTGTAAGATCATGTTGACAGGATTGGTACACTTTTGTTTTTTTTCTTGTGTTCCTGCACATGCCTTTCTGTTACTCTCCATGGGAATCGATATCGAGCTTATAGGTTTTGGGAAGGAGGTTCTTCCTACTATTCCAAATCCTGTTAAACATCAACATCAGCATCTTGTCAGTACGAGCTGTCATCATTTTTCAGAGTTAAGTATTTAAAACATAGTTACTCTTCAACATCCCTCCTATTATTACCAGAGGGGAAAGGAGCGAGAGTCTTTCCTTATCATGATAAAAATAGAAATACATCATTTCTCTCCTTTCAAAAAACAGAACAAATGTTTATTGAGCTCTTCTGCCTTTCTGCACCATTGACAGTTTTGCCAACTCTGTTTAGGTAACGGACTGAAACTGTTGCTAGGATTTTACGTGTTCTTCCTAATCTTTATAAGTCCTTTTGATTGTCTATAATTCTGTTGTTGATAGACTCAATGACCTTCTGTGTTTCAAAGCTGTTATCTTCTCTTATAAAAGTTTAAATCCTGATTTAAGAGCCTTGTTTAGTCTCTAAAATTTTATACCTTAAGGATAGCTTTCCGGTTAGCTTCTTTTCTCTTACAAGGAGACACAACGGGGAGAATTGCTGTTGCCAGTGTTACAGCAAAAGGTGCATTTTCCATGGGATTTATTTTAAAACTCTTTTTGTGTATGTCAGTTCCAAGCACAGGCTACTTTGGTGTCGTATCTGAGAGTAGAGGGGAAAAGAGACAGTTTAGGAATAGCTCCTTGCTGTAGGTAAACATTAGCAACTGGGTAAGTACCGGGTTTTCACCCTTAATGTTGTATAAAATAAGGTCTTTCGAAGGAATTGTGGTTTGACAGAAGGCTTTTTTTTTTTGGTGGATATAGTTACTGAATAAACGCCCTTAAAAAGTCAAAAGACTTTTGAAGTCTTCAATCCAAACAAAGAAGTGTTACAAGGACAGAGCAGGAGGAATTTGCTACTTTGTTTCCTTAGTTTGTCAATATTTTAACATAAGATTTAAAACTTTTTCATTGATTAGCCTGATTTAAGGGCAGAAGAATAGTAGCAATGTTTTACTATAGCTTTTTTTATCCCAGTATTCTAGGTGTTATAACTTTTAAATCAGATTCAGATAGTATAGATTTAATTATATTATTATCATTTTCCCTAAAAAAGAATTGTTAGTTACTTGCAGTAGTAATGAATTGTTTCTGATCTTTTGGTAGGTAAGATGCAACTCTTCAGGAAGATCCCAAAGGATACTAGAGCACTACTGAAGGCAGTGACAGAACCGTCTCTCTGTCGAGATTTCAAAGCTATCCTGGACTAACTGATTGAAGTTTGTTTTATAATTTTTCCAGGTTTGAAAGTAAAATGCTATGTCTTTAGATGACTTCTGTGTGGTTTATTTTAGTAGAGTGGATGGAAAGAAGCTTCACTCAGTTCTTTTTCATGTTCGTATCTTAGATACCACACAAGGACCTATAAAGAGCAGATGTATTTTTTCAATGCCTTCTTGTTTGTGTTAGCCTGTAAATTCACAGGCTATTGAAAGCAATTGACTTGGATTTGTTCAGTAATTCCCATCTTCTTGATGAAGGTATCTTTAAACTAGGTTTGTACAAACAGATATACTTTCTTGTTTCGATGCGGTGTTTCTGAAGAAGTGTTCTTTGTTTCTCCCTGTGTTGCAGACTGTTATATAATAAATTGTCTGGTTAATTGCAGTAGGACATACTTGCCTCCAGTACCTTTATTTCACAGTAACCCTCCTGCCCAGCTGGGTTTTCCTGAAAGGCAGTTACCTGTATAGGGCAAGTGTATTTCATGGCACTACTTAGCAAGATGTACAGGTCAGAAATTTCATGCTTTGGAGAACACAACTAATGTATTCCAAAATTTCAGTGTCAAAGCTGGTTGTGTGTTGGTATATATTTTACATATTTTGATAACTAGAAAACAATAGTATTTTAAATATGACTGTGGTGCATTTATATCTACAAAGTGAAAGTTCTTGATTAGATAACACACAGAGCAAATTTCTATTTGCATTTTCTGTTCGTTATTTAGATTCCTCTTTGGCTTTACACAACATTACTGAAGTACAGCCTAGCCCTAGTATTGGCATGTTGTGCACACCTGAATTTTACCCTGTGGCTGCTGTGATAAATCTGCCCATATGGGGGTTTTTTTCTCCTCTTCCAGGCTTATTTTAAATTTTATTTGCTCAAATGTAGAGCTGTTTTATTAGAATTCTTCTGGGACAGCAGTAGGGATGAATGCATCCTTATTTTCTCCTGGTCATGTGTTCACCTGAACCTTCAGAGAAGGTTTAAGCAAAAGACTGTAGTCATCTTCTGAGAGCCAACGAGCTCATTTTGAAAGAATGGCCTAAAGTAGGGGTTGAGCAGCCTGAAATGAGCCAGGATCCTACAGAACAAATCCACACAGACAGGATGGAACCTTGAGAAGAGAGCCTTTCTGCAATGAAAAGCTTGTCCAAAGAGAAGCTTGCAATGTGTTCAAAAGAGGGTCCTGGATAAGTGGGGTAGATAACTGGAGCAAGAGTTGTGCTGAATTGGTCAGTATTTCAGAAAGCATTGTGGATAGGTGGGCTTGGGAAGACTAGAAGAAAACCTCCCTGCTCCCATCCAAGGACAAGGTAGCTATGGATAGATTTGTTTCTTAAGCCTTTAACCTTAGATTTTTTTAGCCAAAACATGTCTTATGTTATAACTTTTAATGTTAAAGACGGAAGTTTTTAATGTCATTCAGCATGCTCTCTTCTAGAAAGGAATGGGTCCGTTTCCACCCTAAGGCTCAGAACTACAGGTCCTGCTTCCAGCACCATTGCTTCTTTACGTGGCTTCCACGGGACAATGCTCTGACACTGGAGGAGGAAAGGAATGTGAACTTCACTGGTGGCTTGGATTAGCCCATGTTTGCTCTGTGTCACAGAGGATGTTGTGATAGTAGAAACTACCAGTGGGGTCTCAGCTGAAGGTGTAACTTTATGAAAATACGTGAAGAGCAATGCTTGCAGTTCTCAAAGCTGATGGTTATTTTTCCCTGTAACTACTTGCTGAGCCATCACTTTTAAATACTAACTGCTGTTTCTGAGGGCTGTTTGTAGACACAGGCAAATGCAATGCAGAAATCACAAGAGAAGACGATTTCATTTTCAAATGTCTTCCATTCGAGAAGGCAAGTGGGAATAAGGCTGAAACTGGCATGTGTTTTAGCAAATGGAGAATTTAGAAATGTAAAGAAGAGCTGTCAGTCTGTACTGGAAACTTTTACTTACTTGCTGCTGCAGCTTATGACAGCTGGAATAAAACCTTTTGCGAGTATACGTGTAAGGAATAGATGAGCCATAGCAATGGCAGAGAGCAGTGCTCCAAAACGAGGTGTTTCTCCCATTGAGAGGATAGAAATGTTCCATAAAGCTACTTGTATGGAACTATTCTAAAAGAACTAGTGCAATATGTGTCTATAGAAAAAGGTATATTTTATATTCAATTAGTAGCAAGGTATTGTGGTTAAACAGCAGCTACTGACAGGTAACATCATTTGAGTGGATTGAGTAACTTGACTCTGCAAATATTAAAAGAATTAACTTGGAAGCATTCTGAACTGGTAACGTGGATTTTCAACAGCCATTGAAAAGCTGGGAAAATTGCAAAAGATTTGAGGGCATGAGGGAAGGTTGTTTCAGTATTTACGAGAGGGTAAGTAGAGAGACTGAGAGCTAAGCCCAGTACACCCTATGTTGCAAGTGTTGTAAACTGTTGTGCAGGGGAGCTTGCTGGAGGCTTTGCATGGAAAGGAAGAGTGGTAGGACTGTGAAAATTATTTTTAGTGTCTTTCTGCAGGGCTGGGAGGGGTGAATTTCTGGAGAAGATTGTAGTGTCTGGATGTTCCCATCAAACACATCCTTCTCCCCACTTGTCCTTCTGGCTGAGGATTATGGACTGTGAAGCTCAATTTGAGGTAGGCGTCAGATTTTGCAGTGTAGGGAAATGTGTTCCAGAAGGAATATTATTTTCCTCTGCAGCTTTTCTCTATTGTTTTATTTATTGTTTGTTTATCTTGTTTTATTTATTGTTTTATTTATTTAGTGTTTCTTGATCTTGTTTATTTATAGTGTAGTTGCAGACCTCCTTCTGAGGCCTTTTAACGGGTACTTCGAGCACTTTGTCTTAGGGCTACAGATTCTGCTTAAAGCTGAACATCACCATGCCTATGTCTGAGTCCTTTACCGATTTACCCCCTTACAGTCTAGATAATTCTGGAAAAGTCTGTCAGATTGGTATGAGTTCACAGCAAAGTATTACAACAAAGAAGATCTGATGGGATATGCAGATAAAAGATGGAGAGGAGAGTAAGCAGAAAGTACTTTGTATGTAAGACGATACACATTCTGTTTCATGTTTACATGCCCGTGAGTAACAAAGTCAATCATGCTATTCAAGAGAAAAAGAGTACCTATGAAGTGCAGGGCTTCATAAGAACAGGAAAGAGAAGAGCAAGGCAGTAGTTTTACTGAAATAATGCACAGGAATTTTAGTAGAGGTCACATCAGAAGTGCACTGAGAACAGAAAAACAATGTTCCTGCAAGAGTTGCTCAGCACGTTTTCTACATGCCTACTTCAGCTAAACAGTAACTTCAACTGATGTGTTTCCCTACTATGAACTGGAGCTGCTGGAGCTGAACAATGTTTTCCCCTGAGTCCCATCCCAGGCTGAACGGCACGTCCAGCTGCTCACAGAATTTTGCTTCTGGTGAGTGGGAAGGGGCATCTCAAAAATGAAGAAGTCTTGTGAGTGCCGTGACAGTGGCTTGAGAGAGATTTACAGATTTGAAAGTCTTGTATGTGTAGCTTCATTTTTTTTCTCCATCTTGTTGCTGTATTAGTTGGCTGTTTTTTCTTCAAGAACTGCTCTCTCACCAAATACTTAAACTTGCTGCATCTATGACTTTAACGAACATCTAGCTATCTGCACTCAGTTGCATGAATATAAAGTGTACACTTTGGTTAACTATAAGTTCTTATTTATTTATTCATAGCTTTTGTATGAATATATGATCATGATTGCAATTATTTTTTTTTTTAATTATTCATTATTTACGGAAGCTTTTTACTCATAACATTTAAAATTTAACTTGCAAGATGCAGAGTGTCACTTCATTTTTTTTTTCTGTCGCTGTCAGGAGCCTTTACAAGTGCACAACTGCAGACTGTCAAGAAGTTTGCCTGGACCTTTGTGTCTTGTGAGGTTTCTGCTAATAGAAACTGTTTTGATGCCAGGGGTACCTGCTCCTCTGTTGACTTGAGGAGCTGGGGCTATTGTCAGGCTAACACAGGGACTTGCTGGAGATTTTCACACAGACCATTGGTCAACTCTGTGGCTCTTGGAAATAAAACCTTGCAAAACACAGGCACTTGGCTGATTTGCAGGTGGTAATACTCATCCCACATAGTGGAGGGGCCAGGAGGCTACATACCCTCTAGTGTTAGATTTGTTTGCAATGTATTTGAAGAAGCTCTTCTTGTCCTTGACCTCCTTTGCAAGGTACAACTCCAACGAGGCTTTAGCTTTCCTAGTTGCCTCCCTACATCCTCTGCCAACAGCCTTATATTCATCCCAAGTGGCCATCCCTTCCTTCCATGATCTATGGACTTTCTTCTTCTGCTTGAGTTTGCCCAACAATTCCATATTTAACCATCTTCTCATGTACCCTGTGTGCTGACAGACTGAGTGCTCCTATTTCTAGTACCATCACTGCTCCAGGAGAGTTTTTCTTCCAGGCTACTTACAGCTGCAGCAGCTGTGTGAAGGGAATACTAAATACATTTTTTTTTAATTGTTCTTTATTCTGCTCTTTCCTGAAGCAGCAAAATAAAACCCACCCCCTCTTGCAGTTCCTCTTGTGCTCCTTTCAAGGAGGCAGGTAACGCTCTGCAGAGTTTGAGTTTATCTTGTTCATCTTCACTGTGTGGCCAAATCCCAGTTGTCCATTATGTAGCCCTGCCAATGCATAGCCTTTCACAAGGCTAAGTATTCGAATTGCCACCATTTTCCTAAATCTATTTTCCTTGACTCTCTTAATTGCTCAAACTAAAGCCTGTGTTATATCTTATCCTCACATACTTTCCCTATATTTTTTCACAGACTTCTGGTAAGTTCAAGTCTCTTGGCAAAATGAATCCTCATATCCCCTCACTGCAGAGCAGCCGGCATCTGAAGGCAAGTTTTTAAGTAAAGATTCACTTTGTCACGTCATGTAAGGCTGCAGCTCACTGAGAGGCTTCTGTTCATCTGAATTTTATTGCAGTATTCAGTTACTGTGTTCAGTAGGAGAAATTAAGGGGAAAAGTTGAGGCCATTCATTTTCACTGTACTTTCCACTACAGTAAATTCTGAAATCTGCTAAGAGATTTGTGCAAAATTCATTACTCAGATTTGCTTAATGTGCATTCTTTTAACTGCTGATGCTTTATTTTTGTTCTTTGCAATGCTTGAGAATGTGAAATAATCACAAATTAACTGGTATTTAAATGTGTATAAGGCTTTTTACAAAAAGTGTAGTGGACAAGAGGAGTCCTTACTCTTCAAGAGCTTCCATTCTACATCTCTCAGAGGGGAGGTGAGGAAATGAAACTCTAGGTGCTTGTATTCTGTTTCTTTATGCTGCTGGTGCTTAGGAACAGGCTGTTATTTTAGAAGTGAAAGGAGACAGAAGGCAGTTGCAGTAACTAGCAGGCTCTCCAGGTTTGAAGTCTGTCTGAAGAGAGATATGAAGTCGGTAATGCATGAAAAAGGTTAAAGCAACGAGGCTGGTTGCTGTATAGGATTCAGGACAGGATGTAGGAGGGACAAGATTAATATATCTCTTGTGCAATTGCTTGAAAATAAAGGAGACAGCAGCACCATTACAGAGTGCTAGTGATCAGCTGTAAGCACATGAACTGCATAAACCAGGTTGATCGGATGATACCGTACTGCAGTTAATCACATCTGGTAGAGGTTGTCGTAGTTTCCCTTAGAGACAGACGCAATGGATGTTCCTTCTTTCAGATGAGAAAAGTTGCTGTTAGCCCCTTGACATGAAAACACTTGTGTTGGTACAAAGCTTAGGTCACTGCTTCTGCGTATCTGTTTGATCAGATGGAAGAGTGCTCCCAGAGGTATGAACACACAGGGCAGGGCAGCTAGAAGCACACAGATGAACACTACCCAAGGTGGATAAACTTTCTCCTCCTTCATAGGGAAGCCTTCCTGTGGAAATAAAGACGCAAAAGAAATAATTAGTAGGTACACTTAGAGTTGGCAATGCTGTTATGGTAAGGACTACAAAAGGTTTACTCTCGTTCTGCGGTAGCATTCAGTGGCCATGTCCTCTGTGTGCTCTTCTAAAGATGGCTGCAAGTGTTTTACAGCTTCAAAGATTTATAGCTGTGTGATACATTCCTAGGGATGCTGAGCTCACCCAAAGAGTTACCAAACTTTCACCCTCTCTTGGTTAAACTCTGATAATTCTTGTTAACACTCTAAGCTCACCTGGTTTCAGCAATTGCCAAGAATCTTCTTTGCCACATAGGGAGAGATTTAGATGAGGAATTTTGAGGGAATAATGGTAATGCAGTTTCTGCAGGTCTCTGGCTATGAGTTTTGTTTTGGGATGATAGATGCTCAGTGGCATTTAGAGAAGACACGGCTAGTGTGCAGACTTCATGCAATTTAAGAGCAATATCAGTCTTCCAATCACTTCACCGTACTTATTTGAGAGGGATCCAAGAAACTGCAACTGATGTCAGACAGTGCAGATCCAGTGTCCTCAGCATCGACGTGGTGCAGAATCAACCAATGCTGTTCTCAGGTCACTGCCTACCTCCCTGTCTGCCCGTCCAAATCACACATTCATCAATGACTCAGTGATATGTTAGTTCTCACTGAGAAATGTTTTCATCCCTGGCATCTGTTATGCAGCTCTAAAGCTTTCTTCATGCATTTGTTCCCCCTGTAGGTATGGAGTGTCTGTGAGACATCCATTTCACTTCAACAGTTGTCTGTGTTGCACACATCTGTAAGAGATATGGAGCATGGAGTGTGCAGGACTCCTCCAGAAGAGGCTCTGTTAACAGAAACACATGCCAGTCTCCATTGTGCCTAACTGGAGCTTTCTCATTCTGAGCATTGCATCACTTCAGACTGTGTTGCATAGATGAGCGCTAGATGACAATGATTTTAAGGGATCCGGTAAGGGAGAAAAATATGCAAGTCTTGCTTTTGTTAGAAGTTTTGAAAACATTCAGTAACATACGTATTTAGGGTTCCAGGCTGCATAGCTCGGCGGCTTGTTTGTCTGAAGAGTAACAAAGGCCACAAAGACAATTAGCAGGAGCAGAGGGCTAATAAACTTCCACGTCATCTGCCAGTAAAGATTAGGTTTTCGTCCAGTCATCCGTTTCACATCTTTACTGAACCTTTTAAGAGGAGGAGGCACGGTTATGATGATGTCAGGTCTAAGTGGTAACAGTTTCGCTTTTTCATATTGTTCTGTAAGTTTTAAACATGATACGGCTCCCTAAATCTATTCTATTGCATATCTTTCTTTAATAACTTGCTATAGACTTAAGTAAATGCTAATATCAATTAAGTAGGCTTTGATTGATCCCTACCAGGGATGAATAATCAATTTACATTACCCGAGCATCTAGTCCAATGTTTCTAAGTACAAATAAGTGATGGAAATATCACAGCTGTTCTGCTGTACTACTCAAACATTTTAAAAAAGGACACAATTGCCAAGGAAACAAACATAGCTTGTTTTGAGGAAGTCTGAACTAACCAGCACCAAATGAATCAAACTAGGTCAAGGGATAAAATTGTTTGGACATGGAGCTGATCTTTTACGTATATCTCTTACAGTTTTATACAATGAAGGTAGTAAATAATTGGTTTTGAATTTGAGTGTTACATGATAGTCCATATCTATCAAATTGGAAAGAGTTTTGTAAGCTGGAATAGGAGCTTTGATTTATGTGTATGTTCAGCTTTGTCTTTGATTCTGTTAATCTAATGGAAGATATTAGAAATTCTCTTGAGGTCTAGGGTAAGAGTGATTTGACTATGCTTGTATCCCACAGTAACAAAGAGAAAAACGTATATGTATACTAGCATGACAGAGAAACTACAAATGCTGTGAAAGACAGAGTCTGTTGTAGCATATGAAACCAGATTTTATTGCCATTTCTGTGCCTCACTGTGTGGGCAGCAAGGGGGGGGGGGCCTGTGAAACTGTTTATGATGATATAGCCTGGGAATTATCACCATTTAATATGGGAAATGCTCCAAGATTCTTCATAATGGATCTGAAAAATGTAATGCCGGGACTTTACTTGTAATTGAGGATATATTTTTTTTCTTCAGTTTCTCATTTTTAAAATCATAGCCTATGCTAAGACTTAAGTTGGGATGATAAAGGAACACGTTGATGTGCAACAGCACTGGCCAAATGTGACTTCGATACCCATACAGTATATAAACTGATCTACAGAACATCAGGACCTACCTTCATGATCTCAGTACCAGGATAAGAACTGGAAAGGTGAAATCTCAACATGTAACTGAGTAAATGATAGAGGGGGAAAGATTAATCTTCATTGAGAATTGAGGAAATTTCTGGACTGAAAGGGCCCTGAACAGAGAGACAGTTTTATTCTAAACCAAAATGGGATAAGGTTTCTGGCATTTACAGTTACAAAGGATGTAGGAAAGCTTTTAAACTAAAGAGTGAATTTAATCAGTGTCTGTGACTTGGGAGACTCTCAGCATGCAAGTTGAGCCTTTTAACATGGAGGAGTTATTGCACATTGCTTACTGTGAAGTTTGAGGGGAGGAAAAAAAAGATACACAAAAAGTACATGAGTGTACAAAAAAAAGAGCAGTAACAGGAGGATATTTGAAAGATGGTGTAACTCCTCTTGACCAAAGAACTACAAAGACTGTCGATTTTCTACGTTTAAATTTAGGATCCTCCTTCCATAAGTGCTACACAGAGATTATCCTATCTGTTTTACAAGTATAGGAGACTTGAAGCAACAAATGATAAATATATAGAGAGCTGCTAAATGCTACAATAGTAAGTTAATATTGTGCACCTGTATGTAACATACATGGGTTGAGAGGACAACGCTTTTGTCTCTTATGAGAAAGAAACTATTCTGTTTCTAACATACCTTTTAATTTTATAGACATATGCAACCCCAAACACTTCGAAGAAAGCGATGACTAGAAGAGGCAGAGAGCCTGCATAGCTGTCAAAAATGTCAATCCAGTAACTTCCTGAAGCCAGTGTAAAACACAGAGCAATGAGGAAGGAAACTAGACATATTATACCTGAAGGAAAAAAGGTATCTGTTACTGGAGTACTGAAGTGAACTTGTTAAATGTATTTTTGTTATAAGTTATTTTTGTTCTTGTTCTGGTGATTTTTTTATTCTCTCTCCCTCAGCAGCTGTTTTTTGTCCTTAAGGGGAGCTAATAACACTTCCCAAACTCAGTTTCCCCCTGTGTGTTGGCCAATAGGCACCACTCTGGCAGGAGGAATGGACTTGTGTGATGGAGAGCACCCTTCAGTTGTTAGTACTTCTAGCAGATAGCCTGGATTGTGCTGTGCTGTTGTCCTAGCTATTTTTTGAGTGTGTAGCGAGTTTCACATGCCTTCATTTCCATGCAGTCACAGGCTCAAAGCACAGGCAGGCAGCACCTGAGAATTGTAAGGGCTCCTTGGATTTCTGCTTTGTTTCCTCAAAGGGCCCACAGGTACAAATGTGCATGTCCCTTATGTCCTGGCATATGTGGCTTATGTTTCACCACACTTCTGTAGAGCCTGTTCCAGATTTCGGGGTAACTGAGAGAACAAATGGCAAGGAGGGAAAATGTTGCTGGATGCAGGCAAATCAGTTTGTGTGTTCTTGTGCTCTGTTGCTAATTGCTTCTGTCTCTTCGATGGCCTTTGGTGCAGTGCTGTGTAAAACTGGCTCCAGGCAATTAAAACCAAAAAACCAAAACAAAACAGCCCCAAACTTTGCAATTGGAAGATCAGTTTCAAAATATGGTTACCACATGAAGTTAGTAAATAAATTTTGTTTCTATGTAAAAATGAGAAATGTAAAATGAGAGAGATGTAATTTAGGTGCCATGGGAAGGCTCTAAAAAAGGCATGACAACAATATTCCCTGTAAGAATTCAGAAGGGTACGTTGTGGAAGTAGTAATCTGTAACTTCAAACTGTTACAAATTTTTCTAGATCAGTTTCACAACAGAATTTCTCAGACTCTGAGAATCAGACCAAGTCTGACTATTGAGGAACAGGTTGGGCTCAGCCGTTGTCTTCAGGTTTGGTGCAGGAACAAGGTCGTACACACTCATTCCTCATTTTCCAAGTGGTGGTTTTCTGCTCTGGCGTGTTCATGGGGAATGTGAAATCATCTGTAGCAGCATAAATCTTAATGAAATAGGCGTGAATAACCTGTCTTGAAGTTGTAGTAAGTTCATGCACAGATGGTTATGGTAGACCAGCTGCTGTCACTGGTGGCCTTAAAGTTACCTTTTTTGGTACCAAAGGCTTACAGGAAGGCAAGAATCTCCTGATACCTGTAACAGCTCAGAGTAAACTTGATTCCAGGAATTGCCGTGTGACAAGCTTTCTCAGACTGAAGGAGCTCTTGCAAGACAAGGAAAAAACTGGCAAGGGCAATATAATACTGTCATCTAACTGCTGCTGCCATAACTGCTACCTCATCTGTGTGCTCATCTCCTGCAGACTCCACTGCCCTTATTAACACTATGAGGTAGGCCAAGTTAATGTTACAAATTCCTAATCCCTCTTAGGATATTTATTGAACAGTTGGTAGTTTGTACATCTATAAAGAAGCCACCTTCTTTGAATAAAATAAAGCAAATACCTTACCAGATAGTAGCTCCTTGGGCGTTGATTTAAATACTTGAAGCTCTAGAAGAGGCGTGAAGACACCCTCAATGTTCCCAAACATAGAAGAAAGGCCCAAGCAGAACAACATTGTGAAAAACAGGATGGCCCAGGCCTGGGAGCCTGGCATGAGAGTGATGGCTTGAGTGAAAATGATGAAAGCCAGGCCAGTTCCTGATACACTCTGCAGAATTCACAAGCAGATAGAAATAAGCATTATAATGGTGCAAATGTGGTTTCTCATGCATATGTAGAGTTATAACACGTTTGCCTTTCCTGATCTCAAGAGTGCTGATCAGCCTATGGAGATCCGTGGCAGCCAGAAGTTGAGGAATAAGGTAGTGGGGAGTGTTTGTGAGGATTTTAATTTAAAATGGTCTATCAGAGATGTGTAAGCAACCATTGGAGCAAAATTTCAGCTTGCACAGAGAGATGGGTCCAGAGTAAAGCAGATCTGAGAGTTTTCATTGAAATAGCAATTGATTTGCTTTTTTTTGGATTTTTTTGTTGTTGTTGTTGTTTTTAAAAAGAAATCTAAGATGTGATAGCTTCTGGAAAGAAAAATATGTAAATAAAGATTTGATTGCCACTCTAGCAGCAAGAGAGTTTGTGAATCGTTGATCTCCAAAAGCCCCGTAATTAATTACCAGGACAGAAAAGGCTCATAGGGAAAAACCCAATTGCAGCCAAATCTTTGTGTTCAGTCTCCCAAGGACAAGGATATTTAAATCTACACATTGGAAAATGCTAATGTTGCTCTAATGTCTAGTAAAATATGTTAAACCCTAAATCAGAAATGGATGCCATCAGAGAAAGTGAGACAAAGCAAACTGACTAGTGTCAGTGTTGGAATGTTGTCCTTGGAGTCTCCATTGTGTGAGTAAAATAGCCTATTTCGTCATCCTTGTGTGTTAAGGCTTTAGCACACTGTCTCTAGCATATGCATCCATCCTTTTGTCCTAAGATTATATGTGTTGATTTTTTTTTGTTAAGCTCCTTTCTTTCTTATTCTCTCCTCCAGCCATGGCCCTATATTTACATTAGATGGTGAGGATGAGTAAGGCAGAGTCCAAATGGGTGAGCAGTCAATGAGAGTTACAAGACTGGAGCAAGTGGAGTGATGCTGAACAAATAGAGAACAAACATCTATGTTTAATGATAGGGGAGACGTTTTAGGAGGCTTGAAAGGAAGAGGATCATGGTGTATTTTGGCATGGGAGAGAGGGGTTGAGGGGAATAAAACAACAAAACATTGGTGAGAACCAGTACAGAGAAGAGGAAAAATAGAATGGAGAGGAGAAAGAGGAACAGAAGGATGAGGAAAGTAAGGTGATACAGAGATGAGAGAGTGATAAGATAGGTACCTTCCTAGTGGTCATATATGTGATTGAAGGCAGAGAGTGAACACTTTAATATATTTATTGATACTTTCCTAAATATGGATTTGAAAAACGCCCATTCAGCACCCTTTTTCTGTAATCTTTCAGCTAGATGTGTTTCCTCCATTGTGCTTATTCCTGAAAACCCAAGTAGGGCTGAATCTAGTGTCCATGGTAGGCTCTAGGTTGGAGCATCTTTGAAGATGAGTTTTGTGATAATAATGTGTAATTTTGCACACTGTACCACACAGCTTTGAGTTCAGACTGACCTACAATAGTGTTATCATTTCAAATGTTGAAGAATTGCTTTGTTTCATGATTATGTGTAATATATTCGTTACAAGTAAATATACTTAGAGTGAAAAGGATGGTAGCAGTCTTTCTACATATTTTGTTTAAGGGTTACTTTATTGAAAGCAATTATGGTACCTGATCAAGAAATTCTTGAAGGTCACAGCTTTTCAGTTTGAGTCCAGCAATTTTTTCTGGATATGATGAATTTAGGAAGCTAATCCAGGCTGTATAGTTCTGTCGCATGATGCTTTCTTCTGGCAAATCAAATTCATTGATGATATTGAGAATGTTCCTGCCAGAGAAGGCCACATATCATTAATTTAAATGTTTGCAGATGATGTGGCTGGAAATGCAGTTCCGTGTATTCAGACGTTAATACAAAGTTGTGTGGAAGTTGTGTTTACTGTCTGTGCTTTTATTTACACTGTAAAAGAAAATCTTAAATCAGTGCTTATATAGGAAATGGTTAGGAGAAAATATTCAAGGTATTGGATGTCTTTTCTTTCAGATACAAACTCTGAGTACTTCATGCAGGTGCAGTCTCTAAAACACTGATATTTTTATTTGATCATCTCTCCAGACCATTTCCACCCTTGTGTTTAATATCTTAGTGTATCAGATAAAACAGGAAAATATGTTGGTTTTTTAACTACTTACTTTAACACATTATCTATTTGGACATTGAAACCATGATATAATGCAAGTTTCTCACCTGTCCAAGCAGTCCCAGTAGCCTGTCATCGCTTTAAACCCCAAAACAGAAAAGATTGGGATGGAAGCATAGAGGGACGTCAGGCTGTTCACAATTGCTACTGTCACAGCGTCCTTTTCACAGTCATTTCTAGAAATAATATTCAAGCAAGCAAAGTGACTAAATAAAAGGCAGTATTTTATCTGTGGGTATCTCTTGGGTATTTCTGCAAACATTTTGATTTTTTTTTTTTTAGGAACGCTTCCCCACATCCCTCCTGTTTAGAAAATCTGCTTGGCCCTTCTAGAAGGACAGCAGCTCTTAAGATCCTTTAGCAGAGAAGGAAGGAAGGAAGGAAGGAAGGAAGGAAGGAAGGAAGGAAGGAAGGAAGCATGGAGGGATGGCGGGAGGGAGGGCGGGAGGGAGGGGGGGAGGGAAGGAGTGT
>WBNH01005297.1:27990-120933 GCA_013401255.1 Urocolius indicus
AGGAAGGAAGGAAGGAGGGGGGGTAGGGGGGGGAGAAGGGAGGAAGGAAGGAAGGAAGGAAGGAAGGAAGGAAGGAAGGAAGGAAGGAAGGAATCCTTTATAAATATCCCAAGGGGAAAGTTTTGAAAATGCTGGAAAATTACACAAAATGCAACAAGAAGTTAGCCAATTTATAAAGGTTGGAGTTGTACTTACTTTGATGGGTTGTAGCTTGAGAATGCAATAAGTCCTCCAACAGCCAAAGAGAGAGAGAAGAAAATCTGAGTAGCAGCATCAAGCCATATACGGGGATTTTTCAAAGCATTCAGCTGAAAGAGTTGGAATAAATGCATATATCAGGCTTAAATCAAAATGCCTTTCAAAAATCAAAATGTGTTTCCAAATGAGAGGCATCTAGGCACACAATGGGGACTGTATGTTATGTTTTCCCTCAGTGTGTTCCTTTTGGTTAAATCCACGTACTGGATGACTTGTAGTTTAAGAATGTAGTCTTCCCAGAGTTTGTAAACAAATACTAAACTTATTTTTTTTTTTGTTTTAAGAGACAAAGTAATTCCATAGCTTTCCAAATTTGCTTTAAAGGAATTTTTAGAAGACTATAAGCCCAGATAGAAAAGAAGAAGGGTATTTGTTTAAAAGGGCATCTTAGATTCTGTGAAAACAGCCATAAAAGATAAAAGGGGCAACACAGGAAAAATAAGGAAAAATCAGAAACTGACAGAGTGAAGTTTGGGTTTTGATATAAGGGTAACATGATAGGGGAAGCTAAATTAAAAAGTGAATTGTTGGATTACAGAAAAGAATATGCAGTTTTGAATAGCTGCACTAAGGAAGAATCTTAACATGGATCTAAAAGAAAATTATAGAAGTAAAGCACAAAATGTGCTTGATAAATATTAGTTTCCTGCAGAAACTAAATGGTGTATTATATTCATACTCTGCCAGGTGAATTGCTTTCTGATCTCTTGTCGAGTAGGGAGAAGAGGAGCCAGCATTAATGATAAATGAGTTTTAAAAACCAGCTGGCCCAAAAGTAATACAGGACCTGCAAAGTATTTCACTTTGTTTTACATCAGTCTGAGTCAACTCTGCATCCTAGCCATGCGTGTGCTGTGTTGTGCTTACATGCCTGTGCTATTGATCCTAGTACATGGCTAGTAACATCTGTAGGAATGATCCTATAGGAGCATTGGTAGGAAAGAGAGGCAAGTATGCCAAAAGTCTCTTAATGCTATTTTGGATTTCTCTGAAGCTGGCCTGGCCTTGAAGAGGGAGAATACTGGGTTCACTTCGGTGCATATCAATGCAGTAAATGCCATTACTGCAGATGCTTTCTCCATAAGGCTACAAGCACTTTGGCCTCAGCAGAACTGGTATAACGTTTTGTACAGCATAGCATAGCAGACGTGTAACGATTACTGGCTGATCATAACCAAACTGTCCAATGGCAGAGTGCTTGCTGGCAGGACCTTGTGAGGGTGCAGGACGAGATTGCTGTTGCAGTGCAGAAGCTCAGAATTCATGTTGCTACGTGGCCTTCACAGATTAAGTGCTGCCAAGTCTCAATTGGCAAGTCTCAGTGCTGATAGATGTGACTATTACAGGTCTGGCTTTCTGACTAGGGACTTGGACAAATGAGTCTGGAGATAGTTTAGTGTGGTGCTGGAGTGTGGTGCTAGATATAATGCTTTTATTGACTCTAAAAGTAATCGTTCCCCAAGCTTGAAGAACTAGTGGATGGGCAAGCATGCTGTGGCAATATCATTATCTGGTCTCCAGCAAAGCATGAATCTAAATGTTATTTTGTATGTTTGACAGTATGACATGCAGGTTTCATAAACATGTCTTCAGAAGAAAAAAAAATGTGCTGAAGCTGAAAACAAACGAATGGAGATACGCAACTAGAATGTTAATGAGTGAACATGAGATTAATGAGGAAATGAAGCATAGTTGCATGCCCCTTAGGTAGAGAATTATTTGAACACTCAATGAACACGTGAAACACACACAGAAACCCTCTTAAAACAGAATTAAGAAGTGCCCATGATGTGTAATTTTGATGTAAAAGCAGCTATGGTTTTCTCGTAAGCAAGTGGTCAACAAGTAGTTCTGCACTTAACGGCAGCAGTTTACTAAGCTAATGTTTTTGTTCTAATGTTTTGTTCTCCTAAACAATAAGGACAGACCAGGTACCTTGAAAGGAGTTGTAAGTAATATAACAGCTGTAAAACTAAACTGCAAAATAGAGGAAAAAATTGCAAGTTGCCTTTGTGATAAAGGATCTGGTACCTGTGCTGCCTTTTTCTTGACTGTTCTCAATGCTCATTGAATAACAGCTGCAGAGCTCTGGGCACAGGCATCATTTGCCCAGCCATGTTCCTGGAATTGTTCATTGCCAGAGAACCCACAAATATTTACAGTCTCCGAAGCTCTTTCAGATGTGAGAGGCTGGAGAAGGAGGCATTTGTGCTCCTGAGCTGACAGATGTCCACAGAAGCTGAACCGTGTGGAGACCATTGCTGATACTCAGTGAGATCCCTTTTCTGCTGCCTCTGATTATTTTTTTTTTCTTCCAAGAATCTTTCCAAATGTGTTCCAGCTCGTGTATTTCTTCATCTTTGTACAGCTTCTGCTTTCCCCTCAAGTGCCTGTGAGCATAACTCTGTATCTTATTTTTGTTTTCTTGGCAGCTTCACTTTCCAGGTAGCCAAGGATTTAGAGAGATGAGTAAATTGTCAGACTTTGTCTCCATGTCTGAAAATCAATGAAAAGAAGTATTCCTTATTTATTCTTCAATTTAGGGTGTGAAAATATGTCAGAGGACAAAAAGCCAGCTATGTATTTCTGCATGAAAATCAAACCACAGCCTGCCATATTTAAAATCCATATGCATGAAGTTATTATTTGTGATATTATTAGTGAGAAATAAAATATACACCTGGAAAGTGAGTAGACAGCGGTGGTTTGGGGAAAGAAAAAAACCAAAACTTCAGTTGGGCAATATGCTGTAGTGGGGCAAAGTGTGATGTTCAGCAAGAAGTGTTACTTTCTTTCACACATTTTCAAAACCAGCAGGGAGGTATAAGGGTTACCAGAGAGTGGACATGGCAGCTGTTACAGAGCAACTACAATTTCTGCTGCACTTTAAAGATGGGGAAAAAAGTTTGAAAAAGATTGTCTCCAACAAGTGGAGAATGTAAAAATCTTTTTATCTACTTATTCGTTTTCCCAAAAGCAGGCTGAAGCAGGCAGTAAGTAAAATAATTCTTACTTTATTTTGTTAAAACTTTACAAACTCCCTGCAAAGAAAAAAAAAAAAAAACAGGAAAAGAAGAAAACAAGGCATTCTTCAGAAACATGCTTTACACTTTTGTAAGCTAATGGTGGGCCAAATGATTCTTTGCCCAAAAAAACCACAAACCATCAACACCCCTCTACAACTGACTTAGGGATATCCTCTGTGGAGAAGTGTGACAAGAAAAATGAATGTGTTTACTGATGGCAGTGGTGGAAATGGTTCCTCATTAAACAGGCTGATGGAAAAGGCAATACTGGCACAGCTGAGGGGAAGAAGGGACAAAGGAAACGTTGCAGCTGTATGCTTGCTGTCTTTTTGAAGCCCTAGAAGTGCCAAAATCCTCCATAGCAGCTGATATGTTAGTTTAACAAAGCCACCTCTGTTTTATGCTATAACTTTCTGTGCAATTGCAGCATTCATGGCAGATACCACTTACCAGGCTGTTGGATCAGGTCTTCCAGATTTGTAGATAAGAACATAGTTTCATCGCCAAAATTATTTTCAGTCGACTCTTCAAGGATCTCCAGCATCTGCTTCCTCAAATGGACTAATCATTAACTGCAGGCTGACTGCAGCCAGAGTTTCTTTCTGATTTCTGGCGCTACTCTACAAAACCATCTGGCTCTTCTTTTGTGATGACCTGCTCCCTGTCAGCACTGCCATATCTCCAGGCTTTGGGAATACATGCAAATCTAGCTTTTGCATTAAGTTCATTGTAGAATGATCCTAAGTCCCAGAGATACCTGAGCTCTTCCAGAGAAACTTGACAGCCAGGCTGAGACCAAATGACAACGGGCCAAGCTCTTGTTCCAGTAGCATTGGCTAATCTGCTTTCTTCATTAAGACACTGCATCAAACATTTTTTTGTCCTGTCTGGGCCCTACAAAAGTACAAGTGCAAGTCCTGATTTCCTGTAAAGATCAAGGTTATCCTTTCTGAGCTCTGACAGCATTCACATGGGTGCCCATGCCACTGGGCTTGCAGGGGAAGAGAAGAAAGAGGTATCTCATCTGAGCTTTCTCTTGCTGTTGTCTCTTTCCAGGCTGGTACATAGCATTATCTCCGGGTTTCTTGTCTTATGTTTTCCTTAATGCCTGTGTTCATGTTGTAGGAAGGGCAAAGGAACTCCCCAGTGCTCCTCTTGTGAAGACCTTCTGTGGCTGAGGAGGCCGAGGATGCTTTGAGGCCATCTGTCAGTGGGTGCTGCTCTATGCCCACTGCTTTATGGAGCCTTTTTAGCACAAAGGCAGAGCTGTGAGGAGTCTGTAAGATGGAGGCACCCATAACGTACTTAGATTCAATTTTCCAGTATTTTCTGGTATGCTTATTGCTGAACTGTTAAATACTTCACTGCTTCTTTTCTTGTTGAAGTGTGTTGGAATACTGAATCACTTAATCTCAGAAAAATAAGAGCTTAGCTGAGCTCTTAGATAGGAAGCTAGATCAGGGGTTGCTGGAAAATGAACATACAGTATGAAATCTGAGAGGGATGAGAAGGAAAAATAACATATCAGACTATAGCGGCAATACTTACATTAGGGGTGAAGAGGTAAGTCAGACCATCAGTGGCTCCTGGCAAAGTGAGTCCGTGAATAAGGAATATAGTTAGGACCACGTAAGGAAATAGTGCTGTTACATAAATGGCCTAAAGTAAGAAAGAAAGAAGACAGGTAGTAACTGGCAGAAACATCAATAAATCCTTCTTACATTATTGCGATATTCAGTCTTGATAAGATTAGATAAGATAGTCTCGTGCTTTTGTGTGAAGCTGTTTCTGGTAAGGGGGAAGGGGCTGTGAAGATGGCTCTGTAAGAAGTTGCTTGAAACCCTCTCAGCTCTGAGCCAGAACCACTCCTGGGGCTGAGCCAATTGAGTATCTCCATGATCACTTTTTAAGAAGAAGAAGCCAGGAGAGGAGAGTTCTTCCTGTTTCTTCTTGCTCTTCTTCCTTGTTTTCCAGCTGGTGGTGGTGGTGATTCAAGGAGTCAGAAGAGAGATAGAAGTGACCATGCAGACCCCAAGGTCAGTGAGGGAAGAGAGGAGGAGGTGTACTGGAGCACAGACTCCCCTGCATCCTGTGGAGAGGGCTGGTGAAGCAGTAATTTGTTTGCACTTCATTAAAGACCCTGTGCCAGGGGCAGTGACTATGCTTAGAGGAGTCTGTGTCCCCTGTGAGGGACCCTGTATCAGCAGAAGCCACAGCTGCTGAGAAGAACCCACACCAGAGAAGTTCATTAAAGACCGTGTCCAGGGAAGGGGACCCTGTATCGAAGCAGGAGAAGAATGCCAGGAGTCGTCCTCATCTGAGGAGAGAGAAGTGGCAGAGCTCATCTGTGAGACTGGCCACATCCCCCATTCCCTGCCCCCCTGAGCTGTTGAGGGGGGAGGAGTTAGAGCAGTGAGCTGGGCCTGGGAAGAAAGGAAGGATGGGGGTGAATGGGGGCTAGTGAGAAAGAGACAATGTGGGGGTCAAGGTTGTGGAAGCAGCAGAATGTGCTTTTGCACAACCTAGTTGTAACAGAGGCTCTTAAAACTGTGTGAAGGGAAGCTGGTAGGGCAGAAGCATTTGCCATGGAAGAGGAGAAAATTGTCATTCTGAAGTCCCTGTACCACTGTTACTGCCTCATTGCACAAGGAGCACACTGAACTGGTGCTTGTGTGGTAAATGGTAAAGGCTTCCCATGGTGAGGAAGCTCAGCATCCATAGAGCAGGATCCCGAGTGAGGGATAACACACCTCTCTGTTCTTTGCCTACCTTTCCTGTGGTTTCAATTCCTCGAATGGTGCACAGATAGACAATTGCCCAGCAAGCTGCCAAGCACAAAATGAGCCACCACTGTAACGTGCCACTCTCAGTGACATCGGGGGTTATGTTCAGAGTTTTCCTGTACCAAAAATAGTTCACGGCAGTACTTTCATAACATTCTTCATTGAGCCCTGGAAAAAAAACCAATGGGTCAAGCATAAGAATACATTTAAAAGTTGGTAATTTTTTTCCCACTCACTGTATGGTTCGTTCCTAAAGCAATGCCTTATACTAGTGGAGAGGGGCAGGACTGTCTCTTGTGGGCTGCTAAATCAAATAAGAGTCTTAACTGGCTTTTCTACACTGTCTGTAATGTGCAGCAAGGCAAACTGTCAGTGCAAGCTGAGACTGTGAGACTTACAGAAGACTTTCACCAGAACATCACCAGCATTTCTACAGGCAGTAACTTTCTAAAGAGAGAAGATGCAAAGTGAAATCTAAATGGTAGTTGCAATGGAGACTGACATCTTTTTAGCTGTATATCTACAAGTTGTTGGACCCACAATGAGATTCAGGCACTTGAGGACACATCTGAGTGTGGGATCCCCTGGCTATGTCATGGCCCTGTAGTAGGGCAAGACCCAGACGTTAGCCTCTTCGGTTCAAATTTTGAGAGCAGTCTGCAAGCAGGAGAATGATAAAACACTGTATTCAACATACATCCTGATGCTGCTTTTACTGGTACCAAGTTTGAGGTGCCTGAATGAGGTAAGTGGCTACAGGAAACCTCTGTTATTCTCCTTTTTAAATTGCAGAGCTAGGCATGATGATGTGTTTTAGTAAGATAATCCTGAGGTTGTAGGAAACAACTCTTCCCTCTGTTCTGAATCTTTTTTGTTTTGTATGAAATGACAGTCTGTTCGACCAAGCTTTTAAATGGGCCCACTTTCCCCTTTTCTTGTGGCCTTTCACTCACCATTCATAACAAAACTCTGAAAAAAACCCAATCAAGAACATGGCAATTAAGCCACAAAGCAGAGCTCAGGGCTCCTCTGAGTTCCTTGTCCCATGGCTGCAGCAGGGAACCACTCTGCAGTGCTCTTGGGCCAGCCATATATGTGATCTTGATGGTGAATAGAATTTGGTTCATTTTTTTGCCCTGATAAATTCTTTTTCTTTTAGGGAGTCTCTTATTATGCAGGAGCTGTTGGTTCAAGTATTTTCAACTAGAGGGAGGAAGCAAAGTGTGATGTTCGTCCATCCTTGCCTCGCAGCCCTCTAGGCTCTCAAAGAGCGAGTGCCTGCAGGTCCTTCTGCTGTGATTCAGACAAAAGGACTGAGTATGGAGCCCAGCTCTAGGAGAGGTTTGTGGAGTGACCCAGTCGCAGGAGAGGACTCCCTGCACCTTATCGTGGGGTGCAGAGCCATCAGCCCTTGCTGAGTTAAGGACAACAGGAAGATATCTTAAAAAGAGCAAAAGAAACCCCTACAAAAGGCATCATTAAATTGATACTTCTGATGTAAAAAACCCCACCAAGGCGTAATATTCGTACAGTTACAGAATGGTCGGTTTGGAAGGGACCTTTACAAATCATCTATTCTAACCCCCCTGCAGTAGCAGATCCACCTAGATCAAGTCACACAGGAACATGTCCAGGCGGGTCTTGAAGACCTCCAAGGATGGAGACTCCACATTATTATGCTTGTTAGTATTAGTGAGATGTCCCCTCTGTCTTCTCTAGACTAAACAGCCCCAGTTCCTGCAGCCCGTGTGAGGGACCCTGTGTTGGCAGAAGCTGCAGCTGCTGGGAACAACCCACACCAGAGAAGTTTGTTAAGGATTGTGCTCCGGGGGAAGAACCCCATATCAGAGCAGGGGAACAATGCCAGGAGTCATCCACATCTGAGAAGAGAGAAGCAGCAGAGCCCATCTGTGAGAGACTTGCCACATCCCCCATTCCCTGCCCCCCTGAGCTGTTGTTGGGGGAGGAGGTAGAGATATCAGGAGCAGTGAGCTGGGCCTGGGAAGAAAGGAGGGATGGGAGAGGGAGATCTTAAAGTACTGATTGTTATTTTCTCATCATCCTACTCTCTTGTTGCTTTTTGTTCTGGAAAGCAGTAATCCTATGGTTAAGGCTGTTGTAGTGTCAATGGAGCTTTTCAAACAAAACTTGCTCTGGTGAGATTGCAAGGCGAAGAATAAAGTAACTTGCAGGTATGTGATGAGGTACTTTAGCCAAGTGACTTTCCAGTTCAAAATTTTCACTTGAAAGTGCAGTTGCCACTAGGGTGTCATTACACCTGAAGCTGGTGATCCTCTGTTCAGTATATGAGGACACTTGTACTCAGACTTGCTGGTGCCCTTTCCACAGCTCTGAATTAAAAGAACCCAGTATGCACCCGGCATACACTGCAATTCCAGTCACCTCTGAATACGATATCTCTGAAAGGGATGAAAGGTTGTGGGTTGCAGCAGGAGGGTGTGTATAGCAAGCAGTGCAGTGAGAAGCTTTGCTGCTTTTGCACCTTTAGTCTCAGCTTAAGTCGCTGAGCCTGAAATAATACCCTTCTAGTCTACTTCAGCTAAGCCTGGTGGATGGGAGCACCTGCTACTTGAGTCACTTGGAGAGAGCATTGTGATCATGATGGAGAAGTACAACTCTTTCCTATCTTACACTAGTATTGAAAGATTCATTGTTGAAGGACTTCTTCAGTATTTTCTTAAAGATGCTTAAGTAAAAATGCAAGTTTTTTTCTATACCAAACTACTTGATTAAAAAGTGGATCTCTGAAGTTTATTAGCTGGGCCATTTTAAAGGTCTTTTCTAACCATAATGATTCTGTGATTCTTAAAGCCCAAATAGTTTTCTCTACTGTAACAAAGATGAGGGGTGTCTGATTGGCTTCCTACACTGGAATAGTCCTAAGGTCTCTAAAAAAAAGTTAATTTCTGCTATGTTTTGTCTTTTTTTTTTTCGTAGCTTCCTACTCAGATTGTGTTTCTTGCTCTGTCCTGGAACTTATCATCTTTTGAGCTGTCAACAAGAAAGAAAACTGAAAAATAATTTAAAAGAATGGAGAGTAGTTTTCCTTATCCTGCTTAGGTACATTGATCTTACTAAAGGCTTTGTGGTGAGTAGTGTACGTTTAGTCTAAGCCTCAAACATTCCTTCTTGAAGTAGTTTCTCTGCTACCTCAAAAGTGTTTTGCTTATTTAGTTGCTCCTTTTAATTTAAACTCTGTTGTTTTGAAATCAAGCAAAAGAGACCACGGAGTTCCTGGCTTTTGTTGTTTGAATAGGCTATCTTCACTCTCACAGCTTTTTGACAGGAAAATAAACCAGGTAATGTGCACAACTCTGAGCCAGATCAAGTGTGGCTTCTCTTCACAGTGGTGTCTTGGTTAGCTGCTCTAAGGTGTCCTGTCGAATGTTTAAAAGTAGTCTCAGCAATCTATAGGCAGAAAGTGAGGTTCTGCAGTGGAGTTGTGCTTCCTGCTCTGGCAACTCAGATGACCTTTTTCACCACACTGTGGCAAATGAGCAGATAGGTTTCTGTAAGAGCTTGTTATGAGTCATAACTCATGCATCACCAGGTAATGAAAACTTAAAGATCTCGTTTAACGCAGTTACTGACAATAGTCATAAATTTTATTCTTAATTATGCTTACAATCTCATCTGACTTGATAAAGGATTGTCTCTCCATAGTCAGAAAGCAGAGACTCTCTTTCAGACTGGTATTTGTATCATAGCACGAGCACAAAAAATAAACAGCACTTCCCTTTTCCCCTTGCTGGTCCTCTGACTCTGACATTTGTGATCCTCCTTTTCCTAGCAGTGATGCTCAACGTGGTAGTTACCTGTTCTGTTTTCATTTAGAGGGCAAACACTCCAAGGAAGAGGTTCTTGGAAGGAGTTTATGAAATACCACATCACCCAGGTTAAGACTGTGTTGTAGTATAAGCTCACCAGAACAGATGCCATCCACGTGCCAGCCCCTGCAGAAAGCACAAGGTCTCAGCTTAGAAAAGCTTTGGAAAAATAGCATTGGTCCCAGCACTTACTCTTAAAAGCTCACATTTCCTCATTTTTCAAGAATTGCTATTCCTTTCAGAGATTTTCACATGAATGATGTGCATTTGTGTCCTCAGTAGCCAAACACTGATTCTCTCCCCCAGCTTACCAGCCCTGCTCCAGGAAGGCTGACACTCCCTACCTACTTGGAGGATCAGGGTTGAAATCTTTGCTCCAGTATGTAATGCCTTGTTGTCTATAACACGGAGCAACTTTAATATCAGAGACCAAAAGAGACTGGAGTTTCACAGCCTGCTATAGCTGTGCGAGGGCACTTTTCTGTCCCAAGTCATACACATATACCCTGAACTGGTAACTGATTTGCTCCTACAATAAGCAAGGAAGAATAGCAGCACCACAGATTCTGCTTGCTTGCATTTTTGCCTAGAGAAGATGGATATGCCTAATTGTAGGAGATGGTTTTAGCTGGAGGTACCACCCTGCTGCTTGGTATTTCTTCCTGGTTGCCCTCTGGCCCTTAGATAAGTCCTCTTACCCACCCCTTCTCTTCCCACACACCCCCATAGGCTTGGCTGTTGCTGCCAACTCTGTTTTCAGGCACCTACTTAAAGCAAAGCATGATCAGTAGTGGTGGCTGGATGATCTGTGACTCCTCCTTGCCCCTGTGGGCAAGGTGCTATCTCAAACCCAGTGGAGATGATGTTTCAGCCCCTAAACGGTGGCTGCTCCCAGTTGCTTTTTTTTTGCAGCCTAACAATGTGCACAGGATACAAGGTATTTTTTTTCAGTGTATATGAAATTTAATAAATAAGAAAAAAAATGCCAGTACAGGACTGCACACTGGTCTGATGCTACTGCCATATTAATAATCTCCCTTCAATGGCCCTGTTGTGACCCTCTCCCATAGAGGGGAACTTTCCCAGATGTTTTAGACCCTTTAGGAGGTGCAGGATCCCACTTCTGATTTTCTGTCTTTTTGTCCCCCTTCTAGTCTGACTGTCACTGGACAGGCTCCTGGAGGGGCTGTCAGGAGGAGCAGGAAGCACCATGCAGCTCTGGGTTACGCTCCAAGGTAGGGCAGGAACTGGGCAGTGTTGGTTAGCAGAGCTCATGATTGTTACGCTTCCAACAGAAAAGCTTGTGAGGTTTGCATTTAAGGCTCCCCTGTACCTAGAGTAACTCCTGATGGGAGTGATATGGAGCCACAGAATAGCTGGGTTGGAAGGGACCATTAAAGGTTGTTTAGTCCAAACCCCTTGCAGTGAGAAATGACATTTTCAACTAGATCAGGTTACTCAGAGCTCCATCCAACCTGACTCTGAATATTTCCAGAGATGGGGCATCTACCACCTCTCTGGGAAACCTGTTCTTTTTGTATTCTAACAAGCATTTCTTTTTGCATCCTAGTAAGCATCAGGCACGGGTCTGTAGGAAGTGAGTGCTGGTTGAGAGCTCAGCTGCAGTTCTTTGAATTGAGACCCTGAGAGACGTACCAACTCCTCCAAGGTAAGGTGAGACGGTGTTCCAGGCACCAATGCTGCCTTTCCTCACACACTGTCCTAGGGCCAGCTCGAGATGCAACAGGGGAATTCCTTCAAAGAGAAGAGCGATGAAGTACGGGATCAGGAACGCCCCTGAAAACACAGTTGAGTGCAATTGAGCCATGTGATTATTTTGAGTGCAATTGAGCCACGTGTTTATTTGCATCTCCCTAAAATTACTGTATGATAATTTGTGTGTTTTATGACCATAACAAAGTCCTTGTTGGGGTGTGCTGTGAGCCAGAGCATTGCTAGGGCTACTTGCCAAGTAACATCTGTTACTGGTAATTTTGTTGGTGAAGATGGAGGAGTAAGGACTGAGATGCTTAGTGCTGCACGACTCTCACTCAGGCACTGCTACAGCCCATCATAAATAGCCTCCCTACTTCCTCCATTTCCCTTTCTTTTAAGCATTTCCTTTTATGCTTCTGCTCATAAAGGACAAGGGTTTGCCTCTCCCTATGTTTCCCCTTCAGTGCCTCCCTTGTTTCCTTCCCTAAAGCTCCCAGGCATGTGCTCCTCCATCCTCCCTAGTAAAAGCAGGATTTTAAGCTAGAGATGCCCAGGAGATCAGGTTACTTTACTGCACGAATTTCTACCCAGAGCACAGAGCCTCTGGCTAATGAAAAAAATGAAGGTGAGACTGAAGTTGTTCTGTGAGACATGGGAGCAATTAAAGCAAATTTTCTCCAAGTTTGTATCCTCTCTGTCTTTCTTGATTTTCTCATAACAGGTCCCTTGTACCATGTGGCACATGCTGTGTTGCGTGCCTGGGGGAAGTTATCAGTCCTTGGTAAAGGTATCAATCCTGCCAGCAGCTGTCTGGTTCCTGCAAAATGGTGTGCAACACCTCATTTTCCCTACCATCCCTCAAAAGGGACAGGGATTTGGGTCTCTCTCCTGTGCACAGATACTGATTTTCATCAGACCGGGAGAAGTTCCATCAGTGTGTTTAAACCACCTGCCCAAATGTCCAATTAAATTGAAACTGTGTAATAGATTGATGTTTACTGCTGTGATGAGCAACCACTGTGACCACAAAGCCTTTTTTCTCTGGGGGAACAAAGAAGGAAGCCCTGCCTCAGCACCCTCCCAATCCTCCTGCCAACTCATTCTGACTCTGTGATCCTCATATTTTGTTAATAAACCCGTGACACCTTATGCCATTTCAGTTTTGCCTTCAAATACCAGACATGAGTGTGCTCAGATTTGCTCTTCCAGCTCTACAAACCTTCTCTCCTCCCTCCAGGCTGGCAGGGAGAGCAGCTTCACCATCATCATCTTAGAGAGCAGAGCAGCTTGACTCTGCTTGTCTTCAGCACTGAGAGGGAAGTGAGGGAACGTGCAAGGACTTCTGATTACCTCTTCCTGGAACAGCTCCCATGTTTTGCAGTCACTGACTGTTTAGAAAATCTGGGCAGATAAATCACTTCATCTAAGCATTGCAGTAACTTTGCTACCTGTTGCTGTGTGCTGCAATAACTACATACAACACCCAGAGAAGCTGTGTTAACAGTTTAGCCCTTTATCAAGAAACACATAGGAACAAAAATCAGCAAAGCTCTGCTCAGAAAAGGACTGTTCTTAATTCACCAAAGGAAGAAATACCTTTCCTTACAATCTGATTGCTTAAGATGTTTTTAACTGCTAAGAAGCAGACTTGAAAAAGGAATCTCACAGTTAATTCCCAGTATGTTAAGTCTTCAATTTGGATTCTTGGTATCCATGCCCAGTAGTCTCCTTTCTTGGATGAAGCCCTAAAATGACTGTTAGAAACTTCCTCTAAGAGAGAGAAAGTTACAGAGGGACTTGAGGACCACTGTATCTTGTTTAAGCGTCTTACCACCTGCTGAAATCTCTCTTTGAGCTACCTACTGGAGCTCCCATGTAAATGCTATGGTCTTTGCACGTCCTTTCCGCAGTCACTCAGTAACCTCCCTCAAAGCTTTGCTTCCAACCTGCTGCATTGTTCACCTCCACAGCACAGCTGAGAGCACACACCCAGCCCTCCTGACAGCCGTCTTAGGCTGTCTCCTGAGAAGAGCAAAATATTCATGAGTGGCCAGGGAGTATGGTAGGGCTGAGCACTCTGCTTGTTCAGCTGCTTGCCTGCCTCTGCACCGGCTGTAGCCTGCAATCCCTGCCACCCTGAGCGCTCTGTAAGGGAACAGCCTATCTCCACTATCATATCTCCCTGGAAATAACTGTGTAATAATTAGTGCAAACTGCACTCTCTTATCTCTCTCCCCTCTTCTGTTTACTAGCTGAACCATTGACAGCAGAGCACCTTTAGATATTCTGCTGATAAAAGCCTGTTTACTTTTTGCTGGCCTGTAGGTATCTCCAGTCACATTTTCAGTACAGCAAAACATAATGTCACACTTGGAAGGGAAAGACTGGTTTTACATGAGACTCATATGAAAAGTATGCTATCTGCAAACATGAAAATGTGGCAGAAGGTTAAGTTAATGAAGAATAGTAAGGGAGCTAATCTTTCTTGAATGTAATTCAAATAAATGTTTTGTAGTGTAAAAATATGTTTTCAGTTATTCATTCCTTTGCTTTACAGTATTCTTAGGAAAAGGAAATAGTCAGGAAAAGCACAGACAGTCTTACTCTTTTCCATGATAAAATCCCCTACCTGTAGAAAGAAAAAGGATATTGGAAAAGTATCAGATAACTAATAGTGAGTAGGAATCCTCTAGCACTGTATAGTCAAAGGCTTTGTTTAATAGACAGAGGAGGGTGTGCCAGAAAGGCAGAGTTTACCCCCTAAGCAAGTTCAGGGGGGAACCCTTTCAAACAAAAGTTTAACTTCAGTAACCTTCTTCCTCTCAAAGAACAAAGAGAGAAAAACGATAGTGATTAAGCATTTGTAAGTAAAAAATTAGCCTGTATAAATGCCTATAAAAATCAAAAGTATCACCAGGGCGTGGTTTAGTTGAGTCCCTGAGGCGTGACCTAGAGAAATTTTAGTCCACACTGTTCCTCAAGACACTCAAGAGGCATTAATTATCCATCCTGAAAGTAGATGAACTACTAAATGAAGGTCAAAGAAAAAAGAAAACCAACCCTGTCCAAAATCTACCACAATTAAAAGTGATTTTGGAAGAAGATCCTAAGTAGATCCTGCACAAAGACACCACAAAGCTAAGGAATCATCTCTGTGCCCACGAGAAGTCACAGAAAGCCTACAAGGGCTTTTTCAAATCAGACTGTCAACAGCTACAGTTACTGCACATACTGGTAAGTTGGTTTCATTAACAATAGAGTCCCAAGTGAAAAAGAGCATTGGTGTGTAGCATAGTCAGTATCATGGCTAACTCAGAGGAACCATTAAGGTGGAGATAGCTCTCTAATCATGGCAGCAGAAAAGAAACACTTGGTACATCTCTAGATGCACCAGGAGGTTTTGGAAACCTAAGCCCTCGATTGCAATGTACAAACAAATGAGGTTAGAAAAGCAAGTGCTCAACCATATTCAACCCTCTGCCTGTGAAATGGCATCTGAAAGGAAACAGGCAGTCTGAAGAGAGCTGCTGATGCACCAGAGGGATCAGGAGGCTAATGCAGGAGTGCAGTCTAAAGCCGAATCACGGCAACCAACCAAGCAGAGTGACACCACTAAATTGGTCCTGTCATGTCTTAGAGAGAGCAACAGACCTGGCTAGTGAGAATGTAAAGCAGTTTGATGTATCAGCCAGGTGACCACCTAATCAAGATGTACTAAGACTAGCAGAAATTTATGTCAATCAATGAGAAGCAGAAAAGGAAACACGATACCTTCACTTGATGTCACGGTACCAATGAAGACTTCCTAATTGGTAAAGAAAAAGTTGGAAGAACTAATCCATGTGCTCAATATTGCATCTTACCAGCACCTGCAGATCAGCTAACAGCAGTAAGGCAAGCAACTTGCAATGATGATCTAAAGACGCAACAGCACTTCAAAGGCCAGAAGGTGAATAATAAATTTCCTCCAGATCAGAGATTTAGGAAGTGGAAAATACAAAGAAGACTGAAATGACCTGGAAACTGGAAAATACAAAGAAGACTGAAATGACCTGGAAACTGGCAAAATAGATTTCCAAAGGAAACCTATCTTCTTGACACCTGCCCTTTAGGCATCTGTAAGTATTGATGAGGTCCCCCCTCAGTCTCTCCCAGGTTGAACAGCCCCAGTTCCCGCAGCCTTTCCTCATAAGAAAGATGTTCCAGTCCCCTGATCATCTTGATGGCCCTGTGCTGGACTCTCTCCAGAAGTTCCCTGTCCCTCTTGAGCTGGAGAGGCCAGAACTGGACACAGGACTCCAGATGAGGCCTCACCAGGGCAGAGTAGAGGGGGTGGAGAACCTCCCTTGACCTGCTGGATACACTCTTCTGAGTGAAACTTCTGAAAAGCATCTGTAGAGACTGAAAACTTCAGAAAACACATCTCAGTACAATACAATGCAATAAGTATTCAGAAGTCCACTTCACTGGTTCTGCTGATGCACAGCAGAAATGGTGGTGAATGCATTTTTCCAAAAGACTGAGAACTTAATGGCAAAATATCTGTGATAATTTATGTTTTACCTACGAGAGTTTGTAACAGGTGGCAACTACTTGTTCAGATAGAGAAAAAATTACCAGCTATTGAAAGGGAGTTATCAGATCTGTCCCTCTTTCTCCATGGAGGTTCAGCTAAGCAGTGTAATAGCCAACACAGCAACAAATCACATCAAGACAGCAGGTAAGACAAAAAGCAGCAACCTAATCTTATTCACCTTTCTTTCTGGAAAACAATACTTTGTGATCTTTATTATCTCTTCTGCACATGCCTTAATCCAGATGAAAAGTATGAGCTACTATAAACATTCATATTTACACAGCATATTTATGCTGGCACTGATTTTGATTTATAGTCACTTTGTGCACCTCACAGACTGAAACTTTTCAGGGTTGAGTTTCCCATGTAAATGGCTACATTCAAAGCAACATTGAAGGAGCTAGAGCCATGTCCAGAAAACCAAGCGGGCAACAGCCATTTCAAACAAAGGTGAGAAACACCCGTAGATCAAATTATAACCTTGGTGAACTTCCCAATGAAATCCTCATGGCTAAAGGATGTAACTGAGCAGCATCTGTGTGCAACCATGCACCAACCTGAGCTGTAAATGGTAACCAAATAAAACAAGTTATGAAAGGATCAACTCCAAATGCCATAGGTTTTCACCAGGGACTTGAAGAGATTATGGTAGCAATCCAGAAAATGAAATTTGTTACTTCTTGTAGCATAACACATTTCTTTCTATCAGAGAGTGAACTGTTCCGCTCTTTCCAGCATAACTTTTTTTTGTTTTTTTTCACTACATTCCAGGAATATCTGTCGCTCCTTTCAGATTTTATTTTCCTTTTGAGGACACAGTGAGCCAACTGCATTTCATAGCAAGTTGTAGTTCAAATCCTAGCAAAAGGTCAGTTACACCATGAGTTATGAAACTCTGTAAATCATTACCCCAGAAGTAGCAAATCTCAGATTTTAGCAGGACTTTAGTGTTTATGTGTATGTACTTTCCTAGAAAGAAGCTTATTTTATGTTAAAGATATTTTTCAGTCAATCTGTAGCCTTGGGCACTATGCACATTTTTTTTAATACCCATATGTTAGGCAAGGATATATATAGTAGATGTAATCAAAAGTAAAACACTCCAGTAAGTTCCATCTACAGCTGGGCTGGTTATATTAAAATATGCTTAGATGACTGTATGTGTACATATATAGCTACATGACTTGTTTGAGTCTCAGATTTAGACAAACTATATACTAGGCCATTTAGAGACTTCTTTTCAATCCCAGTTGCCTGGGAACCTTTATGTTTGTCTCCTCTTACTGTGGCAAACAACCTTTCTATCCATTAGTCATGAAAAGTAAATAACTAACTTAACTCAGGCAATAAATCCAAATAATCAGTAACGACAGTGGGTGATAAATGTCAGCAAAACTGATACTGTATTAGCTCTGAGTTACTGAGTAACAGTAATGTACAATGAATAAGGTCCAGAGGTCTGATGAGAACAGCTGACATGAGACAAAGATACACATATTTTTACTTCTTCTCTTTTTAAAAAAGATCTAGAAATAAGGAAAAGGGTGTTGCCTACCTCTCAAACACTTGGATAATGCCTGAACCAGCTGTGATCTGTACCCCAGAAGCCATTCAGCCTTGGAGCATATCTATGCCATATCCATGGCAAGTTTCACTGCTTGTAGCGGTGCAAAGTAGTCACTGAGTACTGAGTCTGTCAGCTACTTTAAACTGATTTTTCACTGGTGATTTTTCACTGGCAACATTATCAATACTGATGCAGAAAAGGGATGATTCAACCTTTGTCTCTGCAGCGTTTTCCTGTTTTTATTCTCTTTATATCTTCTTTAAACCCTCTCTTTTTTTGTCGCTATCAGTGCTCAGAAGCCACATACACAAGTACAGAGGCTTTCTGAGCACCGTGCAGTTTGTAAGGGGAGTCACCGTGAGTCTCCTTGCACTCTAACTCGGGCTTCTCCTGCAGTCATAGAGATCCACTGGGCAGGGATGTAGAGCATGCCAGAGGGGAGGGATGGAGGGAAGAGGTGAAATCTCAGTAGGAGGCAAGCATTGTTGAGCTTCTCAAGTGAGGCTGTGATCGCAAGAGATTGAAAAACATCTGGCCACATCTAGTCCCCTAACAGAGAAGCAGCCCTTGGTGCTTCATGTGAAGTGTAAAAGCCTTTTTATGGTCCTCTTAATCCATAGTAGAGATTTACACGAAACCCTGAAGCACAGAGTTCACACAGCCTCATGCAGTCGGCGGCCCCAGAAGCAGCAATGTGTAATGAGGTGTGCGGAGGAGCTGTGTCTTGCTACGGTCCTGTCTGTGAGTTTCAAATCTTCCACTTAGTGTTTTGTGTGAATAGTTCATTACACTACAAAAATATCACATTACGTTAGTTCTGTTATGTTGTTTGTTAATACTGAATGCTTGTTCCCTTGCTCCAAGATAGAAAAGCCACCTGAGATGCTGTAAAACAATTTGCCTGACTATAGCTCCTGCTCAAGAACTTTCTTGCAGGCCCTTGACATATCTGCTGTGAGCATGTCTAAAGGTGTTTATCACGTCCTATTAACACGTCTGTGTTAACTGAAGTGACAGACTTTTTCCAGCCATTCTTGTGAGCAAACACAGATAAATAGCATGTTCTTACCTATCTTTCTAAAGACTCAGCTGTGGCACTTCTCTGAGAGAGTTTCAGTGGGTTTCACATCTTCTGAATAAACAATGGAAAATGTGAAATGTCCTGAGAGGAATGCAACCTACTGCTTCTTCTAATTGTTATTAGAATTTGTGCAGTCATAGCTTCCAGCCGTTACATGTTCAACGTTGGAGATCTCCTTGCCACCAAAATAATTTCAATTTCTTTGCTTATAGACTGTGATAAACGTACTCTTTCATTTTCAAATTTATAAGCTAAATGGAGCAGATTCTTAAGTCATTCCTCGTGACATAAGTTTTCCAGACTTTAAATAGTTGTTGGGGCTTTTCTGCATTTCGTCTAATTTTTCAAGTTGACTTTGAAAGATGGACTTTCAGAAGAACTCAGAAGCTCAGAAATTGTCTTAGTATCTGTAGCAGTATCTCTACCTACTTCCCAGTGCTCTGCTTATGTATACCAAGATTCTTTTTATTGACACGACCTGTTAAGTGTCATTCATTCAGCTATTTACCAGAGTCCCTAAGGGCTACTTCTTTCTGATGGATCTCCTTCCAATAAAGGCAGCATCCATTCTTGGTTCCTTGGTTGATTCAAATATGAATTGTTCACAAAAAAATGCAGCTAGCTTGGTAGAACAAGATTGGATTTAACATTTGTTTTCTGTCACTTGACAATTTCTCCAGGTTTGAATTTTTTGTTTCTCCAGTTAATTGAAAGATAATGAATAATACTGGGTTAGAAAAATGTGCTGTCTCACTCTGCTAAAGGAAATGGTTTAACATTGCAGATTTTAAAAGCTACTCTGAATGGTGAGTTATCAAGTATTCTTTTTCAATCTATTTACTAAACTAGCTGCTTTTAAAGTAATCTTTGTGGGTATGAAGGCCAGAGGCAGGCTTGGGCAGCTCCTGGCAGGCTCCTGTTGATGTTCTATCACCTGAACATCTTAAATGGCCTCACAGATATATGTAAGTTCAATTCAGTTGAATTGAAGGGCAGTTGCAGATGATGAAGTAGCTCCTAAGAGCATCACAGAAGAGAGGAGAACAACTCTCTCACATTCCCAAAGAAAAACACATCTATTATTTGTCTGGGGGCCAGTTTCTTTTAGGCTTCCTCTGGGCTTCTTGGGATTAACGTGACACCCTGTAGATTCAGTTTCCTGCTCCCACCAGGACTGTAGCAGCAATGTAAGAACTTTAACATTGGTTTTGTTGAAAGTCAGCATCAGTCTGGTCTTGCTAAATGAACCCATCATTTAAAAACGAAATATACTTCTATAGAAAAAGCTGGTCTAACTGGTGCAAGACATTCATGAAAATCAGATAGTTAAAACAAGACAGCGATACAAATATATAACTTCCATGCCCATCCTAAGTTAGTATTAGTTGCATTAGAATGATAATTTAATATTTTGCCAAAATCCCAAGTCGATCTTACCGCCTCCATGTATCTGACACAAGTATGGAAATCTCCACACGTTCCCCAGACCAACAGCAAATCCGACACAGCTTAAAATGTACTGGAACTTATTGTCCCATTTGGGTCTGCCGTCTTCTTCAGGGACTTCAGGTGGCATTGTTAAATCTTTTGTCATCGTTAAATATTTTGTTTGTTAAAGAAATATTCTTGGCTCCTTAGCCCCTTTCCCTGTAAATGGGAAGATGCTTCAAAACCTGTCTCTCTTACAGGTTTTATGCAGGGTGACTGGAGAATCCTGGAGAGAGAGGTGGAGTTTTCTTTTTATGTGATGCAAAGGGACATGTCTTTGCCAAAACTGCAGTTTAAAGACAAAACCAGGAATTATGATTATGTGGAGTTACCACTCTTGACTTTCTTGCAGCTTCTTCTATATAGTTAGAGAACTTGGGAATATGTTAATGGGTAACTCAGGATCAAGCAGGCTTTTATTTTCTGTTCTCCTTCTGTTCTCAGATACTTCCAGAGGAGTGTGACACTGAATATAATTAAAAAGAAACCTCTACAACAGACTTATTAAAATTGTCAAATACTTGGAAAAATCTGTGAATAAAGTGCTGCCATTTCCTTTCTTAGTTTGTTACCAGAGGTAACATCTTTTTGCAAGGGCAAAGAGTAAATTTAAAAAAGCAAGTATTTGACTGTGTATGTTCAGACATTAGAACTTGGCCCGTTTTCAGCACAGCTGCTGGAGGTTAATCACTTCCCACCTGTCAATGAATCCCAAGTGATGATTTTAATTCATTAAATAGTTACTAATGAATGCAAGAGTTGAATGCTTTCCTTCATCTGAAAATATGTGAGAAGAATGGCCTTCTGTTGTCTTTCAGTTATACCAGGGTTTTGCTATTTTGCATGATAAATTGATTCACTCCACACTAATCAGATCAGTCAATCAGCTTGCTTGCTTGCTTCAGGAGATCAGCACTTTATAGCTGGATTCTCCATTTTGAAACAAGAAGAGTATCTAAGTGAAGGTGATTTTTTTTCCCCCCAAGATAAAATGTAAATAAATAAACAAATCAAGAAATAAAGCCCAGATCTGCAGCTAAGCACTTAAGTATGGACAGGTTGCAAATCATCCAACAAAAAGATAATTGCATATCCAGGCTATGCAAGTCTCCCCAGGTAAGCACAATTCATCTGCAAACATCCATGTCTAGAGAAGGAGCAGCTCAGTTTCCCAGTCCCTTATCATGATGTCTCACCAGGCGCATACAAGTTGGTGGATGTAGCATGTTTTGGCAGCACTTACACAGCATTACACACCACCATAGCCGCTGCTGCTGCTGGGCTCCAAATCAGGAGATGCCTTGTGTTATGCTGAGCCTGTTCTAGCAACATGCTGGTTTCCATACCTGCCACCTGCAGCCAACCACTTCAAACTCAGTCTTATCCATTCTTAGTGGCTGCGCTGTTTCTCAGCAGGAGAATCTGACAAAAATTGGTTTTCTCATTACACCTTTAAGTAGTTAAAATAATTATTCACAATCAAGTAATTTTTAAAAATATTGACATTTAAATGCAAATAGATTCAATCCTTCAAATAACACATACAATACCTGGTACTTTGTTCTCGATTTAGAGCCAACATACTGCCTTAAAGATAAATTCTAGAGTAGATATAGCCTGTTTCCTTAACGAGAGTGTTTTGATTATCAGGGTGTAAATAGGATCAATTCTTGTCTTAAAAGGTAGGTATAGGAAGAGCTGCAAAATGATATGAGTTGCCTGTGTGCAGGGACAGTTGGATGAAGGGGACCATCTATCCAGGGGAGACATTTACACTATCTGCTTCTGGCATTCATCCTAGGTGTTGTCTCTCCAGTGACCACATTCCTTAATGGCTTCCTGACTGAGTTCCTCTGGGTCACATGGAAGTTAGAAGCAAAAGAGTTGTAAGGTAGGTGTGTGTGCCTATCTGTATGTTTGAACTAGAGTGACTGGTGTCTAATGACTTGTATAAGGGCCTGAAGTTATCACTCAATAGTGCTGGGTACACACCAATGGTGAGGTCTCATCTGGAGTCTTGTGTCCAGTTCTGGGCTCCTCAGCTCAAGAGGCACAGAGAACTGCTGGAGAGAGTCCAGCACAGGGCCACCAAGATGATCAGGGGACTGGAACATCTTCCTTATGAGGAAAGACTGTGGGAACTTGGGCTGTTTAGGCTAGAGAAGAGGATACTGAGGGGAGCTCTTATTAACATTTACAAACATCTAAAAGATGAGTTTCAGGAGATTGGGGCATCCCTTTTTTTCTGTTGTATCTAGCAACAGGACAAGGCGTAATGGGATGAAGCTGCAACACAAAAAGTTCCACTTAAATATAAGAAAATACTGTTTCACTGTGAGGGTGAGGGAGCCCTGGCACAGGCTGCCCAGGGAGGGTGTGGAGTCTCCTTCCTTGGAGGTCTTCAAGACCGCCTGGACATGTTCCTGTGTGCCCTGATGTAGGTGAACCTGCTTCTGCAGGGGAGTTGGACTAGATGATCTCTGAAGGTCCCTTCCAACCCCTAACATTCTATGATTCTAAGATTCTGAGACGGGGGTAACAAGTTTTGTACCACCTGAGTGCCTTGGATCAGCACACACCTTCCAGGCAAGGGGTGCACCCCCTGCTTGTGAGTGCAAGAGAAGGCAGATTTCACCATTTCCTGAGCTTCTGCCACCTTGTTGCAAGATTACCTTTTCTGTCATCAGTACAAAGAGCACTATCTACTGGGAACTAGGAAGTAATAGACAATTACCATGAGCCAGCAACCATGAGCCAGCAATGTGTCCTTGTGGCCAAGAAGGCCAATGGCATCCTGGGATGCATCAAGAAAAGTGTGGTCAGCAGGTTGAGGGAGGTTCTGCTCCACCTTTACTCTGCCCTGGTGAGGACTCTGGAGTTCTGTGTCCAGTTCTGGCCTCTTCAGCTCAAGAGGGACAGGGAACTTCTGGAGAGAGTCCAGCACAGGGCCACCAAGATGATTGGGGGACTGTAGCATCTTCCTTATGAGGAAAGGCTGCAGGACCTGGGGCAATTTAGTCTAGAGAAGAGGAGAGTGAGGAGGGTACGTCATTAATATTTGTAAGTATATACATGGTGGATGTTAGGAGATTGGACAACAAGACAAGGGGTAATGAGATGAAGCTGGAACACAAAAAGTTCCACTTAAACATAAGAAAAAAGCTATTTTACTGTGAGGGTGAGGGAGCCCTGGCACAGGCTGCCCAGAGGGGCTGTGGAGTCTCCTTCTCTGGAGGTTTTCAAAACCCACCTTGACATGTTCCTGTGTGACCTGATGTAGGTGAACCTGCTTCTGCAGGGGAGTTGGACTAGATGATCTCTAAAGGTCCCTTCCAACTCCTAGCATTCTATGATTCTATGAATCAGTAAAATATACAGCATTATGAATGAATCAAACTGTCATGGTCATACTTAGAAATGTTTTAATTAAATATTTTAAACTTCTGCATGCGACAAATAATATTGATGGCTTTGTGCAACACAGTGACATGTAAAGTAAAAACAATTTAATGTGCGAGAGAAGTTAGTATTAAGTCACCCTTCGTGTTGGCCACCCAGACAGAATGATTGAACATGGAAGAGTCTATTACAGCTTGTGGAGGGCAGTGCGTCCCCAAACAGAGATCTGCAAGCCAGTTGCAAACAAGCTGGCTTCAAAACCAGAAGGAGGACAAATAATTGGGCCTGGTGCCCCAATCACTTGCAAATGTGGCTGTTCTGTTCCAGAATCCAAGTCATTTACTCTTCACGGTGCATTAAGCTGTTAACTAAATGTTTACCTGTAGACAACATATTTTATGAAAATAAAATTAACTGTAGATTCCTTAAAAAAAATATTTTTACTTTTCTCAGTGACAAAGCATTCTTCCACATTTTAAACAATCATTTCATGCTGAAGACTTTACGTTTCCATTAACAGAAGTCTCAGACGTAGAGGCTATAAGGCCCATATTATCACTTCTTTTCTGACAGCAATTTCTGATGGCTTTGTAGATCATAAAGACAGGGATGACCAAACTAGGCACTCCAGCGAGGATTACAATAATAGCATACACCCAGTTGGGGTAGTCAATCTTCTCTGTTCTGGGGAACTCCTCCTGAAACAACAAACAAGTTGTACAAAGTCTTGAGGAGCAAACACAAGAGAACGTGCACACATTTAGTAATTCAGCAGATCAAAAATGTAACCAGAAAAGCACCTAGCCACAGTGGCACAATGGTTTGCCAATTCCATGGCAGTTTCCAGCTCAAGGGTTTCCGCTCTCACCTGTTTTGGACTTATTTTACTTAAAAGTGATGGAAAGAAAGTGGCACAAAGGAGTGTGGGCTTAGCAGGACTCACAGGCCACCAGGTGATTGTTGGTGGTCCAATCGTTGGGTGGGAAGGCTGAAATCAAAGAGTGCGGGAGGGCTGAAACATTAAGAAGCAAGAGAGGATGCCAAAGAGGAGAGCAGAAAGCTGTCCCGTATCCCCATCTTCCTTTCTTTCCCTTTCTGTATAGAAATAAAAATCCACCTTTACAAATTAAGTATGCTGTGTGACAGTTTCAGCTTTAAGGACAGTGACTGGTATAAGGCCAGAGACCAAGAAACAGAGTTAGACAGGCAGAGAAGAGGTGGGATGACAGAGAAAACGATGTGACTCATGTTGTTTCTAATATGCCCTTCTCTGTAGCACACGCAGCATTTTATTCTCCAATAATAAAGGGAGGAAAGGAAAAGTAGGTAACTTATTGCTGCAATTATTATTTAAATCACACCAATATGTTTGGAAAAAGAAAGAAGAAATCTGGATGTTAATAGGAATTAATTTATTCTGTCAGTGATGAGTATCCAGCACTGCTGTAGTTCTGTGATTTTTAAATGCACACAGAAACAAGGGCAATATCAAAGTGCCTACACAGATTTGGTCCTTTGTCAACATAGAAAGGTTCTGAGATATCCAGCCATTCTATAAGGCCTACTGGGGAACTGACATCTGTTTTAGTCCTGACAACTGGACATGTTTTATCTTTGTCCACTTTGGAATAGCTACTCAGGTGTCTCTGTATATCAGTTGCAGGCATGACAGCTGGATTTAAGACTTAGTTTTCTAAGTGTTATTTTTTGTTATTCTTTTATGTCTGGTAGTAAGTTTTTTACCAGAAAACTGTTTCAGATGGGAGATTAATATAACTGCTTATGGCCCTTAAATTAAAAAGGATTATATAAAATAATGCTAAATAAATATTGGGGGTTTATATACTTACATAGCTAGGGTCCCAAACATTGTAGGTTGGGTCTTCTCTCACTTTCACCACAAAATAAAAGAAGAAGATAACTACCATAATGAGAGGACTGACAACTCTCCAGGTAATCTGCCAGAAAATATTGGGCTTGTGTCCAATCATGAACTCAATATCCTTGTTAAACCTAGAAACAGACACAGGAAGTTCAAGATGGTCAAAACTGGTCAGAATCAAAGGGTACATTCTCATAAACAGGGAAGCCCAAACTGCCCCTCACTGTGCCTCTCAGGACTTTGCTAATGTTAATGTGACACGAGGACTGAATACAACATTGGGAGTTAGACTTCAGTAGTTCAAATTAAGGCAGATATCACTGCAAGACAGGAAACCTATTTTTAGAAATGTCCTTTCTTCAAGAAGTCTGTGAACCCTATGTGAAACAGTTTTTGACATGAAAGAGTCAGTGCAGGTGGACTTGACTTATATTGCAGTAGGATTTCATGACTTCTTGGTAAGCATCTCAGAGCTTCACAAATTGAAAGGAATGACAAAATAACAGAAGCAAATTGGAGTAATTTTAAAAATTAGATTCTGTTTATAATGTTTGCTTAGATTGGATTTCTACTAGTTTCCTTAGGTTATGGAAATAATAACTTAACTTTATGCATTTTTAAAATTACAAAAAATTTTATGTGGGTTATTCATAGAGCATTGCGTGCACAACGAGGCAAAAATGTCTCCACGAGACGAAGCAATTACTGTATTGAGTAATTCTGTCTGTGTCAGTCGTGAACCAAGTTATGAACTCTGCATATGATACAGTACCATGTGCACACACTTCTTGAGAATAATTATTTTGGAAGTTTGGGACTTCTATTATTAATCTTTTTGTCTGGCTTTCCTGCATATCAACAACACACAGAACTCCTTTGAGTCTCAATGACTATGTTAATTTAATTTATCTTTTTGTCCCTAATCTCTATGATCTAGCATCATTCTTAAGTGATATGGAGCCCCGTGTCCTGACTGTGGGACATGTAAGTCACATGAGTGTCATGGATAACACTTCGGTTCTCCTTCAAGTAGGTTATCCATCTTTTTACCAATGACCCTTTCTCAGACAAAGGACGCAGAAAGTCATCTGGAGCAGGTAACATCACCTTTGCTCCACCTTGTTAAGCTCTGTACTCAAAGAGAGCTACAGACATGTGTGCTGGCAGTAGTGTACTGGTGTGAAGATCTTTTTTAATCAGTCTCCACCACTCAATGCATTCAGCTCCTGTTTGCACACCGGAATAGTTTTAATTTGACTTTGTAAACAGTTCCAAGATTTTACCGGGAAGGAAAAATGATTAACACACACTTTTCTGTCCTTCACAAATTAAAATAAGCCTTCATTCTCTAGAGTATTCCCTCTGTTTGTCTGATTTACCTAAATTGACTCATAATACCTCCTCAGGTAATACAAAACTTTAGGTGCAGGAAAATGTGCCACAAGGGGATTCACTCCATGACCAGGAGCAGCACAGCTGGTGGTCTGGCACAGGTTCAAGCAAAGCCTGTGGGTGATTGGATTCCCCATGCTTTTTTTCATATTTCTTATGAACAGAAAGACGCCGACATTTGATTTAGTGCATCTCTAGAAAGCTGATAGGGTAATTACTCAGTGCAACAACTGATAAACTCCTGAATCTATCATTTAATAGCCTCAGTGGCCTTGGATTTGCATCCTACTGTAAAACAATACCTGCAGCCTGCCTGGAGAGTCCTGCTTCAGACAGTATCATTTAGCATTTGCTTTGAACACTCCTGGGATTTATACTTCTTTTTTAAACCTTCAGTTTGGTGCCAATGGGCTTGTACTTTACTTTTGATAATGAAGTATTTAACGCAATTACCCTGAAGAAGATTCATTGTAAACATCACCGTATTTTAAATGTAAAAGAAAGAGCTATAGTGGCACTTACATAACCATTGTCAATATGTACATGCTGATGCCTACTTTAAAAATAAACTGTTTACACTCATTATACTCTAGGGCACTTGCCAATGCTTTAGTTTTTCTTATGATATCTTAGGGATATAAACAAAAATGCCTACTGCACTCTCAACAAGCATTTTTTTTCCTTCTTTTAAGAGCCATTTTAGAAACCTAAATCACATAAAAGACCCTGAATTACAGTTATGTAATTTCAATGATTTCTAAACCAGAAATTCTATGCACTGAGATATAGCAAGATTGCAGCTATACAACAAATCAGTTTGTGCATTAGCAATGTTTAACTTGTATTTCATACCTGTTTATTCCATAAACGTAGACGACTGAAAACATCTCAAAAAATGCAATTATTAGCAAGGGAATTGAGCCAGCAAAACTGTCAAATAGAGTCAGCCAGTAATTACCAGAGTTCAGCACAAAAATAAAAGCTAACAAGTAAGACACCAAGCAAACGAGACCTGTGAAAAACAACAAAACAATGGCACATTTAGGCAAAGAGAAATAAAAAAATAAAGATATTTTCCTAGTAGCTAGAAAGCTTTGTAAGTAACTTTTCTTCCAATTGCAGCCTGAAGGTAACCACTTTATTTTTTACTGGTACCCTGAGAAGGCCTGCTTCTATGCAGGTAAAATGACAAAACTCTCCTAACATTGCACAGGCAAGAGATGCTGCAAACAAAATGGGAGAAGGCTAAGGCAAGAAAAGAGGTCCTCTTCCTCCTAGTCAGTGCGAAAATGCTTTACTGAGAGAAAGCCTGCCTGGGTGAAGGGTTTCAACTCTTCCAGCTTCCCAGTGATGGAGATAATAGTCATTATGTGCAGGCTGATGAATGAGCAAGCCATGACAAGCAGCCAGCAGCTGTCTGCAGGCTCAGAATGAATCTCACAGGAGCTGCCCCACTGGGAGACACAGGAAAGCCTTCTATTGAAGGACTTCTATCTAGCAGCCTCAGGACCATGACAGATCAGAAAGTAAATGGGTGGTGGGATGATTTTTCACTATACAAGCTGTTTTCTCGGGAATTGGGAAGGCCACTTGTATCTTAAAAAAACTGCTTACCAGTAACAAGTTCTTTAGGCACTTTGGGGGTTATAAGCTTGAGATCTTGTAACGGTACAAGCACCCCTTCCATGTTTCCAAACATAGATGACAAACCCAAGCAGAAGAGCATGATGAAGAAGAGAATGGACCACAGGGGTGAGACAGGCATTTTGGTGATAGCTTCAGTGAAGACAATGAAGGCTAGGCCAGTTCCTTCAACTCCCTGTGGAAGATTTCAGAAGCTCCAAAATTAGGCTCACCAATATTGTACAGCACTTAAATTTACATTTGCATTCACTAGACTTGATGTATGCTACAGCATTGCACAGTACTTAAGCTTTCTGTTTCCACAAAGACATCTTAATGCAGGAATATACTGTAATTGGAGTACAAATACTACTTCATGGAGTTTTATGGACACCTATTTTCATTTGTAATTCATCACCTTCTTAACGACAGCAATAAAAAAGTGCAGTCATTTAATTCTCCTCGTAACTTTTTTTACCCCAGTACCAAGGCCCATTCTTTTAGTGTCATGACATACTGGCACTCATCAAGACAGGCTCGTTCCATCTGCCTCCTCGCTCTGGGAGACTCTTCCTGAGTCATTTGGTCCCAATATGGCTTCCACCAGCTAGTTCCAGAGAAATACCTGCTCCTGTGCTGCCAGCTACATGAAACCAGACTAGAACACTTGTGGTTTAGTTACTAGTCTGACAGATTGCCAATGCTTCTCAGATTAATTAGACAGTTTGGTTCCTCAAAAGCAAAACAAAGGTAATTCTTCAATCCAAGAGTGTTTGAAGCCAATTCCAACCAGTCAGTTTAAATATATGAAACCCCAGCAACCACAGAGGAAAAAGCATTAGACAATTAAAAAATTGCTGTGTGCTCCTACCATGTTTCTGGTATTGATACAAGTCAGGGTGTTAAACTTACATCGTTCAGGAAACTTTCAAGATCACAGGTTTCAAAATTCAGGCTTGCAAAAAGCATTGGATCAGTCGTGTTACACAACTGCTGCATTTGCTCAAAGTTATCTTGGGTTACGTTACCTTCTGGTAAATCAAATGCATTCATCAGAGTAAGAATATTTCTGAAAAAGTGAAATACAAGTAATTTGAAGTTATTCATTTGTAGGCATCCTCAGGATTCATTTTCATCATCAAGCAAGTGTCTTTTATAAAGCACTTTAATAACATTATGTCTTTTATAAAGATACAAAGGCAACAGTGTTTCTGTAGCTCAAGATCAGGCTTTGAAATTGGGAAGTCCAGAAGATTTGGGCATGTACAAGTCTTTCTTTCTTCTTCCAACCAGAGTCTGATACTGTCTTTCATGGCACAGATGACAGCTAAATGGATGAGCACTCTAAGGACCTGGTCAGGAGATAATGCTCTTCTTTGCACTGCAGACTGTGCACCACTTCCTAGACAGGGCACCTTTTGGGAATGTGTAAGGTGTCTGCAGTTATGTATCATGAACTTTTACAGATGAATGTAGAGAGACTTGACTGGAATCCACAGGGTCCGGCAGCCTGGGTTAGAAGGGAGTCTGAATTGCTTGGGTAAAATTAAGTACCTCTGATGAGACCTAAGAATTTACACTCTCCAGGAGGCAACCGAAATGCAGACCTGACATAAGGTCTAGGAAATATTACTTTCATGCCATACATCAGTTCAGCACACATTGATCATTTTGAATTCTTCATTGCTTTGTGGGTTTTTTTTGCAAAGTTTCTAGGCAATTTTCCAGTGGTTAGTAGAGCTTCATCTAATGAAGTAAAATGGAAAGAATATAATGAACTAATCTCCCAATGAACTACACAGAGGCACTAGCAGTACCTGAGGTACCTACTCTGTGATCCAGCTGTGGCCAGTACTTTGCAGCACTGACAGAACTGCCTGGTCATGGACAGCTTTCTTAAAAGGGTCAGTGCTTCCAGTGACTTACTGCAAGCAAGCTCCAAGGCAGAATTAGATAGTTTGGCCGAGAAGGTAAGGACACCTTTGAGGAGTTGACATCAGCCTCAGTAGATGTAGCAGCAGCAGCCTGATTTATTTTGTCTTTTTAAACTATATGATGTTAAATGCAATTTTTCATAGAACTAGTTTTAGTGAAACTTTTGCTCTATGCAGTTAAATAAATACATTTTTCTGAGAACATGGAGTTTCATACTTATTGCTGCAAATGATTAATTTTTCACATTTACCTCTAAAACCACAAATATTGTAGCATGTATTAGTGAAATACAATATCACGAACTGAATCATAGAATCACAGAATCACAGAATCATAGAATCACAGAATCACAGAATCACAGAATCATAGAATCATAGAATCATAGAATGGCAGGTTTGGAAGGGACCTTTAGAGATCTTCTAGTCCAACTCCCTGCAGAAGCAGCCTTTATGTAAATAGAAGTTTTTATAATAATTGCAGTTATGTTTGAAATAAGTATTTCAAAATCCTTGTTAAAATATGGAATCTCTTCTTTGTTACTTTTCAGAAAGATCAGGGAATAATGTAAAATATAGTTGCTTATGCAACATTTATGCAGGAAAACAGGTTGCTCAAACAATTGTTGCTTCCTATGGGAGCAATGAGTTGAATTTTTCAAAGTAATGAGTAGCCTCATATGATGTGGGTCAAGAGCTGTAATTGTTCAGAAATTATAAATCTATTGTTATCAGGCTAACAGAGCTGCCTTGGCCAAATAAACACCTGCATATTCTCTGGGTGGGGCTTTTTTCTTTTCAAGTAACTTACGTGTCAAAACAGTCATCATATCTCTCTGTGGCTCTGAATCCTATGACGGAGTATATGACAGTTGCTGCATAGACGGATGTGAAACCGTTGATCACTGAGATAATCAGAGCATCTTTCTCACAGTTATTGCTGTAAGTCAAAGAGAAGAAACAATGAATTTCAAAGATATTCCCAAAAGAAATACTAAAAACTAGCTACCAAGAAAAAAAGTCGTCTGCAGGTGCATGGGTACATCAGTACACTCTCTAAGAGAATACAAGTACATCTGTTAAAGGTAGATTTAGTGAGTTAAAACTTGGTGCCTTAAGCAATTTAATAGCTATGGGTTTGGTGTGGGATTTTTCCTTTCAATAATTCTAAACATAAGGAATAACTACCTGAATTGTTTCCACTTCTGGCTCATGGAAAGTAAAACGTGAGGGGCAAAAATTGTCATGCCTAGCACGCATATGTGCAGACGTGCATTGCCATAGGTTATATCTTGGCTGCTGGGATGTTCTGCTGCAAGGTGAAATCTTTGGGTTTGAATTCAGACGGTTAGAAAGGAAAGGCAAACAAAACTTTCCATAGCACTTTGAAATTTCAGTGTCCAGGGTCACTCAGGAATAGCTTTGTTTGACTGTTGGACAAAAGATGGTTGAAAATGTCCTCAAATTTTGGAAATACAGTGGAATATTGTGGTGATAAGGTGGGACTGACAAGCTGTTCCCTTGTGAAAGTGAAACTGCTTTGTAGAGACTTCTCTGGTGCAGGCAGTTCCTGCCAGCATATCTGTGCTGAGATGAAAAAAAAAAACATTGCAGAAAGATATTTTCATCTGAGGGAGATGATAAAGAATCAATATTAGATTAGTTAATGGTTTTATGAGAAGGCTGTAAATCTGTAGGTATTTTAATTCCTCTGGGCAAGAGAAGACTACTGAGATTAACTTACTGTTGTCATATTTAATTTTCTAGTTGCCTTCAAGAGAAGAGGAAAGACAAGTCTGTCCAGTCAAGACTGATGACACTGAAACCTTTCCTCATTTGTAGCATTGTGAACAGGTCTTTGCTGGCTGGAGGACACTTAAAGGAAATTCCTTCCTGTACTCTCATGTCAGCATTTTTACTGTAACGTGAGATTCTCAACAACAAGCTTGACAAAAATATTTCTTCCTTCTAGAGAAATTAAGATACTCAAGAGCCTCTTTGTTATGAAAAAAGTTAATCTCTGATGGCATTGAAACCTCATGAAATTTCCTGAGATGTTTATACTTTCAAACCATCTGGGAGCAGAGTCACCCACACCTGGTCTAGTTGGTGTTGGACTGCAGGTGGCCCAGCACCACAGTGTGAATTCCACCACAGTGGAATTTACGTGTTTGTTTGTTTTTTTTCCTTATATCTCCATGAGAATTGAATGGCTTTCTGCAGTTTCCTCCTTAAGTTACGCATGATTTAATACTGAAGGAGCATGGCCTGGTGCCACAGCCCTGTGTATTGGAAAAGCAGGACGCCGTTCCTTTTCTTTGTGTCTTTTGGAAGGGTACAGAACACACTCAGCTCTGCTTTCCATTGTGGGACATTGGCTTGGACTTGAAGCAAGGCTTGTCATCTCTCACCAAGACTCACAGGCATTACAGATCATCCTTTGAAAACTACCTGAAACCAAGAGTGGTGGCAGGGAATTACTGGTGTGGTGTGGCTTAGCCAGAGGTAAAACTGAAACAGATTTCTGAATACATGAGCAGACCAGATATCCAAAACTTAATTCAGAGATATTTATAAAAAATATTAGGTTCAGACAATGCCACACAGTTTGTCTTTCAAGACAACAGTACTGAAGATACTGCAGGTGCTAAGAGGCATTGGTGGTTTCTCCAATATTTTGTGAGGGAGATTGTAGAAACTGTGGAATACAGCACATCATAATTTGCAGGCTGAGTCAGTCCATCTTTTCCCCTGCTCCATTGCATATATAAAGAATGGAACTGAATTTTAATTTCTAGACTCCTAGATATATCTTCTCTCTAAGCTAAAAATGTGGTCTGTGAATTGCTTTGAAATGTATGTGCCATCACCCACTCTGACAGTACGGAGACAGGGAGCATCACCATGCATTGAGCTCTCCCACAAAGGAAGATCCTACTCATAGGCTGCTGGTGAGCAGTGCAGACAGCAGTGGAACCTAAAATCTTGGCTTGGGAGAGCTAGGGCAAGCTAGAGGAGGTGTGCCTTGCATGGCTGAGAGGATAGTGTCCTGGTCTGAAGAGTAACAATAGGGCAAAAGTGGACATTGTTTCATTTGAAAGAATGAAATATTCATATAAAATGTGGCTATTGCCTGGCTACTTACTGAACAGAGTTGTAACTGGAGAACGAAATGAGGCCTCCAAAGGCCAGGGAGAAAGAATAAAACACCTGAGCACCTGCATCCAGCCACGTCACTGGGTTAGCCAGCTCAGTAACCTGAGGCATCAGACATACAGCTTTCAGGATATGCAACATTGCGATTTAGACTGAATATAAGGGATTTAAAACAATAATTAAAACAAGAATATTAACCACGCAGAACTGTCAATTTTTGAAGAAAGTCAATGAATAAGTCAATACTTTTGCCAAACTTACTTTTATTTTCCCCAAAAAAAGAAAGCCTATCTGTAGGTTTTACACAAGTGTTTAGCATTAATAATGACCATTCAGAGGTCTTTTCATGGATAATGAACCCCCTTTTAATCTTGCTTTAAAACTGTTGAGTATTTAAACTATTCTCTTAGGTCTTTTGTCCATATAGTAAGCTGAATAGTTGGGTTCTTCTGCCAACTGCAAGATTTGTGCTTTAAAGTTAGACTTGCTTAGAAAAAGCAAGCAAGATCCCTTATAGGAACCCCATTACACTGCTCTGTGATGATCCTTCTGTTTTTAATAACAAATTTTGATGAGGTGGTGGAGAGAGAGAGCAAGAATGTCTGTATATATTTACTTTTCACATCTGATGCAAAGAATCCTCCTCCCAGATCAAGACTTTAGAGATTTCTGAGAGATAGTCAGAAAACCACCAATGGAGAGAGGTCATTTTATATCAGTTATGAATTACAGAGAGAACTACATCATTTTTTCACTAAGGGATGAACCACGCAGTGACTTACATTAGGGGTGAAGAGATACACGATTCCACTGGTTGATCCTTTTAGTGTTAAGCCACGGATTAGAAAAATAGTAAGCACAAGGTATGGTAGAGTTGATGTTATATACACAGCCTGCACAAGGAGCATGTAAATAAAAAACATTTAAATAAAACAGAACTCTTGAATAAAAATAGCACTGCAGTGAAGAAGAGAGGAGCATAAACAAGGTACTGTGACTAACAATAACGCCAGTTTCAAGTGAGTTAGCATTCCACAGAAAACTACTTTCAGGAGAAAGTATGTACAGTATATTTTGATAATAAACATTTTTACAATTATAGTGCTATGTGTAAGACAAATTGTCATTATTGAAATTCAACTCAGATCATTAAATAACAGAATAAAAAGTAATCTACACCCTGAGATCATCTTGATGCTGCTGCTGGGCTCTTAAGGCTTTGCTGAGCAGTGGAACACTGGTCATTCTTTTAGAGAGATAATATTAAGGAATAGCACAAGCCCAAATAGATCCATATATGTATGTTTTGAAGAGAGCAACCATAAGAAAAAGAAGATAGAGTCTCTCGATCCTGCATTACAAGTTAATATTAATGTGAAGGTGGTATTATCTAAAGAATATTTTACTATAAAGACCTATAAGAACAAGCAAAGCCAAATTGCGCACAAAAATCTCCACATCGATCAAACCAAATAAAATTAAATTATTTTTCATTGAGCTTCCTTCTTCCAAAAGGTGATGACACACAAAGTTTTAAACGTGCTATTATTCAAGAAACTGGCAGTTTCTACAGCGTGATCAAGTCTGTATGAATACGGTATGAATACGAATCAAAATAGCATAATGAATGTAATCTCATAAAACCCCCAAATAGAGTACCTTTCCTGTTGTTTCAATGCCTCTGATTATGCACACGTACAGTATGCCCCATGCACATGTCAAGCATAACAAAAGCCACCACTGTATCGTGCCTGAATCGTCAATGGAAGTTGAGATGTTTAATGTTTCTCTGTACCAGAAATAATCTACAGGAGAGCTCTTGGCACACTCTTCTATGTAATCTGTAACCATAAAATGATCGTCAATCTGTATGTCTTTTATTTACTTGAAAGGAAAAAAAAAAAAAGGAAGTTAAATAATAGACATGATTGCTCTAAATGTCAGTGAATTTATTGCTGGTAAAGTTCAGATTCTGAGAGGCTGGTTTCATGGAAAAAAAAAAGATATCTAAAAGAGAATTGGTCAACAGGGATTTTAAAACAGATTTTATTGTTATTTCTATTAATTCAGCTATGCAGAAAAAGTCTTTGAATATTACTCAAAGATGCTTATGTCTTTAAAACTTTTTCTTCTTTCCTACAGAAAAGTGAGGTTAGAAGCCTGAGAAAGCATGGAGAAGACTTCTGAGTATAAATGTATGTATATTGCATGGAATATTTTTTGTTTGATTTTAGTAGAAGAAAGGCAGTTAGGTGGATGTTTTTCAATGAGTGCACACTTCCTACCTCAAATGAAGAAAAACCTCCTAACAGCTTTGTCTTTTTCGCATGCATCCTGCTCTTTCTTGCCTGATGGGGTGTAGCCACCTGCTCACACTTTCCTGCACTCAGGTGGCTCTTTCCCTCCCACATCCCCTCAGCTCAGTGATATTTTGTCTTTCTGTATTGCAGGGCATCATTCAACGTCTTTGTCAGCTTAGGCTGGATTCTTATCCCCTTGCACTGTGCTGACCTGTGAAGTATTCAGCCCCTTATATGAGGCTTTTTTATACTTCTTGAGGAAAGGAGCAAAGCTCTGTGAAAAGCTGATCACTGCCCCACCACCAAGAAAACTGCTTCATACAGTTTCACGGAGGGCTGACTATGGAAAACAAAGCTGCTGTCATCAAGCGGTCTCCAAGGAGCTTATAGACTGCTTTCATATTGAGAGGTACAGGTGTTTTGTATGGCTTATTCGTCTATCTTTTTTTTTCCTTTTCAATATGCTAATGGAAAGCTCTTAGTGAAGTGATGGGTGAAACACAGAGCCTAAATCTGGAAAATCTTAATGTTTATGCTAGACTTGCACTTTGTGAATATTCTGTGTGTGAACACATCTGTCAAAATCAGTACTAATGTTTCACATAAAAAAATAAAATTTTGTCTCAAAGACTGAGCATTAATTACATTTTCTATAACATGAGTTTTTGCAAAAATACAAGTGTTAAAATAGCACAATGTTTCTGACAGGACTCCATGCCTTACTGTTGGTTTACAGAAAGAGGCTTAATTAGGCTAATTGCTAGAAACAGGAAAATATGCTGTGCAACAAAATACAGTATTTCGTAAAATGTACCTGTTCTGTTGTCATTGAGAGGACAGCTACTCCAAGGCAGGGGATTTTGGAAAGAATTGAAGAAATACCACATTACCCAGGCAATAATAGTGTTATAATATAAGCCCACCAGGAAGGATACAAACATTGCTGCTATGCCTGAAAAAAAAAAAAAAAAATAGGAACACAAGTGACTTTTGTTACTCTTTTCTTCAAGACATGCCAAAATCTATGACATGAGCCTCAAACTTTCCCTCTTCTCCTCCCCACCCCAGTTCTATGGTTCATAGCCTTTGCTCTCTCCTCTCTTTTTTTTTTTTGGATGTAGGTTTAATCACTGTGAATGAATTACCTAAAGGTTATACAGGTAAGTCCTACAAAGTCGTACAACCTAAAACCACCCTGGGACTGAAGCTGACACCTAGTTAAGAGCCAACATTACAAGTGCACTAATTCCATACAGACACCACACGATCCTGTTCACAGTCTTTCCTGCTGATATCTAGATAGTTTGGGATGATGGGTACATGTGAAGCTCAACTGATTTGGCTAATCATTGTTGTTTAGGTTGGATAGCTGCCAAGAGGCACAGTTTGTGAGAAGGTGCAGGATTCAAACTGGTATCTCTCCCTTTCTGCTTGTTCCCAAGTAATCAGCCTCTGGTGACTTATCTGGCAGACAATAAACGCTAATGATTAGTACCTGAGGGTTATGAAGAAGGCTGAAAAATTCCAAATGCAAAGAACAAATACCTTCTTTAACTAATTTACAGATGTAATGAATTCCAACAACATTCTAACCAGCTGCATTTTTTCCCCCCCTTATATGTGTATGGTAATCACAGAACAGCTGAGGTGGGAAGGCACCTCTGAAGATCATGTTATCCAACCGCCTGCTGAAGCAGGGACACTTGCAGCCAGTTCTCCAGGACTATGTTCAGGCAAATTTTGAGCTTCTCTAAGGACAGAGACTCCTCAACCTCTCACAGCAACCTGTGCCTGTAATTGGTTACCCTCTCAGTGTTTCCTGATGTTCAGGTGGCACCTCTTGTGTTTCCTGTGCAGTAAGGTGTCTGTACAGTTTTGAATGCTGGGTGCGTCATGCTGCTTTTACTATGGTGTTAGATACTGTTTGTATACACAAAAGTCCAATACAGATTTGAAAAAGTATTTTCTGCAAAATACTGTCTCCATGGCTTATAGTGTGGTACATCTCTCAGATGTAAGAAAGCAATATTACTTTCAACAGCTGAAGTCTGCTAGACCAGCTTAGAGAAAGATTCGTTTCGTATTATTTGTCCACAGAACAGTTTCAGAACAAACTTTTTGGTCACACTTAAAGGTCCATTGTAATGGTAAAAAGAGCTGATATAAAAAATAAAGAAAATGCCTTTAAAAACCAAAATTGATCTCAGGTTAGAGAAAGATTTTAACTGGACCCATAATACCTGAGAACACAGATACAGAATTGCCATAGTGCCTTATCACAATTAGTATGATCTATCAATGGAGACGTAGTGAGAATGGAAAAGTAGTAGATTCTGGAATCTCTTATGTCACATTGGAATAAAATCATGAAGGTTTGCTCTTCAGATTATCAATTCAGAGACTTTCTCAGGTGACTTTTCATATTCTCTTCAGACTTACCAACCCCTTTCAGGGCAGGGTGGATAGAGCTCCAGACACCCACACTGCCTTTCCGCAGCCTTTGCCCAATGGCAAACTCAAGATGAAGCAGGGGGATACCCTCCAGGACTAGCAAAATCAGGAAAGGGATCATGAAGGCTCCTGAGAGAGAGAAGAAAAAAATCCAATGCCCATCAGCGAAATGCTACAATAAAACACAAACATCAAATTTGTGGTCTTTTAACATAGTAAGCATCTTGTGATCATACTTGTGGAAACCCTTCTCTGTTTTCTGAGCAATGCTTTTACCTGATTACCCAAGCAGGGGACTTGATTACCTATGTGATTTCAGGTAAGAATTCATATTCCCAAGTGAAAAACACAAATACAAATTATACACTCCCAAGGTTAAACTTTGAAGCAGTCTCCTTTGGATTGCAAGTGGAGGAAAGATAGTTACCTTTCCTGAAGTTGCTTCTTTTTTTTTTTTCTGGAAAAGATTATGGCTTTATAATTGTGAATCATACTAATTATATGAAACAGTTGAATGGACTAAGCAAAATGCCTCAAAAGATTAGGCAGGAGCCTGGTGTTGTCTACATAAAATAACCAATAACTTCCTGGCTGCTGTGTTCAACAGCTTTTATGTTTGAGTAGATCTGAAGAGCTCTGAAGTTCAGGGTTCAAACCTTGTTAATTATGAAAAAGCTGGTTAGTGCAGGACAAGTCTTTTAAAGTATTTTTTTCCTGAATGAAGCGTACCTCAGACATGGAAGATAACATATAACACCACACTGGAACACCAAAGTGAAGAGTCAAATGCTTGAATATTGCTACATATTAGATTTATTGTTATCTGTCATTACAAAAAGTTTTTAACTTCCTAATCATAGGCAGTAAATCATTTATGAGCGTTAAAAAAAATCCAAAACAGTGTGCAAATAGAGTTTGGGTGTTTGCTTTTTCCTCGTGTGCAGTGAAAATCAGATAGTGAGTGAAGAGGGAATTTGAAGAATGGAAACTATAGTTTTAAATTCAAGGTGTTTCAGAAGAGCTGAACTGCATGCTCGTCTGCTCCATGAAGTTTCTTCTTCATGTCATCTACATTAGAGTTTTAAGAATGATCATTACTCTAAAGTTTTAATTTTATGTGTACATCCATGATGACTGCTAAAAACAAGATTGTTGTATCAAGTGCCTACTATTATATTGAAAACAGCCAACTATACCTCACTGAAGCCAAATAACTGTATAGAAATGATATTTTTGGACTTCTATAGAGCACATCACTTAACAAGACAAAAACTTCTTACTAAAAATCGACCACTGTTTAAAATCAGTGTAGTTCATCTTGCATGCATTAATAACTAGTTATCACTGTAAAAATGCAGACTGACAAACTGAAAAGGTTTCAGAGGAAAGACAGAAGAACAAATAATTTGAGACATATTTTTTATTAGTTAAAAACTGCAAGACTCATTATGAGTTAACTGTAGAGAAGTTTGCTAAACTCCCAACTTTGATGACTCTTCATCTCTTTCTTCTGTATCAATCTATCACTCCAGGAAAAGGATTGTATGGACATCAGCACTGAGGAGAATGGCATCCCATTTGTTTTCTTCACCACTTCCGACATCTCAACTACAGTCACTTTTCCAGAGACCATGTAGTCCTTTCAAATTTAGCACTGTGGTCTTAGCTGAGATACTACAAATGGTGTCAATGCTAAAGCAATCAGTTCCTGACTTGTGTCTTTCTGAATATATATTTTCATACCACAAACATGTGAAATGTATGGAGCATATTTCAGTTTTAGGGGACTGGGATCATTTGCAAAACCAACTTCTTCACTTCTGTCTTCCCACCATTCTAGAGATTTCTGGAAAATTATTGATAGCAGGAGCTAAAATTTTCAGATGTAACGGGGCAGTTCTCTCCCCATGCCTTGCTGACTGGCTGCTGAAAGGTGGTTATGCCAGAAATTGTGATTTACTCTTCGCTGCTTATGCATTGGTGTCATTGTTGTCAATGCAAAAACCTTGCCCAACATTGGAAGAGGTTCTGAGATTCATTGAAATTGTGTCTAGTGGTCACTGCAGGGAACTGACTCTCTCTGTCCTTTCAGCTCCTGGAATTTCTGAAAGTTTGTTCCATTCTGTTTTTATGGACCTGCTTAGCTGTGCTGTCCCACATGCTGGCATGCATGTAAGGACCCCTCTTCTTCTGATTAAACTTGTGGTGCATGTAGATTTGTCTTCAAAGAGTTTATACTCTACCAGCATCCCATCCTATTTCTGTGAATCACACTTCTCCTAACTGTTTTATTCTTGCTCTCATAGAAAACAGGATGCCTTCTCACTATTGAGATACATCCTCTTACTATCCCAATGACTTCCTTCCTACTTGAGAGGGTTAGTGAGAAAATCTCCACACACAGAACCTCTGGCCTTTGGCAATTTCACAGCACAGTCTATTTGGCTGCTTTCCCAGAAATGAACTCATAGAGTTACCTATCAATGTATGGAATTGCAAGCAGTCAGAAACATGTTACGTGCTCCAAACTCATGTCAGCCTGGTACATTCTTTCACTTTTGTTGCACTCTGTCCAGGAGCCCTCATGAGGGCAAGATGAGGTAAGAACAAGATAGTTTTGTTTATACCAGCAGTGTTTAGTTCCAGAGCATTATCTCTGGTTTAAGCCCAAGGCACCTCCTAAGAATCTGAAAACTAACCACAGAGAGTTTGCATGAGTGCTCCATCTGGATCTTTTACTTTTATGTCCTCTTTTGGATGACAGGTGGGTCTTTGCTGTACCGCAATCTCAGTTTTCTTTGGTGAAGCCTCTCCTCAGCAATGGTAGTAATCAAGTCCAGAAGACGCATTGGTACAGCTACTTGATTCAAAGACTTGTACTTAAGGTAAGTCCTTGTCACCTTTTGAAATTCAACTTAGATCATCTCTTGAAACTTAAGGACGGGCTGGCAGTTGATTCTCGTTAGTTAATTCTCGTGCTGTTTAACCATCTTTGCTCCTAATGGAGTCATGTCACTTGTTTTTTCACCAAGTCACAGTAAGATTGCTCAAGATCTTGATTAGGAACTCTACTCCCCCAGTCAAATATCTTGTGTAAGGAAATACATAGCCTTTATAGTCCTTTCAATCTATGACTGCTTGTTTCTTACCATACTTGTCAAAGAATTTTTTTTTTCCTATTCACCCTCTTCATTAGCAGAGGGTGAGGAAGATCAGGCCATTTCCCATGAAGCATTTCTTTTAGAAATTCAAAGCTAGTCTCAACTTTTTGCTTTCTGTAGAAAGCAGACTGATGGATAGTCTATTTTGGGCTCCATTTTCCATGTTGAGACATTCTTGCAAACCTTAAATGTAAAATGCTCCTCCACTGGCACAGTTCTAGTAGTCTGAGTAGACATCATGTCTCACCCTCCAAGACAGCAAGATTTGGCAATGTCCCTACATAATAACTCTCCCCATGCACGGCACATTCTATCTTTTTTGCTGCTTTCTCATAAGTGAACCATCTTCTGTGGTGGAATTCCCAGAGCTTTCTATCAACCTCAGTGGATTTTCTAAAGCCTCAAGATACTTACAGACGGATTTTTATGAAGATGCTGTAAAAGAAGTCTGTAAGCATGACACATCTGTAACAGAGCAGTGAGTTAAAAGTGCAGTGAGTTAAAAGTGCTCCATGACCTTCCTCATGCAGCCACAAAAAGGAGAAAGGATGCCCTTTGTAGAGACGTTTACCTTGTGAAAAAAGTATGCTGACCTACTGCATGCTTCCAGCCCCCTAGCCTCCTCAATACCTTGGAGTCATCAGGAAATAAATTTTGGGTTCTGGGATGGACACAAATGGAGAAGGTGGGTCTTTGTCCACCCTTTTTGTTATCACAAAGTACACGGTGCAGAATCTGTATCCCCATGCAAACAGAAACAACTAAAACATTTCTAGCTTGAAGGGCTAGCCATGTGTAGTGTAGTGTAGTGTAGTGTAGTGTAGTATAGTATAGTATAGTATAGTATAGTATAGTATAGTATAGTATGACAGCTCTGATAAATTAAAAATGCATGATGTACCATGTCAGAATTAGACAGAAAAGTAGAACTTTCTATATTTAGCTCTAGGAATATGAGTATATTTTAAAGAGAAATTAAATGGCAGTTCTCAATTATGTATGCCACTTTTTTATCTTTAATGGGTTCTTCTCTTCCCAGAGTTCAATTCTAACAGGCAGATGAGAAATCTAACTATGCTGTTAGATTGCTCTCAATTTCTCCCCAACCTTTCTGAAACAAGGTAGAGTGGAAAAGGAGTGATAATGACTTTGCAAAGCTGCTATATGGGACATAAAAAACCAATAAAAATCAATGCTATTTAAGTTGCCACGATTTTATCGTTGTAATCAATAAACCAATTATTCGAAAATAAATGCTACATAGATGTATATAAACAATGACCTCAACTGTAGTGAGGTTACTAATATCAACTAGGAGCTGATTATGTCATTATTGTCAGTTCATTCACTGTGGTGTGCACTTAGATGAAAAGGTTCTCCCTCATACAGGGGCAAGGTTTATTGCAGACATATGTGAGCTGTAGACTTAAAGACTTTTTATTTATTGATGTTAATGTTTAATGGTTTTTTAAATGTTAAATATAGATCCTCTTTTTATAATACTCATCAGTGATGAAACAAAAATGTTCAACAATTGATTAAATGACATGTTGCTCAATAAAGATTAAACAAAACCTAGGTGTATTTCAGAGATAGCCACCAAGTGAAAGGACATTTCAATTTTAGTAAGCTGGTGAAAGCCCCAAGGCAAACATGGTAGTTTTACGCTGTGTATATGTTGACATCTAGTTTGCCTATGCTAATGATGTATTTTACAGCTACTATGACATGAAAAGGGTAAAAATGTGCTTTAGTAAATTTTACTGGGGTAATTATTCCATTTTTAAAGATGTAAATTAATAATCTATTAAAATCTTCAGTTTGCACTGCAAACTCCAAAAACCAGCCCATGTTAAAAAAAGCTCAATGTTAAAAGTATCTCTTCCTTTAATTGAGACATCTGCTGCTAAACATCCCTGAATTTGTGTCAGCAACTCCTCACAGAGACTTCTTTGATACTTACTTTAACTAGGAAGAGCAATTTTAAAACATCTCACTGTGTACATTTAATAAAAATTACTTTGAAATACTGTTCCTTAAGCTAAAAGCTTTCTTTCAAGATCAGACGTCACAAAGGAATAAACACTTTTTACACATATCTCAGTGTAGACAGTCGGCAGCAAAGACTTGTAGAAAATTGAAAATTTGCATTGCCATATAATATTGAAACAATGTTTCAACTGGAGATCCTGTTTAAAAACAAACAACAAAGCAGTGAAACAAAATTTCAATATGCTCTTTCAGTCCCAGCCTGAACCATGAGGTAAATAGCATAGGTTTGGATGCCAAAAACTGACTGCTAAAAACATGTTCTTAAGGTTAACTACTTTCATGATGTTACTCCTATCATAAATTACACACCCTCTGACCCTATAACTGGTACACAGATCGGTCCAAAACCACTGAAAATGCTATTATGAAAAGATCATTTGGGTTAATGATCAGAATCATACTCAGAAGCAGTTTATTAATATTGTTAAATATACATTGTATGAATGTACATACACAAAGTAACTAGTTTTAGATTGAGAAAATATACTTGGCAGTATAAGACTGATGTGATCAATCCTATGTCCTAAAATAAAATAGTCTCTTCCTTTTCTTTCATCACTAACATAACCTCATAATCTGTGAAACAATCTTCTCCACTAGACAGTCTGCTAGACGTGAGTATCACTGTTCTTATAGGAACTGACCAGCTCTAAGCATATTCCATTATTTGTTTCCCAATTTATAACCAAAGTTATAGTTAAGATATATTAAAGACATACCTCCTCCGTGGCTCTGACAGAGATATGGAAACCGCCACACATTTCCTAAGCCCACACAAAACCCTATGCATGTCAGCATATACTGAGCCTTGTTATCCCATTTTGGTCTGGAGTCTGCCTCTTCTTTCTCAAGGACCTCAAGTTCTGCATGGGAAGGTATCCTGTCATCCAGGCCAGGATTGGGCAACTGTATTTTCACCATACTTTAAATTTCCTGACTGAAAACACTGCCCCTGCGAGAAGATAATGAAATAGGCTGCTAGTTAGAAATCTGAGCGAAAAGAGAAAATCTATTTGCTGTCTTCAGCTATATATAGTGAACCTTTGGAACTAAACTTGAAAGTGCAGGCTTGTGGTAAAAAGAAGCGTCAGCAAATCGTTTGATTGACCAAGTCAGCTCTGACACTTATTAATGCTTTATCTGTCAAGGTTTTATGGAGCAGTCTGTTCATTTAGTGTAAGACATTGATTTCAGCTAATGTAATTCTGGAGATAATTTGGCTATAAACTGTAATCGCCTAAAAGATTATGAAATAGCCTTTGCCACTCCCCTGTTTAAATTTAAATACATATATAGCACTAGCAAATGTGGAGTAAAAATATTCCACTGGCCTCAGACAGAACACAGAAGTTTCATACTATTTTTTATCTGGAAGATAAGCTGCTTATGAATCACCATCACATTCAGTTTCTCATAGTGTATGCATACAAAATTATATGTTTAATGGTAATTACCAAAACATGTTCTCCCTTCTCTGTAAGAGATCTTACTCTACTAAATGCTGTGACAAAAAGAATAGAGAATGAAAGGGATTATAACACCTGACCTTTCAAATGATAAGAGTAATCTGCTTAACCTCATGCCTCCAGTCATTATAGAACAAGGTCTGAAGAACATAACATCTTTCTTGTAAATTGGTTTGAAATCAAAGGTCCCTTCACCTTTTTGGTGACCCTATGATACACTGGACAAAAATGAAAGACACTGGCTAACAAACATTACAGATGCTACTCATATCCTCTTTCTTCCAGTACAACAATAACAAGACTGTTCATTTTGTACCTTAGTGTTATCAGAAGATAGGTACTTGCCACTGAACTCTGTATATACCATCTAACACAGTGTATGTCATAAGAAAGAGTTTTGTCAGCTAAGCCCTACAGACTCATTGCATACAATGAAACATGGTGGTAAAAATAAAGAACTAGAAGGGATCTTATATGTCCAGCCTCTGCCAAAGAAGGTGAACACATCACAGCATCCCTCTGTGACCTCATCATGTTGATTCAGAATTTATTTTTTTGCACTCCCTATTTCTAAAAGGCTGATCTAGAATTTTAGTCCTTTTATGCCCCAAGAAGACTGCACATTATCTTTTGAACAGAAAAGTTACAAAATGTCTTCATCCTTGACATAGACAGTGGTATAAAGTAGCCCAGAGGGATTTTCCCTGGGCCTTTTAATCAGATATTAAAATTCCCCTAACTTGAACTATCTCTATCAGTCTGCCTAGCACTTACCTTTTTCATTACCTTGTCAGTTCTATGGATGAGCTGCCTCCTCAATAAACATTGGATCGACATCTTTCTTCTCCTTTGACTGTTCCAACTAAGCATTTTCTAGCATGCACAAGAACCTCTTTTTCTAAGTTACCAACAGCACACAGTTTCTGTTACTCCAGTTCGTTGAGCTACTCAGTTCTTCCTGAATGGTAATTTTTCCGCATTCACAATACCTCTGCTGTTGTGTCCTGAGTATTTCATTAATATGCTGCTATTTTTTGTCCTTAGCTACTAGTGGAAGAATGGCATAAGACTGTTCCTAAACTAATCCTTGAGGGACTGCTTTAGTAACCTTCCCTTAGACTAACATTTCTGCTTTCAGCACAGATTGCCATCATTATCAGAACTTTACCTAGCTCCTTGTTCAGGTTATATCTCCTGTTTAGCTCAGCTAATACATTCATTTGTAGTCAAATGGCAACTGGTCTACTGAAGTCCTAAAATACTACATTTACTATACTTCCTTAGTCTGTAAAAATCAATTTTCATTTGTAAGTGGCAATTGAAAACTTTCAAATTGCAGCTCTTCAACTTTCAATTTTGCAGAAGGACATTGACCTGTAGGTCAAGAGCAAGAAACTGCATGGTCCAGGAACTCACAACTCATCTGGGCTATTTTCCTGCCTCCTGAGTCATTGGAAGATCATCCTAATAGTCATGCTATAGGGAACATGAGATAGTAATAAAGACCAGATAGAAGACAAATAGGAAAACCCAACATCCTTCCCATAATATTTCTACATCCTTTGACTTGTAGGCTTTAGTTCTAAATCTTTGCAAAGTTCTATACAAAACCTTTTTCAGTAACTGAATCAGATCACGATTACATGCTGTCTGTGCAACGTATCTTACAGCTACAATCTAATGACTCTTTGTAATAAGAAATCTTTGACAAATATGGTTCTATCTAGAATTACTAGAACCTAAAATAACACGTTTTTCTTTAAGCTGATACGGAATGAATGTAGCCTCCTCTGGTAATCAAACTACATAAACTAAGTAATCAAACTACTACAAACTACATACTACAGGATATATTGACAGGATATTAAATACATTCCCAGTTGTGTTAGGATGATCTGAACATTTCCATCTGCTGAGTTTCATGCGCAAGCAATTTCCATCAGGATCCAAAACCATATTCCATATTCCTTTCTACTGAGTAGATCCAAAATGTCTTTCCAGGGTCTATCTTACTTCAGTAATGCCAGGTTCCAGCCGCTGTTAGCTATCCACCAGTTGTTAAATATTTACAGAAGCAAATTTGCTGGTATAGCATCTGGTTGAAATTTCTTTATCAGTGTAATTGCATGGCTAATAGTCTTGGAAGGCACAGTGCCTTTTTCTGAAGGACCTGCAGCAGCAAGGACACCAGCCCCGACACACCGGCAATTGCACAGAGAGGTTGTCTATATTGCCACCCAGTGGATTTGTACAAATAAGTGGCAGCCACGATCACTTACTTGACAGAGCCCTTTCCTTTGCTCTAAGGTAAATCTCTCCTTCAAGCAAAGTAAAGCTTAGGTTTGGCACGTCCCGCAGGGTTTGTTACAGCTAATAAACCCCTATGAAATCAATCCTTTTGCAATATAGGTTGCTAAACAAGATAGATTTTGCAAATTGCTAACAATAAATGCAGAAAAAATTGGATCTTACATTTGGTTTGGATTACTTGTATTAAATCATTTCTAATGACACATTTGTCTTTTTGTCTACTACTCTCATATTTTTAATGTACTGTCTTTTTCAAAAGTTAGAAGAGGCTATATCAAAAAAAAAAAGTAAACTTGTCTATAAGTCACAATTTTACAAAAACTGGATTAAAGAGGAAATATCTCCTTTCTAAAAGTCATCTATTTTACTGGAATGTATACTCATACACGTTTGTGGAATAATATAGGCATATTCCTTTTCTTGGATGAAAGTGTTTTTCATTTTGCAGGATGCTGAAGATGTTAGGAAAGGGTATGAGAGAGAGTAGCAGAAATGAAAAGGTAGAAGAAAGATACTAGGGTTGTAAATCAAAGCAACAGCAAGGATAGAGCTACTTGCTTCCCTCTGCAGGGCCAGGTCTATGCATAGTGCATCTAGATTGAGGGGCTCATGGCTACAGGGAGCCCCCAGTGTGTGTCTGGTAAGCCTGATCTCTGTGGAGACTGTCCCTGGTTGGGACATAAGCCATCTTCCTTTGAAGTGCAGGTAATACCCTGATATCCCCTGTCAAACTGATCACTAAGCAGCTGATCTTGCTGCTGACCTTGTGGGAGTCTCCCTTTGTGCTGGTGTTGACACTCCTCACAATGCAGGAAGCCTTTCCTCTGTGGAGGAGGACAGATTCTTCCATCCTGTGAATGAGTTGAGATGACTTACTGAAGCACCTATCTTGTTCTGCCCTCTGCTATGGGCTGGAGGGTACTGCACTTGCGAGAACCCTTTCTGGCTGAATCATGTGAAGGGGAGGACAAGGGGAAACCAGTGAGACAGGGCAGAGGCCTGTTTTTTAAGAAAACCCAAGTGCTTTCATTTAAAACTGTTATGGTTCAGCCCTAGCCAGCAACTAGCCACTTGCTCACTGCCCTCAGTGGGATGGGGGAGAGAATCAGAAGAGTAAAAGCGAGAAGACACATGGATTGAGATACTGTTTAATAGGTAAAGAAAAAACCACACATACAAGCAAAGCAAAACGAGGAATCCATTTACCACTTCTCGTGGGCGGGCAGGCAGGTGCTCTGCCATCTCCAGGAAAGCAGGGCTCCAGACTATACAATGGTGACTTGGGGTGGCAAATGCCATCAATCTAAATGTCGTCCACCCTCCTTCCTCCTTCTCCCACAGCTTTATATGCTGAGCATGATGCCATATGGTCTGGGATATTCCTTTGGTCAGTTGGGGTCAGCTGTCCCAGCTGTGTCCTCTCCTAGCTTCTTGTGCACCCCAGCCCACTTGCTGGCAGTGCAAGGTGAGGAGCAGAAAAGGCCTTGATGGTGCATAAGCACTGCTCAACAATAAACAAAACGTCCTTGTTATATCAACATTCTTTTCAGCTTAAACCCAAACCACAGCCCTGTGCCAGCTACTGTGAAGAAAATGTACTCTATCCCAGGACAAAAAATGGATGAAACCAGGGCAAAAGCCACTGAGAAGAGCAGAGAGCAGCAGCAATATATGTGGTTTTGCATTTAGCCCTAGTTTCAGGAATTAAATACAATATGGTCCTTTCTTTGTGAATCCATCATCCCTGGTATGGCATAGGACAAGTCTATAACTCTCCAAATTTTTTCAGTGTCACAGTTTCAGAGCGTTGCAGCTAAAAGCAAAGGAGCTTTGCAGCTAAAGGAGCACTAGTGGATCTGGCACTCACAAAAAAGCAGGGTCTGGTTGAAGCGGTGGAGGTTGAGGGCAGCCTTGGCTGCAGCGACCACGAGATGGCAAAGTTCAGAATCTTGTGTGGTGAGAACAAAATACCAAGCAACATCACAGCCCCGGACTTTAGAAGAGCCAACTTTGGCCTTTTCAAGCACTTACTAGGGGACATCTCATGGGACAGGGTATTAGAGGATAAAGGGGCCCAAGACAGTTGGTGTCTGTTCAGAGATCACTTTTTCCAGGCTCAGGTCCAGAGCATCGCAGCAGGTAGGAAATCAATGAAGGGAGCCAGGAGACCCGCACAGTTAAACAAGGCAAACTCAAGTGGAAGAAGAGAGTCCTTAGATCATGGAAGGAAGAGACGGCAACTTGAGATGAATATATGACTGTTATCAGAGGATGTAGAGAGGGAGGCAACTAGGAAAACTAAAGCCTCACTGGAGTTGTACCTTGCAAGGGACGTCACGGACAAGAAGAGCTTCTTGAGATACATTGCAAACAAATCTAACACTAGAGGCAATGTAGGCCCACTGTTGAATGAGGCGGGTGCCCTGGTGACAGAGAATACAGAGAAGGCAGAGTTACTGAATGCCTTCTTTGCCTCTGTCTATGCTGCTGGAGACTGTCCTCAGGAGCCCCAGACTCCAGAGGAAGTCAGGTGAAAGGAGGAGTTTTGTTTGGTTGGTGAGGACTGGGTTAAGGATCAGTTGAGCAGTCTGGATGTACATAAATCCATGGGCCCCAATGGGATGTACCTATGGGTGCTGAGGGAGCTGGCGGAAGTCATTGCTAAACCACTCTCCATCATCTTCAGTAAGTCATGGAGAGCAGGAGAGGTGCCTGAGGACTGGAGGAAAGCAAATGTCACTCCAGTCTTCAAAAAGGGCAAGAACAAGGAGCCTGGTAACTACAGACGGGTCATGCTCACCTCCATCCCTGGAAAGGGGATGGAATGACTTATCCTGGGTGCTGTCTCCAGGTATTTAAAGGACAAGAGGGTCATTAGGAGCAGTCAACCTGATAGCCTTTTGTGAAGATGTATCCAGGTGGACAGGTGGTGGTAGTGCAGTGGATGTGGTTTACCTTGACACCATCTCCCACAGCACTCTTGTGGGAAAACTGAGCAAGTGTGGGCTGGTCTGATCAGGTAGTGAGGTGGCTGTTCACTGGTTGAGGGGAAGAAGGCAGAGAGTTGTGATCAATGGGGCAGGGTCTAGTTGGAGGCCTGCGTCTAGTGGAGTCTCTCAGGGGTTGGTGCTGGGACCAGTACTGTTCAATCTATTCATTAATGACCTTGATGAGGGAACAGAGGGCACTGTCAGCAAGTTTGCTGATAATACTGAACTGGAGAGAGTGGCTGACACACCAGAAGGCTGTGCTGCCATTCAACAAGAGCTGGACAGGCTGGAGGGTTGTGGGGGGAGAAATCTAATGAAATTCAACAAGGGCACGTGCAGAGTCTTGCATCTGGGAAAGAATCAACCCATGTACCAGTACAGGTTGGGGAATGAACTAGTGTAGGGGAAAGGGACCTGGGAGTCCTGGCGGGCAGCAGGATGAGCATGAGCCAGCAATGTGCCCTTGTGGCAAGAAGGCCAATGGCATCCTGGGCTGTATTAGAAGGGCTGTGGTGAGTAGGTCAAGAGAGGTTCTCCTCCCCCTTTACTCTGCCCTCATGAGACCACATGTGGAATATTGTGTCCAGTTCTGGACCCCTCAGTTCAAGAAGGACGGGGAGCTGCTGGAGAGAGTTCAGCACAGGGCCACCAAGATGATGGAGTGGAGCATCTCCCTTATGATGAAAGCCTGAAGGAGCTGGGGCTCTTCAGCTTGGAGGAGACCGAGAGGTGATCTCATTAATGTAAAGGGTGGATATCAGAAGGATGGAGCTAGGCTCTTCTCAGTGGTGTTCAGTGGTATGACAAGGGGCAATGGCTATAAGCTGGAACACAAGAAGTTCCAAAGAAATACAAGGAATAATTTCTTCACTGTGAGGGTGACGGAGCACTGGAACAGGCTGCCCAGATGGGTTGTGGAGTCTCCTTCTCTGGGGACATTCAAAACCCACCTGGATGAGTTCTTGTGTAACCTACTCTAGGTGGTCCTGCTCTGGCAGGGGGTTGGACTAGATGATCTTTAGAGGTCTCTTCCAACCCTTAAGATTCTGTGATTCTGTGTGAGCAGTTTGTGATAGGTGTCTCAGTTTTGCCATGCAAGTCGATTTCAGTATGAAAATTAGTTCCGCATATTTAGGTTTTATCAGTTTAAAAAGCTGATTTGTCCACTTTCCGAGACTTTGAAACTTCTCTGTGCTGAAAAATCATTTATTGGTCTGTCACTTGGACTATACTGACTGAATATACTGTTGCATACATTCACAGACAGAATGCTTATTGTTTTTATCAGGATATTTTGAATAGGGTCATGCTTACACGGGGAATTGGATTGCTTGATCAAGTTGGCTGCCTAGATGCTGAGGCTGGAAAAACCTCTCAACAGTGTCTTCAGATAGATAGAATGAGGTTTCCCAAACTCTTGTTCCAGTGATTTTTATGTGCTCACAACAGTATATGCGTGGTCAGTTCCAGATTATTATCTTAAACTACGTAAGAAATGTATCTTACCTGTAAACAAAAGACAGCCCTCATGTGCCCGTCCTTGCATAGGCAGGAAGGATTTCCACTGACTATGTATGTATGGTTTGGTAAATTCTTTCATCGACAACGGGAACTGCTTGGAGTAACTCCTGGCTGTGCGCTGGATCCCTCTGCCACGCGGTTAAGCAATATATCTAAACCTACAGACAGCATCTATCAGCCCATGGAGCAGAGCTCCTGTGTATCAGCAGGAGCATCCTGAGGGAAACCTCTGGCATGGGAGAGCTCCTGCACCAAACTGTCAGTTGTGTTGTTTGTGAAGTAGCTGGCAGAGCAGTTGATCTCATTGCCAAGCTACCCTAAATTTCAGTGAGTTACCTCTTTGCACATCCATCCTTTGTCTCAGCTATGCAGTGACTAGTGGGAAACTTCCTGGACCAGGACACAATTTATGGCTAAATGGCCTTTGTATGCACACAGGCAGAGCCTTCATATCCAGCTGCACCACCACTCTAACTATAATTTCATCTTTTTATCACAGCAATAACTTAAATTCCTTTGATTTTACCACAATACCTGAACTGTTGCCACTGTTTCTGCCACGTATCCTCCATAGACGAACATTTGTACTATTTTCTCATCCTTGCATGCTCAATATCATGCTTTAAAAAGAAAGAGGCAATGAGTGGCTTCCTAAGACTCTTCCTTTCAAGGGAGCTTGAACAGAGCTGATACTTCCAGAGCACAGCATCCTTTTGAGCAACACACGTTGTCATGTCGGTGGTCTTCTGGAAGCATCAATTTAGGCAAAAGGAACGAAAGAATGCCAGACACTTTGAGCAGCCTGTCTACATGAGCCTCTTCAGGAGCATTTTCTAAGGAGTATTTCCCTTTTCTAGCAGGCAATCCAAGGTCCATGGAGTCCACGGTGTGTTTCATGTTTCTCTGTGTTGCATGAATCCAGTATAGCATCTGTATCACACAACAGACAGACCAAATGGAACTTGTTCTTTGCTTTTATTGAAAGTACAACATGTCTTGGGGCATTTCCTCACCCATAGGCATTTCTGTAGGCAGAAAGTCATATGAACACAGCTACTGCCCTGCAGTGTATGGACAGGAGACAGCTCAGCTGTGATGGTGAAGGACTGTATTAAATACAAAGAGATTAAACATCTTTTATGAAGGGAATGGGTACTTCCAGAGTGTCTGAATGCTGTCCAAGAGCAGCTGGATTGTAGTTCTTCACATCAAGCAGGAATATGAGAAAATCCATAGAAGGAAATGAAAAGCAGCTGATGTGCAGAGGGAGAAATTTGAGGGATTCTGGAGGAAGGCAGAATAGTCTATGTAACAGACAGAAGGAATTACCCCCATCTTTCAGTGGGATGGTAGTTTTAATCTTTGAAAGCTACAGCTGGTACCCTTGTCTGTTTAACAATACACTTCTTTCCCAGGAAAGAAAAAAACCTTTCAAACTTATTCTCCTTCTCAGCATCAAGACCAAAACATTTTACGTGCCAATTTAAAAATTGTCCAATTTGTAAAACCTTAAAAATCTGTAATATGCCTGGAAAGCTGGAATAAAATAGTCAGTTTCGCTCTTTCCACCCACCCTGCCCAAGTTACAAAACAGTGCAGAAATATGCAAGAGTTTTTATTAATTGTTATTGTTTAATGGGTGACTGACCATTTTCATAAGAAAAATAAGTTCATTAAACATTCTGAGAACAAATTATCCTTGCACTCTACATCCATATGGGCATTTCCAAACAAATAACCAATCCAAAACAATAGCTGTTGGGCAAGATAAAGCTCAGAACAGAACTTCCGATGTAACATCCTACAATGGGGGAATGTTTCGAAAATATGTAACGTCAACAAATATGAGTTTTGGTAGAAACTAACACGACCAATGCTTCTAGTTTATGATGAGTTACAGAATCTTAAAAATCCTCCTCAACTCGTCAGTCTTAATACACTGATCTGCAAAGTGTTCATGAACAAGTGGCAAATAATTGCCATTTAAAAAAAAAGGGAAAGCAAGTTTCAAACATTTATGACGTTGCATCTAACCCTGTACAATCGAGCCTGTGATGCTTCAACTTACGTATTTATACTGATTCTAGTATTTTACCCTCAATTCCTTTTTCCTCAAGCATTTTGAGTGATGTCAGTGACAAACTTTGAAAAAAATAAAAATGACGTGTTTGCTCTTTTAGTACTAAGAAACGTGTACAAATTTGAGGCATGAATCTCAAAATACATTGTCATTGCTTAACTGTCTGCTGCTTGTCAACCAAGCTGCTTAACTGCCTGTACGCACATAAGAAACGTGCCACAGCTGTGTGTTCAGACACTCCCCACATCCTGGAGGAATTACACACAGGGTAAGTTATTAAAACTAATTTGTTCTACTGGGCTAGCAGGGTATGTGCACATGGCCAGCTACAGCAGCTTGGCTCAAGCTGTCACACAAGAGTAGTAACTAATCTGGATCATTGTTGCGTTCTTATCTCCCAGCCTGCAGATGCTTTACATCCAAACAAACTTTGGCCATTCTGGTGTTTGTGACGGTGTATTTTTTTAGTAGGTCTGCTTGTCTACTACAACTTTATTAAAACAAACAAACAAACATGAAAAAAAAACATAACTACATAAGAGACTAACAAATCAATACAACAGTATAATTATCACCACACAGGTGAGCAAAAGCACAAACTGCAAAAGAGTACTTGGGAAACGTATTCTGTTCAAGAATTTTGTTTCATGATAGACAATTTTGGTGGGTAACTGAATTGGGCTGCACAAACTACTTCAAAAGATTTATCTGCTATCTTCTGTGCTCAGACTGAAGTGAAACCAGGAGGAAAAAAATGTCAGAGAAAAACCCACATCTGCTGGAGTTCTCGGCTAAACTTGGATGGGCGTTCACTTAGCTGGATCGCTTCCAAGCCATGCAGTAGCTGACTGCCTAGAGCAAATGCGTTTGTCAAGTCCAGCCCTCAGGAAACAAAAGAACTGCTCATTCAAGAACTGACAACCTACCAACAGTAATCAAAGTCAAGTAACAGAGAAGACCAAATTTTATAAACAAAAAGGTAAAATCTTTGAGGTGTAAGGCTGGATTAGAGCAAAGGAAGAGAAAAAAAAAAGTTATTCTCCAGAATTATGGCACATTTGAAAAAGAAGGTGGTTTGTACCGATTGGTGACGGAGCAGTGGAACAGGCTGCTCAGGGAGGGTGTGGAGTCTCCTTCCTTGGAGGTCTTCAAGACCCGTCTGGACACGTTCCTGTGCAACCTGATCTAGGTGGACCTGCTTCTGCAGGGGATGGTTGGACTAGATGACCTCTAAAGGTCCCTTCCAACCTCTACCATTCTGTGATTCTACTCTATGAGGACTCAAAGAATTCTCCAAAGTTTTAATGGATTTCAAGCATGGAAATGCACTGATGGTTTGTGTTGGTTTTTTTTTTTAAGTCTAGATCTGTTTATCTTACTGCACTAACTAAATTTAGGAGCCTTACCTCTAAAAAGTTTGCAAAGTGTACATATCTGTAGGTTTTTATGGTCATAGGTAGTTGAACTGGCAAACTGTAAACTCTGAATTTTAGTTGTGGAAAAAAGTATACTTTCGTTCTGGGAGAACTGAGACAGTCAGAGAGGAAAGCAGTGGCTGCCAGTGCAGGTTGCATTCAGATCCGTATCTGCAAATAACAAACAGGACCCGTCCAAAGAACAGAGTCAGCTGCAATGGCTGTATGTCATTCAAGTTACTGCACACTAACCAAATAGCAGCCAGTGTGCTGGGAAGCAGAGGCAGCAGCAGGGTGACGTGTGTAACGGAGGCACATTGTTGGGTTGCAACTAAAACCTTGGCTGAGAAAAAAAAAAAAAGGATTCTTAACATATTTCCAGGATGATGGGAATATAACTGAGTTGACACACTCTCTAGTATTCAAGCATGGATCCCCCACTCCAATGATTTTCATCAACCTGTTCCTTTACGGTTTATTTTCATCGTCATCTTTTGGATGTTGCATTCATAAGGTACTGTTCATGTATGAAGCTGGAAGACAATGCAAGACTGATACATTTGAAATATGATGGTACTATTCACCCCCTCAGTATACTAATTCACACATTTACACACATACACATTCGCACATATACATACTTACATAAATGTATGTATGCATGTAAGTGTAGGATTTCTGTGGCAAGCAGTTTGCTCCAAACATGAGCCTCAAAATCAGTGTAGCTTAAACAAGCAAACTTTAAAAAAATAAAGACTGTGTTGAGACACCACGTAAGACAAGAGGCGTAAGGAGCACATTGTGCTACCCCAGTGCTGGGTGGGAAGCCAAACCACACTTCTCTGATGATGGACTACGACCATCAACTACGTAAATCACTCCAAACAGAGTTCTGTTTTGCTGCTTCTGATACCTGTGGAAGCTGGCATACCTCTATACTACACTGCAGTCTGCAATACAAACATACTCACAGAGTTTAAGAGCATGCATAGGTTAGACAGTGAAAGGAAAGGCACCAACACTGCACAGGTCCCATGCAAACACAAGTGCAATGAGGAGGAGAAGCGGAAACACAGTAGGAGAATTTTATCAGCTTCAGACTACAACTGTGCTTGTCCCTACTATGCATGGTGGGTCACATGCAAACCCACCGCTTCCCCTACTTATCGTTTGCCTAACATGTACTTTTCTGCCCTCTTGAACTTCTCTAGTTCAATAGCTAGTTCCCAGTATCTCAGATACAGCCACATAAGTTTTCCGTTTTGACTTTTGTTTCTGTTCAGCAGATTGCCACAGTAGTTATCGTGCTTGAAAATATCTTTTAAGCCACTTTCCATATGCAGAGCCATAGCAACGGGATCAGTTGCTGCTTTAACTAGCAGATTTTTCTCTATCTCTAGTCTCTGGCTTCTGGGTATAACAAGACTGCAGTAGATGTCCTGTCTTTCTTTCAGTCCCTCTTCAAATTCTTTCAGTAAAATGTTGGCTCTCTTTTGCCACTCTTCTTCCTTTGCCAGACAACTGTGGTACAAATTTCCCGCTGCTCCCGAGTGCAAAAAGACTTGTTTTTCTCGCTCTAACTTCTCCTGTTCCTGCTCTAGGATCCTTCTTTCCTCTACCAGTTTGCGACTCTGGGACACGAGGGCTTCACGGTAACTCAGGGTTCTGTTGCGTTCCTTTTCAAGCTCCAGCTCCAAACGAGCGACTGTGCGACGACTTTCTGTGATTACATCCCTGTATTTGGCTTCCAGGTCTTTTTGTAAAGATGAATGTCTTTTGTAATATTCTTTTTTTTCCCTTTCTATTTCTTTTTGACATTCTCTCGTCCAGATCCAACCTATCATATACAAATGAGACCCTGAGATATAACACATGTTACATTGATGGGTACAGTTAATTACTATGCCACTAATGAAGCTATTCATTAATAAAAAAATAACTTTCTTTCCTGTCCTGCCCTGTGATATTCATTTTTATTCACGCGACCCACACGACATATTTCTGTGGGTCCGTGTTTCACAGTAAGTTACTTGAAATGATCGCGCTTCCCTTGAAGCAAAAAAAATCCCCTCAAGTTTTACTGCTAATATATTCACTAATAATGGATATGCTAATATATACATATATATGTATATGCTAATAACGCTAATATATACACTTAAAGAAGTTAGGGGGAAACAAAGTGGAGGAACTGCACTGAGAATGAATATACATCCGCAGCTCCTGGGGTTGTTACCACACGACAGCACATCGCGTGTCCGCTCTTTTGAGGCAGCTGCTTTGTAACCGGGAGCTTATTAAATACGGACCGCAACTCCCATGTGAGGAAAGCGGCCGCTGCCTTAACGCTATAAAGAGGGCTGGCTGCTCGTAACGTTACAAATGGGCACAGCAGAGCGTTTGTCTAGACGGGGCACTGCTTTCACGAGTGCGCTGCGGGGGCGGGACAGCGTGCCGCACGCTGCTACTTACGGAAGGCGGCCAAGCCCAGCATGGGGACCAGCAAGGCGTAGTTCCATTTGCTGCCTCCGTCGCCGGGCTCTCGCGGGTTCGGCAGGATGTTCCAGTTGGGAGGGTCGTTTAAGTTGTTCATGGCCGACGCGCCTGAGGTTTACGGGAGAGAAAGCGCGGGCTGAGGCGCAGCGGGGCCGCTGCCACCGCCAACCCCTCGGTGCCAGGCCCCGGCAGCTGCGAGCTCTGCGCGGACGCGGGACCGGGACCGTGACCGTGACGCCCGCCCCGTGGCGCCACCGCCCGTCCCCGTCCGCGGCCGGCGGCGCGTTCAGCTGGCGTTGCCGCCGCCCGCAGGCCTGGCGAGCCCCAGCGCCGGGCCCGTCCCGCCGCGGGACACGCACCGACCCGCGACCGCTCTCACCCGCCCGCCTCGCCGCCGCCCGGGCCGGCCCATTACCCTACGCAAAGAAGGGGGGAGGGGGGGTGAGGAAACCGAGGGCGACAACAAACCCACTTGCCCGAGGCCTAAGCGCTGACCCGCCCACCCCCATCCGCTTACTCGGCCTGCAGCTCCCCCCTGCCAGCACAGTTGGTCTCTTCCCGCGGAGCGTCGCGGGTAGCGGTGCCGGTAGCGGCGGGTTTGCGCGTGCGCCCTCGCTCGCCGCTCCGGGTCCGTGCGAAATGGCGGCGGCGGCGGCGGCGGCGGCTTCGCGGGGCTGGGCGAAGCGCTGGCTGCGGCCGGCGGCCCGGGCGGTGAGTGCCTGTGTGCGGCCGGCTCTGCCCCGCGCTCTGCCGCCGGCGTCCCGGCGGAGGGGGGAAAAAGCCGGGGCTCGTGGCTGGCGCGGAGAAGCCCCGTGTGCGGGGAGGCAGACCCGTGCTGTCCCGGCGGCCCCGCGACTCTCCCGCAGCCGTGCCGGGGGAACGCACCGAGCCCCGGCCCCGGCCCCGGCCCCGGNNGGCCCGGCCCGGCCCGGCCCGGCCGTCTCCCCCGTGACCTTGTCAGGGAGCGCTTGCGGCGGCGCGGGCGGTCGCGGCTGGGTTGCGCGGCGCTGCCTGGGCACACGCCGTCCGTGCGGTCGGGGCAGAGCAGGTCCTCTGCCGACCGGCCCCTGCGGCGGCTTCGTGGGCGCCTGCCGGCCGTGGGCGTGGACACGCCGCTGCTCCTGGCTCCTGCGGCCGAGCCCCTTCGCCTCGGGCCCGGAGCAGCCTCCCGGAGGTGCGGAGGAATGCAGCGGGCGGGGGGGACTCACCTGCCCGTGCGGAACCTTCCAGCCACAGAACCTTGGGTAGAAAGCTTGCTGGCGGCTGCCTCTGCATCCCCGGCTAGGCTGGGACGGATCTGCGTGTCGCTTTAATCTGGATAGCAGTTGTTTGCAGGATGTGCTGCTTAAAGCTTTTGTCAGTTTTGTTGGAGGTGATCTGCAAGCAGTCCCTAGTGAAACCATGTTTTCCTCTGTGCTAAAGGGGGAGTTTTCAGTTTCTTTCCGCTGTTCTCGCCATGCCTGTCTATAACGAGCTTGGGATTGTGAAAAGGACCCTACAAATGCAGCCGCAGTTGTCTTTGTCTTACAAAGCAAGACAGAAGAGGCATCTGCTGAGGGAGAGAAAGGCTTAGAGTTATCGTTGTGCTTTAGGTGGCAGTGGACGGCCCTTATTCGACCTTTAATTTCATAAAGGCCATGATGTTCCTGGTAGCACAACAGCTGAGGATTAGTGTGATCGGTGTTTCCTTCAAATTTATCGTAGCGTCGTTTTTCAGATTTGTGGACTTCTGGTCGGACTCATTCAGAACGAAACTTACTGGCAGTGGAAGTTCTTATGTACAGCTGTAACGAAAGAGTGTACGTGGGTGGGAATAGCGGTTGTGAAAAGTCAGCTTTACGGAAGTTTAGATGTGAAAGGAAAACTAACCTGCTAAACAGATGTATTAATCGGTTTTTGTTTGTTTTTTTTTAATCATATGTATTTCCAGAATCCTCCGATGCAAAATATGTTTGATAACTCTTTATAGCCGCTTCAGAAAAGAACAAAGCTTTTTAGAAGGAATTACTTGCAAGACATTGTGGCAGAAATCTTACTGGAGATTGCAGGAGGTTGTTTTCTCTGAGCGGGGAGAAAAGAAGGGGTGAATTTCTTTTGGGGCTTTAGGGCATAACCACAGTTTATAGCTCGTGGGGTTTTTTTGTTTTTGCTGGTGTTTTTTTCCCTTCAGTCGGTTGCACTTTCTTTAAGCAATACTAAACGTATACTAACCTGTTTGTTGTGTACTGTCTTTACATATGGTAAAGGTTTTCTTTGAATTGCTTTATGCAATAACCAAATGTGTTGTTGCTCGCCTACAAGAAGTAATTTATTGCAGTAAAAAGAGCTGTACTGTTGCAGGAACAACGCTTGGAAAACAAGCGGTAGTAGTATATGCTAGAGAGTGCATGACCACCACATTTAAAATGTGCAGTATAGCTGCACAGTTAGAGTTCTAATCCAATTTGAGTTGCACTCAGGCCTATGAAAACTGTTTTGCTGCTGGGAAGACACCTCATTTTAGCTTGAGCTGTGACCGCTGGAAAAGCTGCTTTGCAGATAAATTGCATCCGATACTTAGGTTTCATCTGTCTGTTGGTGAACTAGTTGATTTGATTCTGTATGTGAAATATTAATAGAGATGATTAATACAGGAGTTGAGATAGACATGGAATCGCTCCAAAACGTTGATAACACAGCAGGGCGGAAAGAAGAGAGTAACTACCTGGAGGAGGGTGCCAGTAGAACTCCTTACAGGTCGGTCTTGAGACTGATCTTGCACATGACTATAAAATGCAGAAGTGTGTTAGCAATCATGTTACACTCGCTGTTGTGCAAGAAGACAGTTTGAGGAAATTATTACGAGACATGATAAAACTAGGTCAAGGAAAGTGTACTGTAGTTTACTAGAGGGGTGGGGGAAGAGATGGACATCTGGAAGTGATAGGGAGGGAAGATCTGCTTTTTATCATATTCTGTTGCCACATCTGGAGTACTGTGTCCAGTTTGTGTCTCCTCAGTTCAAGAGTGATAGCGAACTTCTGGAGAGAGTCCAGCGGAAAGCTACAAAGATTATGAGAGGACTGCAGCGGCTCTCTCATGAGGAAAGGCTGCGAGACCTGGGACTGTTTAGCCTGGAGAGGACTGGGGAGGGACCTTGTCAACACTTACGGATACCTAAAGGGCAGATGTCAAGAGGATGGGGCGAGTCTTTTTTTCTGTAGTGCCCAGTGACAGGAGGACAAGGAGTAATGGGCACAAGCTGGAACACATGAAGTTCCACTTGAATGTGAAGAGATATATTTATTTCCTGTGAGGGAGCATTGGCACAGACTGTCCATAAAGCTTGTGATGTCTCCTTTTCTGGAGGTTTTCAAAACCTGCCTGGATGCAGGTTTGTTCCTGCGAGTGACTTGATCTAGGCGGACCTGCTTTAGCAGGGGATTGGACTACATGATCTCTAGAGGTCCCTTCCAACCCCTACCATTCTGTGAACCACAAATATAACAGTTAGTGGAAAAGGCAAATCTCACCGCAATGCGTTGTAGGATATATTTCAAATAAGGAAGTGCTGCTGTCATGGTGTGGGTCACTAATATGGCTTAGCGTTAATGTTCTCATCAGTTGTATATGCTGAGTTAGGAATATTTTTCCGAATGACATAAAGAAGCACTACCAGGTGCCAACACATTGGAGCTTTACATGGTGGAGACTGAAGTTCTCATTGTTTTGACCTATCAAAGCAAAGAGTCAATACTGGGTCTGAGAGACTGGTTAGTGTTAGTGAAGTAAATAGCAGATAGTCTGTGACACCTTGTTACTTGCAGGCTATCAGGATATTCTGTCATCCAGTCAAAACTGCTTTGTTTTTTTTTTTTCTGGAAAGCCAAAACTTCCTTGCATGTAGCTACAGAATACGTTCATACAATATTCTGGCATATGTGGTATCAGTGGGAAATAAAAGTTTGTTATGAATGTGGGGTAGCTAAGAATGCTGGAATTCATCCCTGTGGAAACATTTGTTCTTTAATAGTTGTCTTGACTTCTTTCCGTAGTGGCCAGCGACGTGCCAGGCTCTTACACGCAACTTACACTTCACTGTCTATGGAAAGAAAAATGCTTCTACGAAGGTTTCTGATTCGGTATGTCTGTACTTCTGTATATCTTATGTAACAGATTAAATAGCACTCTTAATGCTTGAGAGACATGAAACAACTGCATACTTGGTTTTTAGTGGAGGATGATGTTCAAGTACACGGTGAGACTAAGTTGCTGAAGTGTATGTTTTTTTTGTTGATAGTTTCTACTCAGAAGAGTGTAAGATGTAGCATTCATTGCAAGTATCTGCTAAGGGCGTTAAAACTATACAGCTTGTGTCTCCATGAAACTGAAGTTTGACTTAGCTTGAAATATTTGTGACCATGTCAAACTGATTTATTTTTCCAGATTTCCACACAGTATCCAGTAGTGGACCATGAATTTGATGCAGTTGTTGTGGGTGCAGGAGGAGCAGGACTGAGGGCTGCATTTGGTTTGTCAGAAGCTGGGTTTAATACGGCATGTGTTACGAAGCTGTTTCCTACCAGATCACATACTGTTGCTGCACAGGTGAGAAATGAGGTGGAACAAATGTTTAAAAAAATGCCTGCCATCAAAAAGCTGGTTGAACATCAGGTTTCAAGGCCACGTTTTGTTTTATAAATATTGCGTATTTAGTTGATGCTGTTTTGGAGGGCAATACAAGTTTAGATTCTATTCAGTACTTTTTCACTGCATTCAATGTAACTTTGCAATTCTTTGTGTTACACAAAATAGCTCAAAGCAAGAGCTGTTTGAAACTGATAAATTGCACGGGTGTCTCATAGCCACATTAAATCTGACTTTACTGTATTTGTTGTACACGGAGGCATAAACCTTATGCAACTTTTATTTTTAATAGAAATGACAAAAACCTACTAAAACTGTACTTCAGTGTTATAATTCTGGGAAAATGGAATTCATTTTCAGGGAGGGATCAATGCTGCTCTGGGAAACATGGAGGATGATAACTGGAGGTGGCATTTCTATGACACTGTGAAAGGGTCTGATTGGCTGGGTGACCAGGATGCCATACACTACATGACTGAGCAAGCACCTGCTGCGGTGATAGAGGTGAGACTCGATGTCAGCTCCAAGTGTTTATAACACAGACTAGCTAGCTTCCAAAGAGATCTCTTTATAGGAACATAGTAAAATAACTTTTTATGCATAACAATCCAAGAGTTTCTGATGCTTGTGTTTGGGTTCAACAGCTGGAAAATTATGGGATGCCATTCAGCAGAACTGAAGAAGGAAAAATCTATCAGCGTGCGTTTGGTGGACAGAGTCTTCAGTTTGGAAAAGGAGGACAGGCTCACAGATGCTGTTGTGTTGCAGACAGGACAGGACACTCACTGTTGCATACTCTGTATGGCAGGGTAAGCAGTTGTGAAGTGAACTTGGTTTGGGTTTTTGTATTTGCAATTAATTTTATTTTTTTTTTCCCCTTATGGAGTTCGGGGAGGGGGGAACATCCCCCACACTGAAAAAGGGGAAAAAAAAACCACTCCAAGTGTATAGCTGCTCACATATGAATGAAGAATCAAGGGGAATGACTGATAACAGTTCTGGAGGCAATGTGGAATGGTGTAGCCAAGGTGTTGCTTATTTTCCATCAGAAGTGTGAAGGAATAGAATAAGTTGAAAGATGATGATTATTATGGGTCTCGTGAAAGCACGAATGTCAATTAGTGTGCAGTTAGCTTTATAGTCCTTAGTAATTCTTCACTGTTAGTACTTTTCTGTCTGTTAACTAGACCTAAAGAGAATTTATGTAAATTTTACTCAAAAAAACTCTTTTTCAAAAAATCTGGCGTGGAACACTGGGAAGCTCTGACAAGAGGTACACGGCAGGGTTTTCTTTCACTCATCTTCAAACAAGGAGCAAGGGGGAATAAGATGTCTAAATGCATGAAGGCCTACTGTGCATTTCTGAGCTTGTTGTATGACAAGTAAGTGACTGTGTCTCAGCATCTGTTTCTATCAGGTCTACAAACCGTAGTTGAAGAAAGATAGCAGTAAGATACTTGAAACCTGAAATTAAGTACCTGGGAGCTAATGTTTTTTGTATTTGCTTAGTAGCTAGCTAGTTGCTGTCCTTCAGGTTCACACTATACATGGTGTTGCAGTACAGATGTTCAGTGCTGCCAAGCACTGGTCTGTTCCTTGAGGGCATGAAAGAATGTTTGACTTGATGCCTGCTGCCTGGTATACTAGGCTCCTGGAGATACATTCCACTTTCTGCAAGAGGTTAAGTGAAGCGTGCATGTACATGCATCAAGCACTGTGGATGACTAAAGCATTGCCTAATGTAGAGGGAAAGGAATAGTTTGTCAACAAGACTTGTTACGACTTTTCAGGATTAAGTGGTTTGGTAACTAACCAAGTTTGTGCCTCTAAGATAGAATAAACTAAATAGCAAATCTTTGTAAAGATTTGTGAGGAAATCAGCTTCCCTGAGAGGTGGTGGAGGTGTGTTTTTATCCCAGTATATCCCATATGTGTGGACAGTTTTGAAGAGAGGTTACTTTTGGTTTTGGATTATTATTAAAGTTCCTTTTTGTTATTTTCCTCCAGTCTTTAAGATACGATACAAGCTACTTTGTTGAATATTTTGCCTTGGACTTACTCATGGAAAATGGAGAATGTCGTGGTGTTATCGCCCTTTGCATAGAAGATGGCACTATCCATCGGTTTAGAGCAAAGAACACTGTCATTGCCACTGGGTAACGTAACGTTCATGATGGGCAGAAACTTCAGAGTGGTACTAGTTGGAAGTCTGTGTGTTTGTACTTGTGTTTGTATCTACAGTGTAGAGATGATGTGAAAACCAGAAATTCCGTGTCCACCTTTTCTTCCTGCCTTTGATCAAGAACAATATAACTGAATTCAGTCATCCCTCTCTGAAAAGAAGACACTTACTAATTTTGTGACCAAGTATAAATTTAATCAAGTCTAAGTTTTTATCTCATTCTTGTAGAATTCAGTTGGTATGTGTAAGAGCAGTATTCATGGTCCAAATGGTCTTAGATTGCTAACACATACTCTTTAAACCACATGTTGCAAGGCTGTCAACGTGTGTATATCTGTAGGGTTCTGAGTTTCCCACAGGAAACAGCATTTTTTTTTCAAAATTATGCAGAATCTGTTTACATTAGGATGTCAACGTTGCCAAGTCTGTTGTAGGATGAAATTATCAGAAGACAGGTGTAACTTAACATTACTTGGTTGCAAAGTTTGTATGCATTCCTTAGAATGCTGTCTGCATTAGTCTTTTGCTGCTTATGGCTGTCTCCTGTTTCAATATGCAAAATATTTATAAAAGTATCTGTCATAGAATTATTTTGGTCACCTACATAGTTTGAATTTATTAAAGCCATTTAAGCCATTTATATAAGGCCATTTTGGGTATTTTGAGATAGACACAATGTGTACGTTGGTGTGTGAGAGTTTGTCCTGAAATTGTGAGTATTGGCAGTTCTGAAATCACATTGGAAGCTAGCCTGTTTGGTTTAGGTATAAGAATTAGTTGTCTAAATTAGATATTAAACACCAAGTTTTGAAATCTAAGAATGTAAAATCAGAACGTTACCAAGGATAAGAGCCGTTGTTATGTGTAATTGTTGATAAAACCAACAGTAATAGTTCAAATGAAGTCTGGTATTAGATTAAGAGAAATTTCTGAAGTAACTTTTTTCTGTCAAAAAGGCCTCTGACACTAAAGTACATATCCTGCTTTGGAATTAATTTGTTTTTTTTCTTGGGCCTTCTGTCGCCATCTGTGTTTCAAATGTGATTGAACGTTAACAGGACAACACCAGTTTTGCTTTCTTCTGGTTGAACTTGGTACAGGATTTGGCAAAATGTATGCATCTTGATTATCAACCCTCTTTTCTATTTCCACTGTTGCACAAACAGAGTGGGACGTTCCAGTGATTCCTCCCTCCCTCCAGCTAATTCTGTTCTCTTGTGTGTTCTGTAGTGGGTATGGCCGCACTTACTTCAGTTGCACATCTGCTCATACTAGTACGGGCGACGGCACTGCAATGGTCACACGAGCTGGTCTTCCTTGCCAGGACTTAGAATTTGTGCAGTTTCACCCTACAGGTACAGAATATATCCAAAAAATCAAGTTTATTATTTCATGAGTTGAACTGATTCTTGTTTTAAAATGGGCACAAGTCAGTTCCCAATTTTGTGCAGCACTTCTTTAGTTCCTTTTAACCAGTGTTAAGACTTGTCTGCACCTGCTGTTGTATATAAATCTGGGAATCAGTTATGAGAGAAGTCTCAGTTGTTTAATGACTAGTGTTAAATATTTTGATGTGCTGTCATTACAATACTAACAGGTTTTATAAACTGCAAGGTGAAACCACTTCACCTCTTAAACGTAACATTTCCTTTTGCCTTTAATAAAATAAAGGGTTAGATATTAGTTATAGGAGGAATAGGATAGATGCGAATGTTAGGGAATTATATTATTATGAAACGTATGAATGGAAGTTGGTTATCAGAGGAAGTCAACACGGATTCAGCAAGGGGAAATCTTGTTTGACCAAGCTGATAGCCTTCTATGAGTGCATAACCAGCTGGCTAGATGAGGGGAGACCAATGGATGTCACCTACCTTGACTTCAGCAAGGCTTTTGACATCGTCTCCCATAACATCCTCATCAGAAAGCTCAGGCAATGTGGCTTGGGTGAGTGGACAGTGAGGTGGGTCGAGAGCTGGCTGGATGACAGAGCCCAGAGGGTGGTGATCAAGGGCACAGAATTGAGTTGGAGGTCTGTGACCAGTGGAGTTCCACAGGGGTTGGTTCTGAGGCCAGTCTTNAAGAAGGCCAATGGCCAAGGCCATCAAGAAGAGTGTGGCCAGCAGGTCAAGGGAGGTTCTGCTCCATCTCTCCTCTGCTGTGGTGAGGATTCATCTGGAGTCCTGTGTCTAGTTCTGTGCTCCCCAGCTCAAGAGGGAGAGGGAACTTGTGGAGAGCGTCTAGCACAGGGCCACCAAGACAATCAGGGGACTGGAGCACCTTTTCATACGAGGAAAGGCTGCAGGAACTGGGGCTATTAAGTCTCGAGAAGAGGAAACTGAGGGGGAATCTCATAAATGTTTACAAATATCTAAAGGATGGGTGTCAGGAGGTTGGGGCATCCCTTTTTTCTCTTGTAGCTGGCAACAGGACAAGGGGTAATGAGATGAAGTTGGAATGTAAAAAGTTCCATTTAAACGTAAGAAAAAAATATTTTATTGTTCAGATGAGGGAGCCCTGGCACAGGCTGCTCAGGGAGATTGTGGAGTCTCCTTTCTTGGAGGTCTTCAAGACCCACCTGGATGCATTCCTATACAACCTGATCTAGATGGACCTGCTTCTGCAGTGGGGTTGGACTAGATGATCCCTAAAGGTTCCTTCCAACCCTACCATTCTATGATTCTATGATATACTGAAATTTCTCTATATATGTATACTTAGGACTGTGGTTTTATGGTACAGTGTTAGTGTCTAAACTGGACAACAATAGTCACAAAGTAAGATTATTTTTTTTTCCTGGCTAATTAAATACTTAGTTTTGACTTGTGATAATAACATTTTTTTTAATTGCTCACTTACCAACAATGTTGTTATTGTTATATCATAGAAAATCCAATGTTAGTTTGATTCAGCTAAGTTTTTTCTAGTCAAAGTCGTGTCATTACTTGTGTGATAATTCTGTAACTTTTAATGTTACAATGTTGATTAGCGTTTTTGTTTTCTGTGATGACCGATGCTGAAAGCTAACAGGTAGACCTTCCTTCTCGGAAGGTTAAAAAAAAAAAACAAACCTCAAAAAAACCCCTGAGTAAGTTTTGACATTGTGCACAATTCAAAGCCATCTTGTACTGCCTTAGCCCAGAAGAGGGAACAAAGATAAGTACATTGGCCTTGAAATAATCAACTGTAAGTTTACTTAAACATCTCGAAGAAGGTAATTGCTGAAGGTCTACAAAAGCTTTGTAAAATTCTCTCTACATGTTGACGTATGCAGATCTCTTCCAATTCTAATATTTTAGGTACTTCAAATGTTCCAAATCAACTTGCATACCTTTTAGGAAGATTATAAGAGAGGAATAACAATACTTCATTCTAAGCAGTCTTTGGGAACAGATCCTAATGGTAGAGATGGGCAAGGAAGCTGGTGAAGGGTCTAGAGAACATGCCTTAAGAGTAGTGGCTGAGGGAGCTGGGGATGTTTAGTCTGGAGAGGTTGGTGGTTTGCCTTGATGATCTTAAAGGTCTCTTCCAACCAAAATGATTATATGGTTCCATGACTAGGGTAGCATAAAATCTACTCCTGTGGACTTGATTCTGTGTCTCCTGTGACTCCTGTGTCTGTGTCATAGACCTAGTCACTCCTGTGACTGTGATTCTATTATTTTATGACTAACATTATTTTAAGACATTGTTTATTCAATCTTGGGCATCCAGATTATGAAGCTATCTAGAGAATGTCTCACTTGATGGTATTTTCTTTCTTGACAGGTATCTATGGGGCTGGCTGCCTTATAACAGAAGGATGTCGTGGAGAGGGAGGTATTCTAATTAACAGTCAAGGTGAAAGATTTATGGAGAGATACGCACCTGTTGCTAAGGATCTGGCTTCCAGGGATGTAGTGTCTCGCTCTATGACCATAGAAATTCGTGAAGGAAGGTTAGTTAAACGCTCTTAACAAAGCTACAAAATAAATACTGAATCATCCAAAACTGCATACAGTATGATGGTTCATTTGATGAACACCTGGAGTTCATGAGAGTGAGCTTTAATAACTGTTAGCTGAACGCTGCATGTAGGGCAGAAATTTTACTTGTTAATTCCTGTTTCAATTTGGTGCATCTGGAGACAGTTGCTCAAGCAAGTTTAATGTACGTGTTTTTACTGAGAACAACGGAAAGAATTTGGTGTGCTGTTCTCTTGACTAGTTATTTACATTTTTACAGGGTTCTGCAGAGATGTAGTGGTTTAAAGTCTTAAATACTGTGAATTATTGTGAAAAGAATTGGGAGGTGAAAAATTCTGCCAGGTTCAATAGTCTTTTCAAATATGAGAGATACTATTTTTTGTTAGCCTTTGCAAAAAAAAAAAATTGAAACAATTTAAACAAATTGAATTAGGAGTATTACTGGTGTTTGCAGAATTTATATGGTGTATTTCAGTGTTGATTTATTTTTTTTGTTGTTGTAGAGGTTGTGGTCCTGAAAAAGACCATGTGTACTTGCAGTTGCACCACTTACCACCACAGCAGCTAGCAACACGTCTCCCAGGAATTTCAGAAACAGCGATGATATTTGCTGGAGTTGATGTCACTAAAGAGCCTATTCCTGTTCTGCCTACTGTGCATTATAATATGGGTGGTATTCCTACTAACTACAAAGGACAGGTAACAAGTACAGAGTACTTAAAACACATAATTTGTGTAAATAACTTGAAAACCATGTTCCATTCCATCTGGAGATGGCAACTCTAAGAAATATCTAAAATGAAGTTACCATGGTGTCTGACAGCAGTTCTTGTTTATCAAATTGAGGATGATATATTTGAACAGAGATCAAACTACGGCTCTACTACAATCTATAACTCAAATTAGTATATCATGTTCTCTGTATCTCATGTAGTCTCTGTGCTAAAGGTTCCACCAACTCGTACTGGTTGGAAGCCAACATGATGGTGTCAGCTGAATTTTTCTGTTTCAGTGCATTATACTTGTTAATTTTGTAATGTAAAATGTTTGCCTTAGAAATGCGTGCAGATCAGACTTTCTTCCTGTGCTTTTCTGGCTTGCTGCAGAATTGTGATTAAACGGAACCACGTACTCTTCGTAAGCATAACTAAAGAGATCTTAGGTTGTAGTGCCACCTATATTTCCATACTGTTACTGCTTACACTTTAGCACTGAGGTATTTATGACTTTAAAGCTGGAGAAAACAGTTGATTTCGGTGTTTTTGTCCTTGCATGCATGTGGCCTTTGCAAATAGGGAGGTTTGCACTGTTATAAACTATTTTAAGAAGTGAGTATTAATTGACTTTCTGAAATAATAGGTGATCACACACGTGAATGGTGAGGATAAAGTGGTACCTGGTTTATATGCTTGTGGGGAAGCAGCCTCTGCATCTGTCCATGGCGCAAATCGACTTGGAGCAAACTCACTTCTAGATTTGGTGGTCTTCGGTCGTGCTTGTGCTCTTACCATCGCAGACACGTGCAAACCTGGTAAGTCTCCCTTTGTGAGAGACATTTGCCTTTATGGTTTTATTTCTTCCTAACAAAGAGTTTGTTGCTACCTGATTAAAATTCAGAATGCTAGGCAGAAGTCAAATGTTCATTTTTTTTAGAGGCCTGTTCTGTTATGCAAATGTTGATGATTTGGATCTCTTTAAATCTAGAATTGGGTCAATGCTCTTGGCAAACTCTGTTGAGATTTTTCACAAGTTAGCAAAACAGAATATTGAAGACTGACTTCTCTACATCCTGCATGGTGGCTTCTTCATCAAAATGTAGTCGGCCTTACACTTGGCACTTTCATTTAGTGGAATTTGCTGACACCTTGTTGATTTATGAGGTGGACTGCACATGCCAGATAGGTACTTAAAACCGTAACATCACGTTTGCTCTATGAGGGTTTTCAGTGCTGAACTGATCGTTGTCTCAACTCAGTATTGTTGTTGCTGAATGTTATTTTTAAACAAACACCACCACTTCTTGCCTGAAAGAGGCTGTTATATTGCCAGAACAGCTGAAGTCCAGGAGTAGTCATCTTTTTTTCATTGCCTAATGTTCAGTTAAATATGATGATTTGTTTTTTGAGTCTGCTTTCACAAAATACACAGAACGCTGATTCTTGGGAATCAGCTTAGATCCAGCAGTGCCTATTTGTTCTGGCTTTTTGCAACTGTTTATTTGGATCTTTCTATGGCTTCTTCAAGTTTGAAGTCGCAGGAAGGTTTTTATTAGTCTGAATTGAAAGCTACTGGAAAGATGAAGTGTGCTGCGAAGTTGCAGCACACTGCAGCCCACTGTTTTGTCACCCAGTAACAGTTAGATTTCAGGATTAGGGATGAGATGCAGAGCTCATGTGTAACCGCCAAGCATATTGACTGGTCCCAGGTCCCTTAACAGATCCAAGAGAGAGTGAGAGGTTTGAGAGTGAGGAGACAAGGAAAGTATAGGAGAAAATGATTCCATGATTCTATGAAAAGTGGTAAGGAGTTACAAGCGTATTCAATGGTTTAGAAGAGTTTGCATCAAGTGCCGTTTTTTAAGGAGTTAAGAATGGAATGTAGCCAAACCTATAAATTCCCTACTGTTACAGGAAAGAATGTGAGTCATGTTCTACTGAGAACTCTGTTAAAGTGTATGGATACTGTTGGTGGGAGTTTAGGGAAGTTACAGTTAACCTATACCTCAGAAGGAAAAAACGGATTGTGTTTTAGTCAAATCAGACTCTTAGTAGCTGCTAGTCTGTGAAACTGACAGAAACCAAAACCAAGCCCAACCTATTAAACTTACTGCAACTTTCTTATTAGGAGAGACGGTTCCCTCCATTAAACCAAATGCTGGTGAAGAGTCAGTTGCTAATCTTGACAAATTAAGATTTGCTAATGGAACCATTAGAACTTCAGAAGTGCGACTTAACATGCAGAAGGTAAGCCTGGTGAAGCTCTTAGTGTAAAGGGGGAGAAGCCACGAGCATCAGAGATTGTTTGGTCACTTTGTGAAGTACGCTTAAGGATTTGCTCTGCAGAAGTAAAAACAGTGTGAGAGGATTGATACGGCCTCTGCTGTGCACAATTTTGTTAGTTTCTTGTTTCCTTTGTGATTATTCCTCTTGCATAGTTTAGCCCCTGTATAATAGAGTGGAGTTTCCTCCGTTTGAGGTGAACAGAAGAATATTTTTACTTCAGGATGCAGACACGTTTGAAGTCAAAATAGCTCTATGTTGAACTTTGTTGGAACTAATGAAGTTATTGGATATTGTGCATACGCAGCATATGAAATGGATCTTGTTTTACTGTTTTGCAGACAATGCAAAACCATGCTGCTGTATTTCGTACTGGTTCTGTACTCCAAGAAGGTTGTGAAAAACTTCACCAAATTTATGGTGATCTGGCTCATCTGAAGACATTTGATAGAGGTAATTTGAAAGTGAAGAATATACCTTGGCTAGAGTACCTCCTGGGGAAACTAGTTTTTGTTGCGTTCTTGGTTTTTGTGTTTGGGTCATTCTTTTTGTTCTGTAAACCTCATGTGTTTCTTGAAACTTTGCAAAAGACTTTAACCTTTTTGAATCTTTAATAATACTTTTTAGAGCCCTACTTGCTAAATATGATAATCTGGAAAGTACTTGATCTTACTGCTCATTTTCTGATTGCACACTCTTTCAAAGAATCAGAAACCAAAATCAGATTTAACTTTCTGAGGTACTAACTGCTGTTCTCTCAGAACATGATGTGAAGCTGTTCAGATACTAAGGTGATCTTTGCTAGCATCTTCTGAAAAGGCCAGGGAGTTGCAAAAGGTAGCAAGATTGTTCATAGGCTGAACACTCAGGTTTCATTCTTCAGCTGAGCAAATAGTGCTACATACGCTGCAAGACGTGACAGTATGTGTATCTTAGGAGAACTTAATTAACTAAGTACAGCTGATGATGTACCATTTGTCCATTCACATTGTGTATTTCTCTCCAACTACTGCTGTTGAACATGTATCCTAACACTGAAAATGGAACTGACTTTCTTGGACAGCTCTCACCAAACATGAAAAAAGTGTTATAATAGCTTAGAATGCAGGGATTAAAATGAAGATACATTCACGTAAGTGAACCTGGGTCCACCTTGGAGGAGATACTGAAGAGAAGAACCACCTGGTATAACTGGCAGGGTGGGGTTTTTTTATTTTGCTTTGAGCTACCATCTAGCCAAAGCTTGTGATCCAAAATGCGATACAGGAGAGAGTCGGAGATATGATACAAAGCAGGTGATCTGTGGTGTGATTTTTTTTTCTCTGTAGTACACATGCAGCAGGGACACCCATTAGAACAACTAAATTTCTCTAAGTTTCATTATAATTTTGGAGTGTAGGACTTGTTACTGAATCTTGCAGGCATCAGTGAGTAGTAATTCAGTATTACAGACTACTGTGACTGCAGTAGGTTGAGCATTGGCTAGTTCGATTCCAAAGAGCAGAAATAGGACAGGGGTAAATGGAGGCAGAACTTCTTTGTGGAACGTCTTTTATAGTACTTTAATATTTTACTAGGTATTGTGTGGAACACTGACTTGGTGGAGACCCTTGAACTGCAGAACCTGATGCTTTGTGCTCTACAAACCATTTATGGTGCCGAGGCTCGCAAAGAGTCCCGGGGTGCTCATGCCAGAGAGGACTATAAGGTATAAATATTTTCTATGACCTGGATGTAAGATTGGATTTCCTTGTTGCCTGTGCTCAAATGGATTATCTAGAAGTTGTAATTTCTTCAAAATACAGTCTTGAGAGTCTTGAATGAAGGTTAGGGTAGTTTTTGTTCAGGGTCCCGGCTACTGTGTTTGTTATTAATTGTTAGATGCAAAGGGATAAATACATGCAGTTTTGGGTCATGATCTTGAGAGAAGAATTGTTCCATCTGTGCATCCAAATGATTAGAGAGGTCTAAACCAGCACTATAGGAATAATAAGGTTATGAATGTGTAAACAGGGCTTCAGGCAGAATAGTTGTCCTGTGCAAGGACAAATCTGACATGGGCACCTTTAAGATAAAGGTTGTTGTCTATTAGGAGACACCTTGTTACAGTTGTAATTGGAATGCAACTAACCACAAGGTTGTGAAGAGATTTGCCGATGCAGTTTCTGCTCTATACTAAGCTGGTTTTCTCCCTAGTTGCGGATAGATGAGTTTGACTATTCTAAGCCACTCCAAGGCCAGCAGCGGAAGCCATTTGAGGAGCACTGGAGAAAGCACACCCTTTCCTATGTGGATATCCCATCTGGGAAGGTATGTTGAGCCTGATGCTTGAGGGTCTTTCTTGCTATGAACTGATAGCTACTTTCATAGACAGCTCTTGATATCATGATAATACTGCAAATGACTGTCACTGTCTGAGGTGCCTGTTAGTTTTGTGTGCTTGGAGAAGGATAAAGAAAATAATGTTTATTCTGTTGTTGAACAGTAGGCATAACTGGGAGAAGTCAGAGTCGTTCTTTGGGAAGTGACTTTGCAATTTGAGCTGGAGTTCTTTTTCCCACTGTATCAGGCTATTTCAAAATCTTTTTTTTTTTTTTTTCCCTCATTGTGGCAAAATCTGTTGTTGTTCAGCATAAAGTTTTTATGGTATTTCAAAGATAGAACTGGCACCTGACTCCTTAATCGTGTTGTTTTTTATATCCCATCCTTTTTGTTTCTTCTCCCTAATTCAGCTTTCTTGAATCTAGTTTAAGGACAAGTGAGCACACTTCACTTCCTGAATAGCTGCTGAGGATGGAAAGATACTGACACGGTTCTGTCTCTTAACTGATACATTGGGTTCTCTACATCCAAGAGTTTCCTAGCTTAAAGAAGTAGGAACTTCCAGTGTTAGCCAAGACTTTGCTTTTGCCCAAAAAACCTTTTTAAAATAGTGATCTTCTGTTACCATTTCTGGCGAGGCTTTGTGTGTAAGGAATTCACTCAGTAGTAACTTGGTGGAATGTAAAGGTTTGTTTTCCGTGGAAGGAAAAAAATTATGGAGACCTTAGCTTAATATCAGTTAAGTAATTCAGTTATCTGAGCTATTCAGTCATTCCTGTTAGCTAGTTTGTCTTGTTTAGATACAAGAGGTTTGTTTATCTTAAAGTTCTCTGTTGTCTTTTACTTTAGGTTACCTTGAAATACAGACCTGTGATTGACCGAACTTTGAATGAAGAAGACTGCTCAACTGTCCCACCTGCTATTCGCTCTTACTAGTAACTTACAGTTAACTTGCAGCCCTCTCCTAGAGGAAGTTAGTGTACATAGTCATAGCCCAAAGCATATCAAAATAATATTGTCATCATCAGTGAATGGAAAATGCTGACTACACTTCTCTTCAGCTTCTGCTATGGCTTACCGTACAATTATGAAAATGGAATGCAGGACAGCTTATGTTCTTTCACCCATCTGTCAGTTTTGACAGGGAAAACACAAAATGTGTCTAAATAAAGTGATTAGAAGTCTCATATTTGTATCAATATGTTGTTTTATGTATATAATTCTGTTATGCCTATTTTGAATGTATAGTTATTTCTGTGTTTTAAGAACAAGAAATGCACTGGTTTTAGACAAGATTTGAGATGGCGAACTGTCTGGTATGGAGACTTAAAATGAAGCATCACAATTGCTGATTCTAAGTAACAGAAAATGATGTACTAGAAATTACACCTTTTTTTCTAAAGTTAAAATTGTAAACATTTACCTATTGTTCTATTGAAGGAAACAAGATACTTCTGTTACTTCCTTCAAAATATACCATGGACGGCATATAATTTCACTAGCTAATCTCTACTATCTCTGGAGCTTCTGAAGCCATTTTTGTGCTGTGTGGCAGGTCTTGGAGGCCTGAAGTCTAAGTGCAGAGTGGAGTGGAAGGGAGCATTTACTAATTTCTGACTTTTTTTTTCCATAGTTGCTAAATGTTGCTTGTGTGGGTTGGAAAAATTGAACACACCATACTTCACTCTCTTTTTGTACTTTGCACGAGGGAAGGGATGAGACTGGACATGGAGACAGGTACTGTGTTGAAGCGCTACCCTTGCACGGGGAGGAAGGGAAGACTTAATCTGCACTTGAAAGAGCCCTGAGTGTTGTGAAGGGGAGGAAATAACGTTTTGTACATCGTTAAGCAGACTACAATAAAGCAGCACACGTCAATGCTCTCTGTCTGCGTCGTGGCCTGGCGCTCGTCCCTCGCAGAGCGTTCCCCGGTGTCCCCAGCGGGGGCGGGACCCGGCGGCGGGCGCGGCAGCGGCAGCGGCAGCTTGCTGGGGGATGTTGCGCAGGCGCCGTCCCCGCGGCAGCCGATTGGCGCAGCGGAGCCGCCGGGCCGATGGGCGCCGCTGTGCCCTTGACGCTCGTCCGGGGCGGGCCCGCTCCGTCTGCCCTCCTCCCGGCCAGCCCCCGGCGGTGCTCCCCGGCGCCGCCACCATGCAGCGCTCACTCCGCGCCTGCCGCCGCCTCGGCTGCTCCGCCGGCCTCTNCGCTGCGGCGCCTTCGGGCCGCTGTACGCGCGCCCGGGGCGGTGTCACCGTTCCCCTCTTGCGCCGGTGGGGCTGCGGCGCCTGACCCCGTGCGGCCTGCGGTGGAGGGAGCACGGCAGGGGCGGCGCCGGGAGCGCGATTGCGCCCGGGGCCGGGCTGCTGGTATCTGCGGCTGCCCCGCTGCGCTGCACAGCGGGTCAGGTTTACGCGGCCAGGGAGGGAGAGAGTGGCACTGACCCTGTAGGCGGGAAAGGTGTTGCTGCAGGAGCTGCTGTCGCAGGGCTGTGGCATGCAGCTGCTGCTTCCGCAGAGATTTCAGGCCCTTCTTAGAGTTGTTGAGGTACAGATAAGGGAAATCTGTGTCCTTACAGAAGTGAAACTATCTGGAAAATCATTGGGGCTGCTTGAAAACTAGGGAAGCTTTCGGCTGAGAACTGCCGGTAAGGATGCTCTAGCAGGTATCCTCAGTTATTGTTCAAGCGTAATCAGTTGACCGTCAGGCTGAAACATGAGTGAAGCTTGTTTATCGCATGTGTTTCGATGTAGAAATAAAAATGCTGTTCTTATAAGGAAGTCTGAATCTTGGCACTAACTGGGATGTTGCATGAAAGCCTTAGTCTCAGATGCATCTCTGTAACCTGGACATCATTTAGGCTGTCACAAGAATTTTCACAGCAAGTAAGGTGTTTAAAATTTTATTAATTCATTAGTTTACTAAATTAGCTACTAAGTTTAACTAGAACGCTAGCTTCTCATCTGTGATATTAAGGTGTAAAAAATACCATTTAAAAGAATAAGCTCCCCAAAAGGGAAAAGACTGCATAGCAAATAAAACATACCTCTGTAACAAAACTGGTGTCAGAGTCGACCACGTAGCTCAAACCACTGGCCCGTCACACAGTTCCTCTTTCTATTATTTTTCTTTGGTAACATCCATTAAAAAAATGTAGATTACGGCTTTCATTTACTTGCTGAACACCCCGTATTTATGAAGGGCTGCAGTTTTACTAGAAACATAGATGTTTGATCTTTGCTGGTCAGAAAAATATCCTGTCTTGTAAATGAGCATTATTAATTATCTGGGTTTAAATAACAACAGTAGTTAAAGCAAAATGTCCCTGATTGAATTTGGAACTCAAGCAGCCCTTGAATTCTTACAGGAGAACTTTATAACGTTTCTATATCCAAGAGGGCTACCAAAAAAGTACCAGCAAGTGTTTCATTTAATCTTTAGAAAAACTCTTCACTTTTTGATTGTAGAGATTTTTCAGCAACAAGAGTTGGTTCAGAACACCTCATGTAGACAGGATGAGTCCTACCCTATGACCACTGTGTTGCCTTAACTGGAGGCTAAATTGCACAAGATGTTTTAAATGGAATTGTGGTCATAGTGGTTTTTCTTGAGCTGAATGTTGCCAAATATTTGAGTTTGGTTTCTAAAGAGTAAATTTCAGCATTTGTGTCTGAATTGATGTTATAAAGGAGAAATAAGCTTAAAAATGGAAACATTCTCTGTCTGCCAAAGGAGAGCAGTTTAGCACAAATTCAATTTTCCGCTGGCCTTGAATGGTTAGTTTGGACAGGCTAAAAATGATGATTCTTTGAGGTGGAATACTTAAATCCAAAAGTTGCTGCATCCTTAAATCAGAATGCAATTTTCCATGGGAAACATTATTGCAGAGTTGTGCTGAGTATCTCCAGTGCATGATGGTGCAATCAGTTCTAGCTGATCGGTTCCCTGCAATGAGGCAAAGGTACAGTTATATTTGCCAGGGCTGTGGGTTCTGGAGAGCAGAGCACAGCTTGTCAGTCCTCTTTAAAAAGGAAAAGATACTCATTTTGTAACGATGAGGAATAGTAGTTGAGAGCTGAGACTTATTAGTAGCTGTGATAGAAAGTAAGTGAGCATGGGAGTTTAGGCTTGTGACGGAGTTGTTGGGTCTCCTTTTGGCTTATCCTGTGGCCCACTTGTTGGGGAGTAGAGGGTTGACACAAGTGTGCTACTGTTGCACCATTTCACAGCAGGTTCCCTAGGGCAGGGATTGACTGCTGAAAGGGCTTTCCATATGGAACCTGGGATCTTTAGCTTATAAAACCACTCAAGAGGGTGAATTCTGTCCAAGAAGTGAAGGAAGCATGGTTTTTCAACACAAAAATCCAGGCAGTGACTTCTGCAAGCTAGTCTGAGATTTAGTTACTTCAGCATACGTGAAAAATATCACATTACTCTTTTGCTTCATGTCATTTGTTACTCTATTAATCAGCAAATGACATTCAGCTTAAAGCACCATACCCTGTTAACTTCACTGGAGTTTGTGAATGTGTGTAACGGGCAATTGGCTGGGGAAGTAGGTTTTTTTAATAACAGAATTTTGTTGTGAAAATGTACTTGCATGAGGAGGTATTGATTCTGTTTATCTTTGTTTCATCAGCGTTGACGTTGGAATTACGTAAGTTTGAGGAATCAGTTGTGCAAGTGCTAGCTTTTTTTTGTTTAAAAAGTTACAGGTAATTTAACTTTTTGATATTGTTTGAGTGTGAATACTTCTGGTGATTGAACCACTGATGATATCAAGAGCTGGACTTGGAACTGAATTAGTTCTGCTTGTTCAGCTCTAGGGAAAGCTTGACACTGTCTGCTTACATAAGGCATCCAAATATCAAGAGCAGGGATTTCAGAGACCATACATCAGTGATCCCTACTGTTGGACTATTAACATGTGCACAGGTACAGTAAGACGTACAAGCATCCCTATTAAACATTTTTGGTAGGAATATACTAAAGAAGCATTGACTATATTCTTTTTTCTTGTTAGCATGTAAATGAATGCTTAATGACTGAAATAGAATAAAGAACATTAAAGAACATAGGAAGGGCATGTTGGTCCATACTAAGCTTTGTATTCTTGTGGGGTCAGTGTCTGGGAGAGCATCAGCCAAAACACAAGGTGTGGGGAGCGGGACAGTGATGCGAGAGCTAACCCTTGCTGTTGGTGGGCTGGGCTCCATGCACCACCTACTCTNTCTTGATGTTGGTGGGCTGGTCTACAATTTCTTTTGGGCTCCATGCACCACCTACTCTGCAAGAGCACTCCAAACAAGTGGGGCTGGTATCTTTGGTGCTGGAGTACCTGATGGCCAAGCATAGGGGCTGGCAATGCTGCTTGGGACAGTAAAAAGGCTGGAACACCCCTCCCTCCCTCACTGCCACCTGCAGCTTGCCATCCGAAGTGATGCAGGCCTGCGCAGGCTGCTGCAGAAAGCCAGCTGCTAGAGAGGGGATTCTGCCCAATACCCAGCTGTGCTCCTGTCCAAAAAGACTGAGACCCACCAGGCAAGGAATGAGTAAAATGGATCAAGAAAAGAGAGAATCAGTCAGAAGTGGACACCGAGGGAAGAGTAAAAAATGTGCAAAAAGCACACGGTGCTTTCTTAGTATTCTAACCCAGACTCATCCTTTTCACATCAGAGGATTTCCTGAGTCTGTGGTTTGTCTGTATAATAACTCAGTTTAGATTTTTCTTCCGGGTGTTTCTCTTGTCTTCCCTGAGCTTGTGCGTACTTCTTGCAACCACAGTATCAGCTGCCCAGATGGGTTGTGGAATCTCCTTCTCTGGGGACATTGAAAACCCACCTGGATGAGTTCCTGTGTAACCTACTCTAGGTGATCTTGCTCTGGCAGGGGGGTTGGACTAGATGATCTTTTGAGGTCCCTTCCAGCCCTGAAGATGCTGTGATTCTGTGAATGGGTTGTTTCACAAGAAGTAAAAAATTACTTTTTAGTTGGTCTATGTCAGCTAAAATTGATTTACTTTTGACTGTATTAGATAATAACATGTTAGGTGTGTACATGATATGCTTTATGTAAGTATTGCACAAAATATACCTAGATGCAGTTGCTTCATGTTGCGTTGCTGGGGCAACTGTGTTATTTTTCAGGCTTAAAAAGATAAATTAATTGTCAGTAACTTGGTACTGGGTTAGTCAGTTGCTCCCTTCCAGTATTTTTCTTCTATCCCATGTGCTACTTTGTCATTTTGGTTTTCACAAAACACCAGTTGTGTAAATTGTAAGATAAGTTACTAATTCTTCAAAAGAAGAAGCTGAATCTTTTATCAGGATCACATGTTTCATACAGTGGGCAGCTGAGTTCTTAAGTCTTGCAGTCCTGGGCAGCTCTGGGGCTGCTAGGCCACACAGTGTTAGTAGTTGTGACTTCAGGTGAAACAGCGCTCATTTTCAAAAATGCCTTAACTTTGAAGGTATAATTAGAAAAATACCCCTGATTAGCTGTGTTTTGGGGTTTCCTCTTCTGGCACATCTTTTCTTAGCTATATCGGCTTTCAGAAAAGATTTGTTGTTTACCAATGTTTGAAAAATTTTTTTTTTCCTTTTCCACAGTCCTCTCAAGAGGCTTTTAGGATAGAATATGATACCTTTGGTGAACTGAAGGTCCCAAGTGACAAATACTATGGTGCCCAGACTGTAAGATCTACGATGAACTTCAAGATTGGAGGTGTTTCAGAAAGAATGCCAGTAAGTAATTTTAAGCTGTGTTCATTTCTTTAAGCATGTCTTGTAAGGCCTAGACTTTTGATGGGAATATAAGCAACATTGAATTTTCATTAAAGTTCAAAGTTCCATGACAAGAGATTGTTCTGTGTTTGATTTTTTTTTTTGCGGTCATTTAAATACATTGAATGTTGCTTTTGAATAATTGTTTTACTGGGTAGCTTAATATGTGTCATAACCAGGATGAACAGAAATTTGTCTTTCATTTTCCTCAAGACAAAAGACTGGAGTAGTTTGTTTGGTATAGCAGTATTGGAAATGTTCAGTGATGTATGAAGTTACTTTTCCATGTGTAGCCACACGTAGAGCATTGGTGTGTGCACATGCTTTGTCATGCGCTGGCTTTCCACGTACTGAAGTGTGTGTATCTGTTTGCCCTGAGAAAGGATGTTTTAGAAGTGGAACCAGTTCTCCTTTTCTGTTCACTTCAATGCAAGTAATCTTTTTTGACATACAAAGCATACAAGGACTTTCAAAGAAAGGTTGAACTGATGTGTACTGATTTCTATACTGCTTGCACAAATGTTACTGTTAATGGGAGCATAGGTCTGGTGGCCTATGTGAAAACGGTTCTTCGCTTTGGTTGATGGACTACTGAGGGATTTAAGTTCAGAAGGAATTTGGTTTAGAACTAGATCTGTGGTATGGATTCCTAACATGTCCTTTAAGGGGAAAACCCCTCATATTTAAACTTACTCTTGTATCTCAGTTTCAGGTTATAAGGGCTTTTGGCATCTTGAAGAGAGCGGCTGCTGAAGTAAATCAAGATTATGGTCTCGACCCAAAGATTGCTGATGCTATCGTAAAGGCAGCAAATGAGGTAGGAACAAACTGTTCAAAATACTAGAATTGTCATTGTGTTTTTGTTAAGCTTTTCACAGGAAGTTTATAAGCTTAGGAGAAGACCTCTTGCATTTCTCACACTGTTAGAGGAAGGCATTTATTGTTCGTAAATCTTGTTTTTCAGGTTGAAAAAACATCTGCTTAATACAATGTTTTATTATTTTACTTCTTACATTTATAGAAATGATATGATATTGAAATACATTTTGATACTTAAAAACAATGTAGTTTTTCCTGGATATTATTACTTGCATAGAGTTGACTCTTACCAGATGGACAATATAAAAAAAACCTTGGAGGGAAATGGAATCTGGGTTCATTCGACCAAGATGAAGTCTGACATGGTCAAGCAAAGCTGTATCATTTTGGAAGTGTGCAATCTCTCAAGCATTTGTGTGTTGGTAATGTGAAGACTATCTGCAATCTCAAAAGCTTCTTTGTTACTAGGATATCCCTTCTTCAGACTTCAGCTTAGTAGTAAAGCTGTGCTTTTAAATATCGCCTTTATAGCTAAAGAGGGCATGATGTGACAGAGTCATCTCCTCTTCCTCAGGATGAATGCCACCCAAGTGCACAGAGTTGTGAATGACCATTTTTTTGAGATATGGTAACATACCAGGTGTGTTGCTTTGTGTAAGTTGACAGATACATTTATCTAGAAGCATTCTTTTACAGATTTTTCTTGTTCTGACTAGCTTAAAAATATTTTACTGTTTGCAAAAGGTCTTACCTTTTTTTGACCAGCTGTAGCATCATAAGTCCCAAGACTCAAGAGCTCTGGAGAACTCCAGAATATATCCAGTCTCTTATGTTTTTTAGAGTTTCCTTGTTAAAGGTGGATCTGAAATGCTGGTGGCTAAATGCTACTTAGTTTAGATTCATGTGTTCTGAAAGATATCTGGGGCTTTTTTTTCTTGTGTTTTAAAAACACTCCTGCAGTGCTGTCCTTTCCCTCACCTCCAAAATAGTTTTCAAATATAATAGAAAAAGAAAGATACAGCAAAGAATCCAGTTATTCTTGGAGATGTAAACTTTGTCCCTGTATAAGTTGGGAAATACAGAAGATCCTTTCCTGAAAAGCATGATTCCAGGAGGTCTGAGGTTCCTTGATATTCTGGAGATCATTATCTAGCCTCAGAGTTCTGACGGCAGATCCTTGATTTTGCGTTCTCGACTTTCTAATGTGCATGGAGGTGATACTTCTGAGCACAGACCTTGATGCTATCACAAACACACATTTAGGAAAATGTCTAAATGCATGTAAGATTCATCAGGCTCCAAAAGCTGTAGATCAAACAGGAGAGTTGTTTGTACTTATTGTTCTGTTTTGATTTGAGATTGATAGTTGTCATAGCCTGCCTACCAGAAGATGTCAGTTGGCATAGCTGTCTTTGGCTCATCAGGACCTTGTTCACGTGGGTAATCAGCAAGTCAACATGAATCTTTTTAAGTCCATGTGATTTCCTTATTTGCTTGTATGTGTAATGTACTCAGTTACAGTTGACATACAGTAAAGAAAGTCACAAGTCCTTTTTAGGCACTTCTCAGTTTAAAGCCATGTAGGTCCAGTGAAAGCAACCATCTGCCCACTTATTTTGTTGATGCAAAATCTAATGTCTACAAGTATAAGAGGTCTGGAATTGCCATGTATGAAATTTCTTTCTTGAGAAATTTCAGAGTCCAATTATACAATTATAATGTACAGCATGTGTATGACAGATTGCCTTTTGGCACATCCTCTGGGAGACTGTTTCCCATAAGGATTAAACTTGTGAAGGCCTGTAATTCAAATTGTTACATAGTTGTGATCAATGTTTGTGATGAAACTGTGCAGCTGTTGGACCTTGACTGCCTAGGAGAAAGCAGTGCACCTGTGCTGATGAGGAGTTTGTAAACAGATAAGCACTGTCTGAAACCCGATGTTTCTGACACCCAAAGGATTATCATGACCCAAAGAGACCCATAACACTGAATCCATATCCTGAAGCACCTTATGTGCTCTTGATTGAGAAACTTACTTAAGAGATCTTACTAATCTGAATAATTGTGGAAGGGAGAAACAGCATGTACTACTTTTAGACCTATCCAGGACGATTCAAATCCAAATTGCTTTAACGTTTTGGAAGGGAAGGGATGTGTTTTCACTTACAAAACCATCTGCATTGTTTGGGAGACACAAGATATAATTTAAAAGCCCTTTTAAAAATATTTTCTTTATATAAATGTAGAATTTGAAAACAAATCATGTATTCTGTGTATCTCAGATTTCAGCATTACCAAAAGTCATAGCAGAAGGTTTTTTCTCTTTTAATACCTGGTATTACATCAAATTCTCAGTTGTTCTGGTATAAATACTTAGTTGTTCTATGCATATGTACAAATATAACGGAGGATATTATTTGAATTATAGCTATAACGTTCTTAAGTTTATACATTTCACTTTTTAAATTTCAGTAGAACAACTTTTTTCTCTCTTTTTCCATTATAGGTAGCTGAAGGAAAATTAAATGATCATTTTCCATTGGTGGTGTGGCAGACTGGGTCTGGAACTCAAACCAATATGAATGTCAATGAAGTCATCAGCAACAGAGCCATTGAGATAATGGGAGGCAAACTGGGGAGCAAAATCCCAGTACATCCGAATGATCATGTCAACAAAAGCCAGGTCATTATACTCACTTTACACTTCTTTTAGGTCAGAAATTGTTCATTGTTTGTTTTTTTTAAATTGTAAATTTTGAATTGTCTTCTGGCAATAGTTTAGATTAAAAAAAAAAAAAACAGAGAGAGTTTTAGGTATAGCTTTGGCAACAATTTTTCATTTATTTTCAGATTACATTAACTTTAAAATGTCAGTTGGTGACAGTATGAGCTTTTTTGATTAAAATTTTTGAACTTTTTCACAGTAGAGGAATTCATACGTGATACTGTGGGCAGAGGTGGCCTGGTGACAACCACTGCTACTGCTGAAAGGCTTAAAGAATTTAAATAGAGATTCAGTTTCTAAAGGTTGGGCGCTTCAAACTGTTATCTCCATAATGCATTACATAAAGCATGTAAAAAGAATAGGAAAATTACTCAAGTCCTGTAATGGGTAAATGAAAAGTCCATTTCTCTCTTTTTTTTTTCCCCCAAGGATCATAGTAGACGTTGCTATTATACTTCACTGTTAATGTTTCCTTCAGATTAGCTGAAGTTTAAGCCAGTAACTTGGTTGTGTCACTTCCTCATACTTTATGCCTACTGAGTATCCTGGAATGGATTTAACATTACCAAAACAACACATAGGTGTTTTAAAGCCTCTTACAATTGTTTCAAAATCATCCATCCAATCAACAATCATTTGTTACCCCTCCCCCCTGTCTCTCATAACTACTTTAACGAATCCTTTTCCCTTTTTTTGGCCCCAATGTGATTGTGAACAGGCTACTCATGTATTGTTAACTTTCTGTGGATATACTTGTAAAAAGTTGACAGTAAGATGCTGGACTGGAGTTGAGAAGATTTGACTGTTCTTGCAGATTGACTTGTGGAACATGGCTAAGTTACTTACTCTTACTTTAGTTTCTCCTTGTTTGTAGAGTAAAGCCATACATGTACATCTTACATCAAGGACAGTCGGAATAGCTTGTAGATAAATGTCTTGAACTTCCTTCACAGAGTTCAAATGACACTTTCCCCACGGCAATGCATATTGCTGCTGCCCAGGAGGTTAATGAGGTTTTGTTACCTGGACTAAAGAAACTACAGAGCGCCCTTGAAGCGAAATCCAGAGAGTTTTCTGACATCATTAAAATAGGGCGCACTCATACACAGGATGCGGTTCCACTTACTCTGGGACAGGTAAAAAAAATAGATTATGCTCTTTTTCTAAAAAATCTTGTAAATATATTGGAGGAACCTGAGGCAGACTTGAGGAGGCCTAAATTAAGTTGATAATTCAAGAGAATAGAAGCTGGCTGAATCTCAAGTGTATTGTCATTTTCTTGGAGCTTGCTGGATGCTGCACTCTAATTACAGCATTGTAAGTTTTCTTAATTTTTTTCCATGTGTAGATGTAAATGATTTTTAAATGATTTTCCATTACCAAGAAACACAACATAATATTTCTATTACACCAATATCGGAAGGAAGAATGTGTTTAGCCTGTAAGTTTATATAAAGGAGGTTTTGCCAACACAGAAGGCTATTAAGTATTTTGGACAAAAATCTTTGATATATGATCATGTGTGTATATGTGTGTATATATATATATATATGATATAGCAAATGTCATATTGGCAAGAATGTCTTATATTACATTAATCTGATGATGAATTAACTTAAACTGAACTGATAAAAATCCATGTATAAAATTGTGTGTTATTTTCAAGGCTGCAGAAGTTATTTAACTATCTAAAAATAAGTGAAAAAAGCCCAGGATCTGTTTTTCTAATTGTACCTTGAGAGCATTAATTTAATCTGAGAGCTGATTTACCTTGGATTCAAGTCTTCATAAATACACAACTAAGATAAAAGGCAAGAGAAAGATGCATTGTAAATACATTTTTTAATATTGTTGTTTTTCTCTGTAATTGTTCATACTGTGAGAGCAGTCTTCTATGTAAACTTTCTTAATGAAAACATGCTAAGATTTAGCATCTGTGTGAAGTTCTGCACCTTCGGGTTTTATAGGAACTAGTCCAATCATGTTAAAAATCTAAATATTTTGGCATGCTTATTCTTGGTGGCTGTCTTTGTTCCTTTATTTTGTCCTCCTTTCTTTCAAAGGAATTTAGTGGTTATGTGCAACAAATTAAATACGGTGTAGCCAGGATTGAGTCAACCATGCCAAGAGTGTATCAGCTGGCAGCTGGTGGCACTGCAGTTGGGACAGGACTAAACACAAGAATTGGCTTTGCTGAGAAAGTTGCTGCTAAAGTGGCTGAACTGACAGGTGACGAATGAGTTTTCAGTAAAGCAATAGATGTAACATATGGTCAAACAGAAACAAAATCTTTCTGTTTCCATACTTCTCATAAGTTTCTCAAATTGTCTTTATATTGTAACATGAAACTTTCTGTTAATGCTGTATTTTGTATGCTTTATATGATTGTTACTGGAATGGATTTTTGTGATTATACATGATGCATTGAAAGTGACTGAAATTACCATGTTTTTCTTGGCAAGGCTTATTGGAGATGGACACAGTTTAAAGCTTCTATTATTAATTCAGCTTCTGTCTTCACCTCTGCTCCTCTGACTCGGTTGAACTACAGTGACTTGGCACAAAAGCCCAAACCTCCCAAAGCCACTACATTTTTTAAATTTGAAAGTAAAAGTCAGCTGTCTGATTTTCAGTGCTGTGTTTATAGGTCTTACAGCTTAAATTACAGAGCCACTGAGTTTTTTTATCTGTAACTCAGTTCTTCACAATATCGTTTTTAAAAATGCCCCCCAAAATGAATGCATATGTCTTTCACTTAAATTTGCTGTAAAACCTGAAACTGCTTATCAGGAGTGCTTTTGTTTTAATGGATCAATTATTCACTGTCTCATAGAGGGTCAGTATTTTCTTCTACCTTGACAGGGAATAAGAAACTTGTCCTAAGCAGCAGCTGCTCAGAAGCAATACAAGGCTTGTTTTGGTACTTGAAGAAGCCATTGGTGACGTTAGGAAGCATTCCCTTTTCAGTGCTTGTTAGATGTGCTCTGTGGGCATGTTGTATGAGTTTAAAAAACTAGGGCAGGCTCCTGAAGTTCCATGTGCTCATACAGGGCAGATTTCACTGGCAAGGGCAAAATGGAGAGTTTGGAATGATCTCTGCAACTGAGAAAGCAGCTATGCGATTCAGAAGCCTGTGCAAATTGGGCAGGATTTAGTGTTTGGCAGGAATTGCAAAACCTAGTAGAAATTGTGCTGTTTCTCTGGTGTTTTGCTGCTCTTGTTTAAACTTGTAATGTAAGCTCAGACCATTAATTTTGTGATGCAGAAGTCCAGCCTGCAATAAGTCCTTACTGATATCTGTTATCACTAATAGCTGAGACTTTTCTTTACGAAGAAGTGCTTTTCATTATGGAACCTAGCCTTATCTCTCAGGCATTTAATGAACATAAACAGAGCTGATATTTCCTTTGCGCCTGTGCTCTTGCTGTTGGCAGCAGTTTCAGGCATCTTCCTAAGCCTGAATCCGCTTTCTTGTGTCTTGTGTGACTTGTTCCCTTCCAGTGCTGATACTTTTTTTTTAAGTAGCTAATTCCGTTGCTATTATCACTTTTTATTTTTTATCCTAACATCTGCACTGTGCTGCAAAACCCTCTGTTTTAACAACTGAGAAAGCATCATAGCAATTGACATTTTAAAGAATCTGATTTGATGGAAGAAATACAGAAGTTTGAGGTAACTTGTGAGAGATTATTGACAAACACAAAATATTGCAGCGTGAAAGCAATGCTCAGTGTGCAACATGGTATGAAAGCTTGAAATTTGAACCCTTGTTGTGGATATTTCATGCTCCAAATTCTCCAGTTTCATACAACTTTATTTTAGTAACTGATCTAGTCACTAAATAAGAAATATGCTTACGAGGAAAGGTCTAGAGAGAAGAGATGACCTTACAGTATTGCTAATTTTTTTTTAATAAAGGTAATTACGTGTTTGATCATCTAGTTTATGTCTGCAAAGAAATACCTCACTGATTTAATCCTTCTCCCACCTCCCTGTAGGTTTGCCTTTTGTCACTGCTCCAAATAAGTTTGAAGCTCTTGCGGCTCATGATGCTCTAGTTGAGCTCAGTGGAGCTATGAACACGGTGGCATGTAGTCTGATGAAAATAGCTAATGATATTCGTTTCCTGGGTTCTGGACCACGCTCTGGCCTGGGAGAACTCATCCTGCCTGAAAATGAACCAGGAAGCAGCATCATGCCAGGTACAGAGAAAATATTCAGAGAAAAAATTGGCTGTTTCTTTCTGTTTGAACCACTGACTGTTAACAGGTATTTACCAACCGCCACCACAAGTGATTCAACGCTTTTATCAGTTTTTATCTTCTGTCATGTTTTACCGAAATTTGTGTTCATAAAAATGCTTGCTTGCAGAGCTGTGTGTTAGCCAATACGTCAGGGAGAGCAGTATCTGTAAACACGTGACTTCATTAAGACAAGCGTACTCCTCAAAATGTTCTTTTAGAATTGCAGGATCTCTACTATTTTTACATAAAGGCTTTTCTGAAACAAGCTTTAAATGATATAATCTATGGATTGCAGCAACATCGTGGTGTGAATTGACTTGTGCCTTTACTTCCTAGCATGATTAGTGATATGTATTCACATTTCCCCTTCTGCAGTGATCCCATTGTATGGGAAGGTAAGAAAGGAAAGAATAATACTGGTAATCATTCCTTGCTGCTCTCACAAGAAAGTGTTATACATCCAAAATTATTCTAAGTAAGTCTTCCTCTATGATAAATTAAAAAGAAACAGGATGTGATCTTAGCTGGCTTTAAAAAAAAAAAAGAAGATAATGAATGTTCTTATTAGGACTATTTCTAGAACTGAAATCAACCATAAAACTTCCTTGTTTGGTGTTTCGGTTTTTGTTTTGTTTTTTTCTCTGACAAAGTAAACATAATATACTAATTTTATTGCAAAGTAATTCTAACAGATTAGTAATACCTTCTTAATTTGACTGAAATTTGATGGTGATTTACCAAAACTGCCTAATAGCATGAGTAAAGACGGTATAATCTCGTGACCATTAAAAATGGTAGTAATTAGTAGCTGCTTATCTCATGCACATTTGCTCCAGCTCTCAGTCTTGGTAGACTGCTAAAGCAGGCATAGCTTTTTTTAAAATTGTAGGTGAATTACTGGAATAGTACAGTCAATATTGTTTATGAAAATTATTTTCTGTGATGCACAAGACATGTTACCTCCTACAAATCAGTCTGTTCAGGAAGAACTTTTTCACTGAGAGGGTTATTAAGCATTGGAGGGGGCTGCCCAGGGTGGTGGTAGAGTCACCATCCCTAGAGATACTCAGAAGACTCATAGATGAGGTGCTGACGCATATGGTTTAGTTCAGTGATGGGCTTGGCAGTGTGAGGTTAGTGATTGGATTTGATGATCTTAAAGGTCTTTTCCAACTATAACAATTCTATGATTCTGTGATTCTAATGGCATTTCATAAATGAGGAAACTATTGATTTTTGTTTGTTGGGTTGGTTGGGTTTTGGGGTTTTTTCCTTCCCCCTTCTTCATTGGTACCCTTTTTCTCTCCATAATCAGGAAAAGTGAACCCTACTCAGTGTGAAGCTGTAACCATGGTGGCAGCCCAAGTTATGGGAAACCATGTTGCTGTTACTGTAGGAGGTAGCAATGGACACTTTGAACTGAATGTTTTTAAGCCCATGATGGTAAGTTCATAAAGTTTTAAATATCTAGGTCTTTTTAAATCATAGCTTGTACGGTCAGATAACTTGTAGGGAAAAAAGCTCAGTGAATATTTGGTTAATGCAAGCACCAGAGAAGCTACTCAATTGTGAGAACAAATTTTTATTCTTTTGTAAGTACTCGTCGTTTTGACTGGGAACTGACAATCATTTTAATGTGAAACCGTCTTATGCAGATCAGCTTTTATATTACACGAATGATAAGCATACATTGCGTAAGGAAGTGGGGAGAGAGGAACAGAAGCTGAGACAAAATTTTGTCCAAAGCCAAAGGAATTTGGTATTTTAGCTAAAGAAGAGGTTTGTTGTTTTTTTTTTTTTTAGCAGCTCTCTGTTGCTGATTTCTGTAACTGCCAAATCCAAAGGATGACACGCTTTTGGCAAGTGAGTCATGTAAAATTGTAAATGATTAGTCTTAAACTTCAGTCTAAGAAATAATGTCTGCCTTGCACAGTGTGAGCAGGATACGCCAAGATACATACTGCTGCTTCTGTATATTTAATTAAAAAAAAGTCAGGTTGATTGTTACAAATCACCCTGTACTGAAATTTGGACGTTTTGACAACAAGTCATAATTAGTATTTTTTTTTAATTTGAGCTATCTACTCTGTTTTTTTTTTTTTTTCGTAAAAAGAAGAAGGAAACATTGAGGAAAAGAACAGAAGCATCAAACCAGAAGATTGTGGAGAATTGTGTGTAAGAAGATGTGGAAGGAATAGCTTAGGGTAGGGTTAGTAGTTTCAAAAGAATTAAAGTGTCTTGCAGAAAAGTTCCTAATACTAAAAGGAAAGAAAAGGAAATTCTGGAGTTTTTGTTGTTAGAAGTAAGGGGCACAAAGGAAGCAGCGTGTCACAGGTTATTTTTCTGCATGGCTTACATTGACCGATACTACTTTTTTATTATGCTAGTTAGAAACGATTGAAAGAAAATTGCTTATTTTAAAATGAAATCAGTATTTGTCACTTCCTTACTGTGTGTGTTTTTTCCACTGATCTGAACATCTTTCTTCTAAGCATATAGCACTTGGCTTTAAAGAGAGGAGAAAGACCCCATATTGAACAGACAAGAGAGGTACCTAGCAGAAGATAGACTTTGATAAAAAGAGACACCTCTTTCTCAAAAAACGTGGCATGTTAGGAATTGTCAAAGTAGACAACAAATGCCAGGCATTACTGTACTTTATATTGTCAGATATCTTCTCGTGATTGAGAGGGAAAAATGACAACAAATCAAATGCCTTCATGTATTTTTACTTGGTTACTTGTGAGCTGCTGTAACCAAATGGTTATACTTAGTGTGGTCACTTTCATATAAATGTTCTTCTGCTACTGAATGCTTCTCACAGATTCCTTTAGATAGGAGTGGCTGAGCTTACCCTGTTCAAGGGGGAAGGTGTACTGTTTACTGTACTTCCTTTTTACAAATAGTGTATTAAACAGTTGCGAGGACAGGTGACACTGGTTATGAGCAAGTGTGCCAGGCTGTGCAACTGTGTAATGTCTGAATGTAATAGTTGGTATTTCTTTCTCTCTTTTTGTTATTTTTAGATTAAAAATGTTTTAAACTCTGCAAGACTTCTTGGAGATGTTTGTGTTTCTTTCACGGACAACTGTGTAGTTGGAATCCAAGCCAATACAGACAGGATCAACAAACTAATGAGCGAATCCCTGATGTTGGTAACAGCACTTAACCCGCATATAGGTAGGTTTAAGGCTGAGAAACTTCTCAAAACAGTTACTGGAATATTTTGCGTTGTTATCTGCTCAGTTCTCACAATGCTGAGGAGACCGAGTCATGGCTCAGGCCAAAAGTTAATTTGCTTCAACATCACCAGCTGCTATTACTGTTGAAAAAGACACATCCTCCTTGCAGTGGCTATACCAGTGCTTCATAAAAATAATTCCGATTATAAAAAAAGATTAGGGGAATTTGTGTAGCTGTCATGCTGATCTGACCGCTAATAATAATGAGAAGTGAAAGATTATAGTATGAGGCATTGTTTTTAAAAGGAGAAAGTCAAGTAAAACTTTGATCTAAATGCATTAAGAGCACAACAACAGAGTTCACCTTCACTTCAAGTAAGGAGTTGGTATAGACACTTGGTGCACAGTTACTGCAGACTGAGTTAAGCGGTAATACCAGTATCTAGTTAGGCCAAGTCTCCTGCTTTTTTGTTCTCGCTTTTAACAAATCTTCTGAAACTATAAAAAATGGCTTAATTGATCATTTTGTTCTGTTACAGGTTACGATAAAGCAGCCAAGATAGCCAAAACAGCGCACAAAGAGGGGACGACGCTGAAGGAAGCCGCCATAAAGCTGGGATTCCTCACGTCGGACCAGTTCGATCAGTGGGTGAAGCCCAAGGATATGTTGGGGCCTCAGTGAATTCTGTGCGAAAAAATGAAGTGTTCTTAACTTAAAAAATAAATAAATACAACAAATATGAGATGCTTTTGTTGCACCTGCTTTCATGGAACCAGACGGTCCTACGGGGAAGGCTCTACAGCTGCAGGGGGGTTTTAATGTGAAAAAATAAGGTGGGGTGTCAATATCGCTGTAACCGAAAGGCTGTTTTTCTAGAAGGGGGCAGCAGTTTGGAGAAGGCACTGCAGGCGCAGCAGGATGCCTGCAGCCGCACGTTGCGGGACAATGGTCTCCGCCGGCAGTGCGGTGCGGTACGGTGCGGTGCGGTACGGTACGGTACGGTATGGTACGGTGCGGTACGGTACAGTGCGGTATGGTGCGGTGCGGTGCGGTACGGTGCGGTGCGGTGCGGTACGGTGTGGTACGGTACAGTGTGGTACGTTACGGTGCGGTGCGGTGCGGTACGGT
>WBNH01005297.1:121572-135634 GCA_013401255.1 Urocolius indicus
CGGCCCGGCCCGGCCCGGCCCGGCGGGACAGGACAGGACAGGCTGGCGGCGGCGGCACGGCCGGGCTCGGCGCTCCGCGGCCGCCGGCTGCAGGGCCCGGGCCCAGGCCGAGGGCGCGGCTGGAGCAGGAGCCGGGGCAGGGCTGACCGTGAGTCACTCGCTGCTCGCTCCTCCGCGGGAGGGCGCGGGCTGTGCCGCTTCGGAGGTGCCGCCCGTGGGCGTGCGTGGGCATCGGCGGCTGCTGCGGCGGCTGTTGCTGCTGCACGGGGGCGCGTCTGCGTGTGCCAGCGTGGGAGCGCTGCAGCGTGCGGGCGCACCGTCTGTGCGTGTGTGTGTGCACATATGTGTATGTGTGCGCATATGTGTGTGTGTGNAGCCGCGCCACGCTCCGGCGCCGCTGCGGGCCGCCGGCCGGGAGAGGGCCCCATGGCGGCCGTTCCCCGCGCCACGGCTGCCGCTGCCGGCGCGGGGCGGGGCCGCCGCTGCGCTTCCGGGTCGGCGGGATCCGCCGCTGTTGTCACCGGCACCGGCAGCGGCACCCAGACCGAGACTGAGGCCGAGGCTTCGCCGCCGCCGCCGCTGCTGCTATCATGAACCGCTTCTTCGGCAAAGCGAAGCCGAAGGCGCCCCCGCCCAGCCTCACCGACTGCATCGGCACGGTGAGTAGCCTCGCCTCGCCGGGCCCTCGTCCCGCACTCGGGCGCCCGAGCACCGCGGAGGCGCGGGGCCGGGCACTGCGCGGCCCGGCCCGGCCCGGCCCGGCGGGACAGGACAGGACAGGCTGGCGGCGGCGGCACGGCCGGGCTCGGCGCTCCGCGGCCGCCGGCTGCAGGGCCCGGGCCCAGGCCGAGGGCGCGGCTGGAGCAGGAGCCGGGGCAGGGCTGACCGTGAGTCACTCGCTGCTCGCTCCTCCGCGGGAGGGCGCGGGCTGTGCCGCTTCGGAGGTGCCGCCCGTGGGCGTGCGTGGGCATCGGCGGCTGCTGCGGCGGCTGTTGCTGCTGCACGGGGGCGCGTCTGCGTGTGCCAGCGTGGGAGCGCTGCAGCGTGCGGGCGCACCGTCTGTGCGTGTGTGTGTGCACATATGTGTATGTGTGCGCATATGTGTGTGTGTGCATATGCGTATGTGTGTGCATACGCATATGTGTGTGCATATGTGTGTGCACATGTGTGTGTGTGTGCACATGTGTGTGTACGTAACTGCATCCCTGCGCTTCCGTACAATGTGCTTGTGTACGCGTGCAAATACGTTGGAGCCTGTGCGCCCACACAGCATGTGCAGGAGTGTGTACAAACGCCGGCCGGTGCATACGTTTGTGGCTATATGTGCACATGCCTGTGTTTGCTTTCCCCTGTTTGCGTAGGAGCGCGTCTTCGTTAACTGCATGCACACGATGTGCAAGTAAAGCCTGGCTGTCCTTACAGCCTCATGGATGCGCTAGTGAACTCCTGCCGTGACAAACTGTGGGAAGGCAGGGACAAGAGCAAGGGATCGGGTGCGGAAGGTGGGAGGGCAAATCTCACCTTCCCACAAAGACAGTTCCATCGGCTACAGACGTGCTTGCCGTGGGGTTGATGGTGAAAGTGTGCGTGCATGGATGAACTGTTAAGCAAGCCTGAGCTAAGTAAGAAATGAAGAGGATTTTTTTTTGTTTTTCAAAAAAGTGGTTGTCAGGACCATCCTCCAGGTGCTGTGAGCAATTCCCATCCTCTTCGAGTTGTAATCACATTCTCTGAAAATTTGGCTAAACAAGACAGAAGGATAACTGAAAAGCAGAGTTTCTGGTGTATTTTATGCGAATGATGACTTTGGCCATGTTGAGGGTGGTTTTTAAGATACAAAATCCAGAGCCAGAGTTGGTCAGCTGTTGAGAGCTGAAGGGCTGGCTCCAAGCACAGCCTTTGAAGCTGAGGAAGTCTGTAAACCACTGTTACTAAGCTCCATGATAACTTTTTTTGCCCTGTTTTGACTACTTTCAATTTCTGTGGGTTGAACTAAAACTTTAGACAGTACGTATGCTAGTAAGCCTGGGAAGAAACATATTTCCAAGTTTGTAAGTTTATTGAAGTGTATGAATTAACTTTTTGTGACAATTCATATCAAGTAGCCTTTAAGATCTGTGAAAGACTCGCTGTGTTTTCAGGTCATTTTCATAATAGTGAAATCTCTAGTACAGATCATGTGAAAGGATTACAGATATCATTGACATTTTTTTCTCTTAAATGACATGTGAATTAGAAGTGAAGATATGTCAGATGTTTAAAAACTTGCATTGTTCCTTTGGCATGTTAAATTCATCAGTTTGGAGACTCGAGTAATGTCACTTTTGTGTTGTCTTCAATCTTAAGACCCATTTTGCTTTACCTTTTGGAAGAGTTGCTTTGTAAAATCTCTTACCATGTTACCTCAGTGGTAATTAGCCATTAAATGGCAATTAGGAATAATTGTATTTGGTGATCAGTGATTAATGTTCATAGTTACCATTTGCTAAAAATGTAGATGACTCTTAGGCAGTGATTGTGCCCATGGCTTAGATGTTCTTTCCTGTGTATGCAAAAATAGAATGACTGCTGGTAGTCAGTTGTAGGATCAGCACATGATATGCTTTTTTGTTTTGCTTTTTTCTGCAGTAAGAGAGCAGACATCACCTTAAGATATCCAAGCAATTCAAAACTTTGAATTTAAAGAGGTGGTTCTGTCAGTTCACTAATCTGAAAGGTTTATTGAAGTCTAGGAAACACTTCTCCCTACTTTTCTTCGATGACTGGTTATTTTTGAGTTTGCTGTCTTGCTGTGTGATGCCCTCCTGTCTCCCCATTTGCTCCTCATGGGTTTGTTCCCACTCTCCCCTGCAGTTTCTGCCCTCTCTCTCTCCCAGAGCCTGCTGTGCTTGCCTCACCATTGCGCCAAGTGGCAGATTTTTTTTTTTAACCTTGCTGGGTAATCACGGAATCTTAAAGGTTGGGAGGGACCTGGAAAAATCATCCAGTCTAACCCCCCTGCCAGAGCAGGACCACCTAGAGTAGGTCACACAGGAACTCATCCAGGTGGGTTTTGAATGTCTCCAGAGGAGACTCCACAACACATCTGGGCCGCCTGTGCCGGTGCTCTGTCACCCTCACAGTGAAGGAGTTTTTCCTCATGTTTCTTTGGAACTTCTTATGTTCCAACTTGTACCCATTACCCCTTGACATATCATGGGACATCACTGAGAAGAGACTGGCTTCATCCTCCTGTGCTCGCCCTTTAAGTACATGTACTGGGAGTGTCCAGTTTTGGGCTCAAGAGGNGCTTGCCTCACCATTGCACCAAGTGGCAGATTTTTTTTTTTAACCTTGCTGGCTAATCACAGAATCTTAAAGGTTGGAAGGGACCTGGAAAAATCATCCAGTCTAACCCCCCTGCCAGAGCAGGACCACCTAGAGTAGGTCACACAGGAACTCATCCAGGTGGGTTTTGAATGTCTCCAGAGGAGACTCCACAACACATCTGGGCCGCCTGTGCCGGTGCTCTGTCACCCTCACAGTGAAGGAGTTTTTCCTCATGTTTCTTTGGAACTTCTTATGTTCCAACTTGTACCCATTACCCCTTGACATATCATGGGACATCACTGAGAAGAGACTGGCTTCATCCTCCTGTGCTCGCCCTTTAAGTACATGTACTGGGAGTGTCCAGTTTTGGGCTCAAGAGGGACAGAGAACTTCTAAAGAGTCCAGCGCAGGGCCACCAAGATGATCAGGGGACTGTAGCATCTTCCTTATGAGGAAAAGCTGCAGGAACTGGGACTTGTTTAGTCTAGAGAAGACGAGACTAGGGGAGATCTCGTTAATATTTACAAGTATATAAACGGTGGATGTCAGGAGGTTGGGACATCCCTTTTTGCTATTGTATCTGGCAACGGGACAAGGGATAATGGAATAAAGCTGGAACACAAAAAGTTCAATTTAAACATAAGAAAAAACTATTTCACTGTGAGGATGAGGGAGCCCTGGCTCAGACTGCCCAGGGAGGGTATGGAGGCTCCTTTCTTGGAGGTCTTCAAGACACGCCTGTGAACATGTTGCTATGTGCCCTGATCTAGGTGGAACTGCTTCTGCGTGGGGGTTGGACTAGATGATCTCTAAAGGTCCCTTCAAACCCTGCCATTCTGTGATTCAAAGCTGTCATGTGACCAGTAGAAGGAAGGGTTAATCAGCAACTGTGGCATTGGTTTTGGTTTTACTTTTTCATCTTTGAAAAAACACTCTACAAAGTTATGATTTTTCAGAGTAATAACGAACAAAAGACTAATAGCTGTGACAGTAGGGTTAAAGTTCAGTCTTTTCTTGTGATACTCTTTAAATTGAAATAAGCTGCAATTTTGCTTAACGGAGATTTGGGATCACTTTCTTTTGTTTAGACAGAGGACCTTCTGTAGCAGTGAAATGTACCTCATTGTGCCTTATTTGTGAATAAATAGAAAGCAATAGCTCTTCAAGTCCTAATGCACAATCTAGGTGTTGTTTGTTTTGTTTTTAAATAAATTAGATTAATTCCTTCCCCTTCTGTCCATTCTTATTTATAAAAACTGAGGGCCTGTATAATGTGTTTTGTCATTAATCAATGTAGGAAGATCTGTCTCTGTTTCCTGATAAAAAAACCCACTATGTAAATAAAGCAAATAACTGGTTTTCCACTGTAAAGAAGGCTGACCTCAAAGGTGCATGTAGCTGATGAAGATCTTGAGAAAGTGCTGCACTTCAAACCTACATGAGTTTTAAAATTGCAAATATATCTTTTTCTTGCTATTAGTAAAATATTTGGCATAGTAGAAAGTTTAATACTTTGTTCAACTGGATTTTTGTTGAATGCCAGATGGGCCCAGGGACTTCAGTGTTTCGTGTAGAACGTTCATGTCAAATGTTCTGCTCAAGATGCTTCCGGCAAATGCATGTTGTCACCGAGCAGAGATTTAAAAGGATCACTGAGATACCAGAATGAAAATCTGCATAATTATACATGTTTAGCCACACTGTTAGCAAATCAGACTTGTAAATTTACACTGATTGGCCTAACACTATAATTGGAACATAAATGTATTCTAGTCCCTAGAGAGGCTCCTTGGAATGAGAAGTTAATAAGTGTGTATAAGCTCTATTTTGTTGCCAATTCATGTTAAGGAGGCTTTCTTTGTTTTTTTCTGTGAATTTGTGTATGCTGTTAGAATGATCTATGCCCATGCTTGGCTATGTAGTTATCGTCTTTAACCCTGTTATGCAGAAAGGTTAAAGTGGTTCCATAATGACAGCTCTATGACGTGCTTTGCACTGGGGCTGTCAGGACTGACTGCTGGAGATCTCTTCCTGAGCAATGCAGCTACTATTGGGAACTGCTCTGTCCTGGCTTCCCTTGCAGATGGGAAAAGTGTCTCTCTGCTAGAGAAGCTGGACATCTTTAAAGAAAACGTTAAGCTGGAGCTTCTTAACGTGTAACCAGCAATCCAGGTACAATTCTGAAGGGTTAGTGTTCTCTGCCCACCAGAAGTAAACCTCTAGCCTTGCTGAACACACTTCCCTCTCCTTCTGTGTTGCTCTCTTATCTACTGTCATAATAGACATCATTTTTTTTGTTTTTCTGATCCACTTTGGTCACTGACACTGTATGCTCTCAGAAACTCCTGAATAGAGTGGGTGTGCAAAGGCGCATCTCATCTCAGAGTGATAAGAACATGTTACAGTGGCAGAGCTTCCCACAATGTCAGAACGCTTCTTGTGTTGCCTGTAGAAGGAGTTTCACTTTATTCTGGTTTTGGATACAGTTCAGTTAGAAGTGTAATAAAGCTAAGGCTGTTGTTCTTCTTGTCCAATACCTGAATGAAACCTTAATGAGTGTTTGTTTGTTTTTCCTGTCATGTGTTAAAGGTGGACAGCAGAGCTGAGTCAATTGACAAGAAAATCTCTAGGCTTGATGCAGAACTGGTGAAGTATAAGGACCAAATGAAGAAGATGAGAGAGGGACCTGCAAAGGTAATAATCTTCTGTGGGATTTAAGCATGAGAGGATGTGACTCACACTTCTGGTCAGTTAGTGAGGTGATTTAGCCAGTTCGTCGGGTTCTTAGAATTACACCTTGCCCATTGATGAGATATAAGATCCTACAGGATTATTGTTATTCTGAAGCATCTCTTAGACACGTGTCTTTGAACAGTGTTTTCATTGGTTTTTATTTCTTCCAAAGCATAAATGTAATCCTTCAATCAGAAGTAACTTGCTTCCTTTATTCTTTCTATTACCTGCCAAAATTAAAAAGGTCGATACTGTGCAGAAAGGGATTAGGAGACCCTGTTTTTGAAAAAGGGTGAACAGATAATAGAAAATTTATCCAATAATAAATTTATCTAATAAACTATTTCTGTAGTACCTTTTTCAGTGTTATTTGATGCTCACCATTGACACGTGTTGATGAAATGTGGTTCTGATGGGCTAAGTTTGACTTTGTATTCTGCTTATCAAAGAAAATAATAATTTTGAAAATATTTTCTGTTGGAAGCTTTGCCTAGAAGCCTGCTGGGTTAATCGTTAATGCGGGGCAAATGTGGAATGTGAGTACTGTTAAACTCTTTGCACCAGGAACTGAGGAATCTTTTGGAAGACTTTAATGTGATACATTAGGTCTAAACAGTATAATCAAGAATAAAGTAAAATATTTTTTGTAATGTAACAATATTTTGCCTTTCAGAATGCAGTGAAGCAGAAAGCATTGAGGGTGTTAAAGCAGAAGCGAATGTAAGTTTAAGCTTTTCTCAGTTTGGGTTTAATGAAAGCCTATTTCTTTGCGGGGGGTGGCACACTTCCATTTCCTTTTCCAGTACTCTTGCTTCTGAGCATTCTTTAAAGGAAAATGCAGAAGCTAACAAGCCTTTCAGAAGCATCAGTGCCTTGGTGGACATGTTTGGCTGTCAGCACATTTTTGCCTTATTAGCATGTGAGTATATCAGTTTGGATTGGGACAAGCTGACCTATATCTGCTCACAATTAAAGCTATGCTTAGCTCCTGCATTTTCTGAGAGAGTGACTCAATTTATATTATCAACTGAGTACTGTAAATTGTGTACTTGATGGTCTTGGTCTGGCTTACTGAAAATATACCTGTTCCCTGTGGACACACTTTAGGACTTGAGCATGTGTGGCACAGGGGATTTTATCTATGCAAAAAAAACCACCCCAGAGTGGAGAGGACAGATGATCCTGTTGCTCTGGTCTAGTCTAGGAGACTGTCTTGAAAAGTTTCCAGCAACAAATACAAAGGAAAGAATTCCAGAACATGGTGAGTGTTCTGGGATGCTTCACTGGAATATCTTAACAATCCCAGAACTAGAAATCTCTTAGATGTTCTCTGAGCCAAAGCTCTTGTCATCACATATTTCATATCCCTCAGATGAACCGTACCTTTACCAACTCACTCAATTAACTTGTTGAGTACTTGTGAGTTCTTTATCATCTAAAATTATCCTCTGGTAAGGAATGCAGTAGTTTAGTTAGATGATGTGAGGAGGGCTGCTTAGTTTGGGTTTTTTTGTTGGTTTTGTTTTGTTTTGTTTGGTTGTGCTGCTTTAATAGTTGTTCCCCTATTAGCAGTCGCTGAGCCCCTCTTGACAGGCTGTCATCATATACCTCAGTCATCTGTTTTATGTCTAGTTGAACAGTAACAAGTTTAGTCACTCCTTGTAGAGAAGCTGTTTTGTATTTGGATCATCCTTTCTTGCAGACCCCCTGCTCTGCATGTTTGAAGACAGACTTACTGTTTACTTCTGTGCTTTCATTTTTCACTTTCATTTTCCTTTTTATCTTGACATATTTTGTGTTCTTGATGGGATACAAGTTTAACTTCGAGAAGGATAACTTCTTGATTTTTAAAGTCTCCTTTTTCTTTTTGGTTAGCCTTGACAGTTTCCTTTTGCTCCGCTATCCCTCCCCCTTCTTCCTGCTCTGCAGAGCCACGGTGATTTGGATAACCTGCATCTCTTACATTCTGCTTACAACATTAGTGAGCAGTGGTATGCATCTCTAGTGATGGAAACTTCTGCTTCACTGTTGGTTAAAATAGAAGCTTAGTTCAGGAATGACTTTGTCAACTGCAAATACACAAACATGCTTCGTGGCCAGATTTTAATGAAACTGTTTTATATTATTTATCATAAATTTTTAAAAAAAAACACAAACCCAAAAAAAAAAACCCAAATCCTCTGTCTCTAGCTTTTTCTTTTTCTTTTTTTTTCTTTTTTTTAAGAATTTTTGTGAAATTAGATAGTGGTGGTGTTATAAAGACATTGATTGCATTGTCCTTAACAGGTATGAACAACAGAGGGATAATCTATCACAGCAGTCTTTCAATATGGAACAAGCTAATTACACTATTCAGGCACTGAAGGACACAAAGACAACGGTACCAGTATACTAATGTCACATTTGTTTCATTTCTATGTGCTACATCAGATACAAGCATGTTGATTGGCTCTATTTTAGGTCGATGCGATGAAACTGGGGGTGAAAGAAATGAAGAAAGCTTACAAGCAAGTCAAAATTGATCAAATTGAGGTGAGCTTCTATAGCTTCAATTATTAAAGAACAGAAGCAGTGTACTGAAATAGTGATGAGTAGACTGTAACTTAAAGTTAAACTGACTATTTTAGTTTGCTTTGTTTTTTATGGGACCACCATCATAATCTCTTCTTGATTTCTCTGTTACTGCACCATCAGTTGTTTGCCTTATTGCACTAATTATTGTTTCCTTGTTGGGCTAATCTTGAATCTCTCCTTTTCTTTCTTCTGCATTTCAGGATAAACGTTGGTGAAAACTTTTACTATGGTTTTTTCTTTTCTTCCCCTGCACCCCCCCAGTTAGCAATATTCAAATTAGTCTTTTGCTCCCCCAGTTCAAGGTAGTGTCTGATTAAAAAAGGAACAAAACCCACCAAAAAGCCCCTACCAAAACCCAGACAAACAAAAACTGTAATTTCAAGAAGTCTGCAGGGCCTGACCCTGTCTTCAGAAAATGCCTAACTGCCCCCTCACCTTAAGAACTCCAAGTATAATTTGAAATATGCTGCACTTATCAAAAACTTATGAAATGCCAGTATGGAATTTCTTCTAAATTCTCTCTCCTATGCTGTTTTTTCATATGGCCTGCATTGTAAACCTTTGGGCTACTCAGGTAGAATGCCAATAGGCTAAAGTACCTTATAAACTTGCTGTGATGCAACTCAAGTTAGTGCCTATTTTCCAGTTGGTAGATTTAATTTCTCTAGGTTTCATATTCTACTGCTTTTCAAGATAGTGCTAGACTCCAGATAATTTATTAGAGGATTTTAATTTACCCTGAAGAATACTTAAACCAAAAGGATTTTGCATAAATGTTTTCAGGTTGTTCCTCTTTTTCTACCTCATGCATTTAAGGTCACACTATAGTACTGAATAGATGTGTCTTGACTTGTATTAATGCTGCTTCAAAAAATAGTTTATACATTAAAAAAAAATTCCTTGTATGTTGGATATATTAAACTGAATTTAATTAAGCTTTGATAGATTTAACTGAAACTATTAAATATGGACCAGTTGAAATCGTTTCTTGCTTCAGGACATACAAGATCAGTTAGAGGATATGATGGAAGAAGCCAATGAAGTCCAGGAGGCACTGAGTCGTAGCTATGGGACACCAGAGATTGATGAAGATGACTTGGAAGCAGGTTAGGAAAGTGCACTATGATTTTTACATTACTGAATGTAAAAATCACCATACAATCATTTTTAATTTAGTCTAATACTTTAAGTGTGTTTAAAAACAGTTTTAATTACTTTTTCTTATATATGAGCTGCGTGTATTTTAAGAGCAATAACGAGAGTATGAGACAAACATGAGGTTCTCTCTATTCTTTGTGTGTGTATTCCCAACTTATAACTAAGTAATGCTAAATAAGTATGAATGTAAGCATTCAATATGAATCCCCTTTCTCTGTCAGAGCTACTTTTCTTTGGCAAAAGGAACTCCTTGCATAATTTTTCAACCAACATAACTCTATTTCAGAACTGGATGCGTTAGGTGATGAGCTTTTAGCTGATGAAGACAATTCCTACTTGGATGAAGCTGCATCCGCTCCAGCAATCCCAGATGTCACTCCTACCGACACAAAAAACAAAGTGAGTTCTTTCCTCTCTAAAAGCAAAATACATGTTTTGTTTGATTTATTTTAATTACATTTCTATTGATTGCTTGGTATTTGGAATCTATAATGTTTGGGAAAAACCCAAAAGTGTGCTTAATGCTGTATGTGTCTTGGCTGCCATATATGAGACAATATGGTGTACTGAATGTTCTTTATATATTTTGAAGAGGTAAAACGACATTTTGTAACTCCCATCTAACATTGTCAGCCTGCAAGCAGAGTTTAAGTGAACCGTTAAAGCTCCTGGTGTAGTTATCCTTAAAAATGTAAGCAAGTCTTCTGTATGTTACCCATCTGAAGTGCATCTACACCAATGCACGCAGCGTGGGCAACAAACAAGAGGAGCTGGAAGCCATTGTGTACCAAGAGAAGTGTAACATCGTTGCTGTTTATGGAGATGTGGTGGGATGAGTCACAGGACTGGAGTGCTGCACTGGATGGCTACAGATTCTTCAGAAGGGTCAGGCAGGGCAGGAGGGGTGAAGTGGTAGCCCTCTGTGTTAGGGGGGTGTCTTGACTGTTTAGAGGTCAGTGATGGTGAGGATAGGGTTGAGTGTTTATGAGTAAGAATGAGGGGCAAGGACAACAAGGGGGATGTCACGGTAGGAGTCTGTTATAGACCTCCCAGACAGGATCAGTAGGTAGATGACAGGTTCTTTAGGAAACTGGGAGAACTGTTGTGATTGCTGGCCCTTTTTCCTCATGGAGGACTTAAACCTACTGAATGTCTGCTGGGAATCAACACAGCAGAGAGGAGACAGTCCAAGAGGTTTCTGGAGTGTGCACCTCAGGCAGCTGGTGAGAGAGCCAATGAGGAAAGGTGCCTTTCTGGGCCTAGTGTTCACAAACAAAGAGGGTCTGGTGGGGGATGTGATGGTGGAGACTGCCTAGGGCAATAATGATAATGAAATAGTCAGGTTCTCTCAATCCTCAGAGGAGCAAGGAAGGGGACCAGCAGAACTACCACCTTAGATTTCCAGAGGGCAGACTTTCACCTGTTTAGGAGGTTGATTGCCAGAGTCCTTTGTGAGACAGTTCTGAAGGGCAAAGGAGTTCAGGAAAACTGGATATTCTTCAAGGAAATCTTAAAGGATAAAGCTGTTCCCATGCAAGATGATGAGCTGTGGGGGCAAAAAACATTTCTGACTGAAGAGGGAGCTTCTGCTGGAGCTCAGGAGGAAAAAGAATTTAGGATCTTTGGAAGAAAGGTCTGGCAACCCAGGAGAACTACAAGGATGTTGTGAGGTCATGTAGGGAAAAAGTTAGAAAAAAAAAAAGTTAGAAGGGCCAAGGCACAATTAGAACTTAAGCTGGCCGCAGAACTTAAGCTGTAAAAGACAACTTTCTATAATATATCAGCCACAAAAGGAGGGCTAAGGAGATCTTCATCCTTTAATGGATTTGGGGAAGCATGGTGACTAAAGATGAGGAAGAGGCTGAGGTACTCAGTGCCTGTTCAGCCTCAGTCTTCAATAGTAAAACTGTCTACTCCCTGGGCACTTGTACCCCTGAGCCGGAAGACAGGGACAGAATAAGGCCCCCTTAGTCCAGAGGGAAATGGTGTCACATGTTGCTCCACTTTGGTGCACACAAGCCCATAGGGCCAGATGGTGCTGAGAGAGTTGGCAGAAGTGCTCACCAAGCCACTCTCCCTCATCTGCCAGAAGCCCTGGCTTACTGGGGAGATCATAGAGGGCTGGAGGATGGCAAATGTGACACTCATCTATCAGAAGAGCTGGAAGGAGGAGAAGCTGGCTGCCCATGGCTTGGATGGACCTACAGTGAGATGGATGGAAAACTGGCTGGATGGCCAGTGGGGAATGGAGTTAAATCCAGTTGGCGTCCGGTCACCAGTGGTGTTCCCAGAGCTCAGAGTTGGGGCCTGTTTTGTTTAACATCTTTATCAATGATCTGGGTGAAGGGATGGAGTGCACTCACCTTCAGTAAATTTGCTGGAGGTGTGTAGATCTGCTTGAGGGCAGGAAGGCTCTTCAGAGGCACCTGGACAGGCTGGAGTGATGGGCCGAGGCCAAGTGCCGGGTTCTGCACTTGGGCCACGACAACCCCAGGCAACACTACAGGCTTAAGACAGAGTGAATGGAAAGCTGCTTGGCAGAAAAGGACCTGGGGATGTTGATAGACAGCTGGCTGAATATGAGCCAGTGGTGTGCCCAGGTGGCCAGGTGCCCAGTGGCATCCTGGCTTGTATCAGAAATAGTGTGACCAGTAGGACCAAGGAAGTGATTATTCTCCTGTACTCAATGCTCGTGAGGCCACACCTCAAATACTGTGTCCAGTTCTGGGCCACTCACTGCAAGAAGGACATTAAAGTGCTGGAGTGTGTCCAGAGACGGGCAACGAAGCTAGTGAAGGGTCTGGAGAACAAGTCTGATGAGGAGTAGCTGAAGGAGCTGGGGATGTTTAGTCTAGAGAAGAGGAGGCTGGGAGGAGACATGATCACTCTCTACAGCTACCTGAAAGGATGTTGTAGTGAGGTAAGAGTCCGTGTCTTCTCTCCAGTAATGAATGATAGGACGGGAGGAAATGGGGTCGAGTTGCACCAGGGGAGGTTTACATTGGAGATAGGAAGAACTCTTTCACTGAGAGGGTTGTTAAACACTGGTGCAGGCTGCCCAGGGAAGTGGTGCAGTTACTGTCCCTGGAGATATGTGAAAGATGCATAGTTGAAGTGCTGAGGGATATGGTTGCTTGGCAGTGTTAGGTTATAGGTTGAACTTGATAATCTTTACCAACCAAAATGATTCTACGTTTGCTTTTGGAGTTTTAGTATAACTTCATAGTGAGGAAGAACATTGATGTAATTTTGATCCCAGCTGTCACACAGTGACAGTTACAAATATATGACTTTATAGAACTTGTAAAGAAGCTTCAGTGAAGTGTTCTGGTTGGTGGAGAGTTGCTAACCTGTTGCTTGGTTCTCTTTGTTACAGGATGGTGTACTGGTGGATGAATTTGGGCTGCCAAAGATCCCTGCAACATAAATGTTTCAGAAGCACAATGGATATCATGAACTGTACTTTACAAATCAAATGCAGATTACTTTTTCTTTTTTTTTTAAATTCTGGAGAAGCTGTCCTTCCAGTGTAACCTTAATATCACTACATCCTAGATTGCGATATGACTGGTGGTGTTCTTTCTCTGAAGAAAGCTGTTCTGCTATTGACTTTTTTTCTGTTAATGGAAAACTTGGCACAATTGCCTTCAGTGGAAGAGCAGTCAGTCCTAACAGGTTTTGATTTCCGTGTCTGATGGACAAAGTAATATGTGAAGAGTAGTGGTGCCTGTTGATAGCTGAGGTTTACTTTGACTCTGTGTTACGTTTCTCTTTCTTGAAACTAAGACTGTACGTTGCTGCTTACTCTCTGTAAAATAGCTCCCTTATTAATATGCCTATTTGATAAAAGAATTGAAAGCAATTTTTAAACTACTGCAGTCTTGAGACTTTTATGCTGTTGTAACCTTCTGGAAAGCTGTAACAGATAGGGTTATCGTTAACTTGATGTATTCTATGGAGACATAAAATCATGTAGATTAGCTGAGCCTTTTGTGTGACGTTTCTGGTAATTAATTTGGTCTTAACCTCCCCGTTCACATCCGTGTCCCGTTCTGCCGGAGCACTGGATGTGTCAGAGGTGGAGGTCTGGTTCCGCTCCCCAGGGGTCTCCCGCGGTGTGGCATTTACACCCGGCTCGCTCTGGCCGCGCCTCTCGCCCTGCCGCCGGGCACCCGGCGAAGGGCCGCGAGCAAAGGCGGCAGCGCTCCGGCCCGCGGCCGCCGCGACGCTGCCGGCTGTGCCGCGGCAGCCGCAGGGCTGGCGGCGGTGTCAGCCGGTGTGGCGGGGG
>WBNH01005297.1:135685-153764 GCA_013401255.1 Urocolius indicus
GGGGCGCCGCGCTGCGGCCGCTGCCGGCGGCCGGCGGAAGTGACGCCTCCCCGGCGCGGCTGTGCGGGGAGGCGCCCGGAGGAGGGTTTCCTTGTGGCGGGGAGAGATGGCGGCGCCCGGAGCCCCGGTTATCGTCACCGTCACTTACAGTAAGAGCCGGCCGCGGGCTGGGGGGAGAGCGAGGGGCTTCTCCAGCCGCTGCCGAGACCGGTGCCCCGTCCGCTGAGCTGCGGGTCGGGTCGTGCCTGCGGGGGCGCTGTGCCCGAGGCCGCCTTTCCCTGGCGCTGCCCGCCGGCCCGGCCTCGGCCGGTGTGGGTGGCGCGGCGCCGCGGGCAGCCCGGCCCGCGCCCGTCCTTGGCGCCAGGGGCACGCGGGAGACGCGCTTGGCACGGTCTCCAGCCCGGTTGCTACCGTGAGGTTCCACTGCTCCGCTGGCCACGGCTTCGCGCTGCCGCCCTGAATGCGGATTACCCACTGAGACAGCACAAGGATTTCTGTTTGGGTTTTTTTTTCCCCCGAGAAAAGAAAAAACCCACCGTTTTTCCGTATGAATGAGATGGTCAGAGTCACGACTTGGGAGTAGATCTGCTGTAGGCGTGATGGTGGGAACCGACAGCAAGGCTGCCCTTGCCAGAGCGCACGGAGCAGATTGTTTTGGGTAACTGCAGAATCTGTTGTTGAAGTCAGCACTGTCCATTAAAAGTGGGTCCTACCCGCTGGGCTCTCCTGTCGATTGCTGAATGAGCTTGCAGTTAAGTGAGAAGCAGGACTGCGATAGAAAGCCGTGGTTTCTTCAGTGTAAGAGTTTGACGCTGACCTGATGAAACTGGTCACTCAAAGACCGGTTGACACGATTGAGCATTTTTTTTTTCCTTGGGAAGAGAAATAGGAGGAGGGAGAAGGTGGGAGATGTGGTTGGGTCTGCAAATAAAGTTACTGCAGAGAGGTAAGAATGACCTGGACTCCACAGTCCTTAAGACGAAAAGTGTCGCGGTTACAGTTGGTGAGCTGGATCTAGGTGAGGCAGAAGGAGGAGTGAAATGGATAGTAAGCTGTTAAATCATCAGGCTATTCACCAGCTGATTTTTGTTAACAAAACTTCTTAATTTTTATGTGTTATTTTAAAATTTTTAACTCCTTGTCCAGAATAAATAAATTCCTGTGCACTATGTTGATGATGTTCTTTCCACCTTTAGAACTCATTGTTTGTTTCTGCTTTCTCATTCATGATTTCAGACTGTTGTATTATTTTTTTACAATGTTTCTGTTACCACCTGGAAATTTTATCCAAGAGACTTCAGTGAGGAACTTTGTGGGTCAGTTTGTTTGAATCCTCATGGTTCATGTGCTCATTGATGCCTTCAGAGAGATCCATTTGATCTGAGGCATTTTTGTTTGCAAAGATGACAGCAGCTTAGCCAAAATAATATATTTGTGATTCCTGTGTCTTACAGCCTTCTTATCTGAGAATGTTTTTATCTTTCCAGTTGCCTTCTTAACAGGTAATTACATTGTCACTAAGAAACGGCAAGTAGAAGACGTTGTCCATCTTGGACGTCAGCTGTCTGATTTATACCTATTGCTGTCAGATGCTGGTTTATTACTTAGCACAGATGTTTTTATTAAAGTTTTGCATGTGTGAGTGAAAGGGGGAAAAAAAAGATGGAAATATGGGTTAGGAATGAGAACGGTAGTATGCCCACGTTTTAGTTGACAATCTGCAACAAATGGAACTGACTTGTTTTTAAAATATATTTAGCTTTTTTAAAAAAAAATAAATTTTGCACTAGTGGTTGCTTAAAACGAGTGGTGGTGCTTATTGGAGCAAACGGATAAGCTATGATACCAGTTCTTATCCATGAGCTGTTTTTCATGGTGACTTCATTCTGCTGTGAATGTACAGTGAAATATTTGGTAAGAGTCTGCCCAGAGTGATACCCATAATTTATAATGAAAACCATTTCTGTTACTGGGCAAACTTCAGATGGTCTCTTCCTCATTTGCTATTTGTTTGTTTTTTCTGTCAGGGAGAAATAAATTTTGGATTGTGAGAATTCTAGTCATGTATGAGGAGTAGGAGCAAAGGAAGCAATAAATTGTCTTGCATTCCCAAAGGCTTTTGCTGTTACAAGTTCCTACAAATAGGAAATGGAATATATCAGAAAGATGTCGGCCTTCATGCTTCAGCTGATGGGATGTCTGGACACCATATGCACTCTTAAAAAAGAAGTGGGGAAGAATTAGCAGGGACGTTGTGGCAATAGAATACATCTGATTGATCTCTTCTGGTTATTAGAATGTAACCCAAAATTTCAGTGGAAAGAAGCAAATGCGGTAGAATCCTTTGACTGAAAGTTATGGTTGTACGTGAGAAGCAGTTACTGAGAACGCTCTGCGTTAATGGAAATAAAGATTGGAAATGGATTCCCAGTAATATTTTTTAGGTGACAATAAGTATTACTGTTACTCTGTTTTGGTTTTTTTTGTTAGGTAATGAAAAACACAATATTCAGGTTGCTTCTCAACAAGAAGATGGTGAACCTACACTACAAGACATGGCTGTACTTATTGAACAAGTCACTGGAGTTCCAGTTCCTTTTCAGAAACTGATATACAAAGGTAACATAAATCTATCAATGTTTCTTAGAGACAGTACTTAGTCACTCACATTTTAGTCACTTTCAGGTGTCTGTGTTTTGAATGTCTTAAGACATTCTTGTGCCACTAATTGTATTTGATCTGTTTTTTTTTCCCCTCTCTCATTTTCCATTTAGGGAAGTCTCTGAAAGAATTGGAACAACCATTGTCAGCACTTGGTGTTAAAAATGGTTGCAAAGTCATGTTGATTGGGAAAAGGGTGAGTGTTACTTTTGGACTTTTTTTTTTTTTTCCTTAAATTATTGTAACTTCTCTCAGTGATTCAGCTTCTGAACACAGAAACAAGTTACAGCTTAAACCCTTCCTACCCACAGAGTTGAGTTCAATCTCACATTCTGCTGCAAATGACTCCGCAGTTTGTACATTATTGTCTGACTTCAGCCTTACATTATTGACAAAATTCTGCCTAATGTGCTTGTGAGCCTTCTGTGCACTAATGCCTTATCTGCTTATCTTATTTATTATCTTACTATTTTATGTTTTCTTTAAAAAAAAAAAAAAAGCTGCAGCTGCTGAGCCTGCTGGGTTATTTCTAGTGAGATGACTTGTGGTTGGCTTCGCCACATAGAGGGCGGGGTAATATCTGATGATGTGAACATTACCTCTACTTTAAAGATGCTAAGCTAACAACAGAAAAAAGTTTGTACTTTTCCTTTTTCCCTTCAAGTTCATGTCATTCAATGTGCTTACATACATTACAGCTTTGTTTGTAATTAAGCTTTGGAAGAAACTTACTTGATAGGTGTTAAAATATGGAAAGAATAACCACAGTGCAGTACGTATTTTAAGTCTTCAGAAGCTTGTATGTGTGTGTCACCACTATTGCTGCTTTTTAGCTGCATAGTGTCTCTGTTTGTTCTGTAGTTGTGACTGTTTTACTTTTGAATACACAGAATAGTCCAGAAGAAGAGGCTGAATTAAAGAAGTTAAAAGATTTGGAGAAGTCTGTGGAGCAAATAGCTAATAAGTTAGAGGAAGTGAATAAAGAATTCACAAGTATCCAGAAGGTATGCTGGTTTTGTATCACTTTATATTTTGCAAAACAATGTTGTAGGTATATGTATTTTAAAAAAAGTTACTGTTTAAAGGTTTTGAGTAGTCAGTAATAGGCTGCCCCCTCCTAACCATCAAAGAGTCCTGTACAGTTCTTGCTGAAGTTCAAATGCTTTATGAATTTGCAAAATAGAGGCATGGTAGTGTTAGTAAAAAAGTAAGTGTTGTTGTATATTGGATGAGTTATATTCTTTAGATATAGATAAACATCAAGAGTTCTTTCAAAGTCCGAAGGAGAATGTCTGTTACTTGTTTGATCTTTTAAGTAAACCTAACAGATCTTACGTTTAGCATTTTGAGGACCGATAGAATACAGGGTGAGATGAGAGTCCCTATCATACTTGAAACTACTGAAGCATTAAAAAGCGTCTGCTGCTGTGGTGGACTGACAGATTTTCCAAGCTGAGTATTCTGTATGGTATGGAACAATTTTGCCTTTCCTTCACTCTTTTTCCTCCTCAGGGATTTTTAGCAAAGGATCTCCAAGCAGAAGCCCTGAAGCAGCTGGATAAGAGGATAAAAGGGACTGCAGAGCAGTTCATGAAGATCCTGGAACAGATTGATGCCATTGTAAGTAAATAATCACAGAAGAGGGTCAAATCCAAACAGAAACTTAACTGTTAAGATTATATCTTTCTTGGAATTTATCTGCTATTTTAAAATACTAAAAATCTTTCTTTGGCTTTAAAAATCAGTTAATTGGTTTGCTCATTTTTTCTTTAATATCCGTGTCTTGCCCTTGTATGTCTACAAAAGACTACTTGGCAGCATCTGTTTCTAACTGGTGACATTAATGCCTGTGTATGCATTCCCATTCTACAGAAGAGCTTCATTTGGGGCAGCAGCCTGCTAAGACTATATGGAATGGGTATCCTTTACTCAAATTTTACCCTTTTAGTTTGTCTTGGCAAAATCTTGTGGCAAACTGAAACTTCATGGCAAGAATAAAGGTCTAGAATAAAAGACCCAGATACGCTTTGTAGTCTGTATTGCATAGAAGCAAGGAGGTCCTGACGACTGAAGAATTTTCTGGTCAGTTTTATGTGGACTTCTAGTATTTTTGAGGTGCCTGCGTATTGAGGACAGGTTTGTTTCTTCTGTGTATACTGGGATATGTCCAAGTGTTTCATAGTCATCAATGAATCATAACCTTACAGCATATTTCCAGAGTATGATATCTGTCTTCCAGTATCATGTCATAGCTGAGAGCTAGCTGAGAATGACGGCCTTTGCAGAGATAAATAGAAGGTTGTGGCAACTAAGGTTTGTTCTTACTCTCTTTCTCTGTCTGCAGGTCAAAATTTCATTGTGTAATTATGTTGCATGTTGCTATTGTCACGTCCTTCTTGGCAGGAAAGATGCTGCTTTTCAGTGATCGTGATGTCTTCTGGTCTATGCTTTTGTACAGTGACCCTTTATGGGATTGCTTCAGAAGGATTCCATGCAAATACTTATAATTGGTAAACAGAATGTATTTTAATTGATGGACACCTTAAAATCATTCAGCAGCAGCCTAAAGCAAAGAGTAACAATTCGAATTGGTCGTGATCCAGTGCTATACAATATAGATATGTTCCTAGGAGTGGTGGGGAGCCCGTTAACCTATGTCCTCCTTTTGTGTTGATCACCTTTAATGGTAAACGAGCCTTTGCTGTTTGTTACAGACAGCAGTACTTAAATGCTAAGTATTTCAAAATCTTAACATTTCTCTTTCCTTTTCTGCCTCCTATGGAGAAAAATATTTTGCTGACAGTTCTTGAATGCCATTAGACGTACAGACTTTGTATAACCTCCTCCCTCTTGATGTTACAGATTTACCATATGTTATCATGAAAATAGCAGTAAGGTGACAACTGTTTCTATTGGATGGGATTAAAGCTTATTTCTCATCTCTTCAATTTCTGTCCTATTTAGAAAAAAAGGCAATACTTCTGTGCTGGTGCACAGTCGTGAAATCCAGCAAGCAGCCTTGAAAACCCTTTCACTGCTTTCTAATTAATCCAGACTGAATTTCCTAAGTTTACTTATGATTCTGGTACTTTTGATGTGGCTTAAACAGAAAGCGTCTATTATCTATCTCCCTATCCAAAATACTCTAGATAGTACTGGGCAAGGGACTTTCAGGTTGAGTACAAGATGTTAGAAGACTTTTAACTTAGCAACACTTCATGTTTAGATTTAGGAAATGATGTTGTCCCAGTGCCTCACTTTCGCCTCTTGCAGCAGCCAGAGCTAAATCTAATTATTATCATTAGCTTTTAATATTTGTAATAGTTGGATACTTTGTTGTGTAAGAGCCTAAGATAATGACGAGCCTCATTTTTTTAAAGCGAGAAATGAGTATTTTTGTTAGCAGTGACCAAAGTTATGCTGCAGATACCAAAGTTTATATGCATTTTAAATTTCATACAAAAGTGACTGTGTGCTTTGTCATGAAAACTGATCTAGGAGAGAACCTTTGTATAAAATGTAGCTGCTCAGTGTACTGGTATTACACCAGATCAGACAAGCAGGCCACTGACTTCCTGAGGTGTTACTTAGCTGTGCTGTAGATGTGCAATATGCAGAGGTAACACAGAACGTTAATGAGGTATGTACATGAACAATAAGTGAGTTCCACTGAAGTAAAAAAAAGGTAAATTGAAATGCAAAGCAGAAAAACATAAAATTTCCAGCGAGTTTTTTATCTGTATCTCAGAATTGTTTTATACACTATTTAGTATTCTTTTTGTTAGCCAAGTAAAAAGCAAGTTCTCACAAACAAATGCTGTTGGCCATATAGATGTATTATTGGTTCAATCAACAGCTTGTTAAGAAAAGATAAGAGGAAAAAAATAACTAACAAGCTGTTTTCTGGCAAGGCAAAAAGAGTGCACTGTAAAGTATAGCAGCCAGCTCACACTACAGGTGTTCCACTTGGTTTCTTTGGCAAAATTATTGTGAGAGCTCTTTAAAGTGTCGTGGCTATCATGCATTGTTTGATTCAGTCGATCAAAAACACCTAGCTTGATACAAAATGAGATTTGTGTGGTTGTAGAGAGCTAAGGGTGAGGAAGCCTGCATATTGTTTTCTATCTATTCTAGGGACTTCACTCTCTTACTGTTAGCAGACAAGCCATTAATTAGAAGAGCTGAGTTTGCAACTAAGGCTCCTTTTTACCAGACTCCAACAACTATGAATTTAAAAGGAGTGATTTAGGAAGTGATTAAGATGATTGGTAGTCATACAGCATTGGGATGTGAAAGAAAAAAAAAATACAATGTTGTCATTTCCAGAAGTGTGAAGGAATGCTTTTTGGTAGAGTAGCTGTAACTTAAGCCTTTTAACAGCAAATGTGTTTAAATAGCTACAGTTTCCGCAGCAGAAAGGATGGAAGGATCTTACAAACATCATACAAATTTCTGAATTCTGTGACAGTCAGATGTTCCCACAAGCCACAGATCTTTAAAGTTTTCTTCAGGAGGAATTGAGACTTGTTCAACAGTTGAAGATTCATATGTGTGCATGTCCAGAAATGCTCTTTATTTAACCAAGTAAAACGCTTGGTTTAGTAGTAAAGATCAAAGTACACTACTTATTACAAGTCTCAGCGAGCAGGACACACAAAATCACTGTCTTGACCATCTGGCACAGTTTTTTAAATAACTGAAAGGGTTTTTCAAGAAAAAAAAAAAGATTTTCTGAAATCAGTGAGAAAATTTAAATCCCCAGTCTTGATAGTATGTGTTACTTGTGAGCCTGCTCTGGTTTACCTGAAGTCTGTGACAAGCCTGTCACCAGTATTGCAGTCTGAGAGATTACTTCGTTCTCATGGTGATTACTGTGTGGTAGATTTGTAATCTGGAAAGACAATGTTGCAGAGAACAGGTTGTTCTAAAAACTGAAGAGAAAAAAGCTTTCTCTTCTGAAATACCAGCCCCTGATTTTGTTTACAGAAATTCACCACAAAATCATCTGCCAAATTGTATGTATCAGTATTGAGGACATTGGTAATGTTACTGACTCATAATTATGTCCTGGTGTACCATCCTTCTTTCTTGAACATTTTTTTTTTGTTACAGTTTCACTGTGAAACTTACTTAAATTAGTGTACTGTTCTGATGAAACTCTTTTCACTGTCTCTTTGTCCCTGCTGTACTTGTCATCTGGTAAATCAATACCAAATTAACATTTTAAGGATTAAAAGAAATCCTGAAAAAAAGTCATTGTGCCCGTAAAAAACTTTTCCCAGGCTTCTGGGAAGTTTTGCCACTTACAGTAAGATGAGAACTTCTTACTAAACCTTTCACTTTATCTGGGCTCGTGAACATTTAATAAGCATTTCTTATTATAATTCTTAAACCTCTTAGCATGAATGATGAACCGAGAACCAACACTGATTAGTGTTGGTGCCATTAGAATGATTTTGTTAGTTTTTTAAGCAATTTGATAGCAAAACAAAACTGTTTCTCGCTGTTACTGCTAGTGACCTCTCCTGTAGGTGATTGTTTGTTTTAAGAATGGTGTCTCTATGGTTCTGGCGAGATAGTCATAAGTAATAAACGTGACTAGCATTTGTTTTGGTTATTAACTGACTAGGCTGTTACAGAGTGGATTCAGGCATCAGATATTACCTACTAGGGACTATGAGATGGGAAATAAATACTAAAGTGGAAGACAAAGATGTGGTGGTAACACTAAGATATCAAAAGCACTTCCAGAACAAACAGAATTTGAACAGAACTGCAGGTGATGGTTTGTGGCAAAGGCAGGTGGTTTTATTAGGTGATCAGCTGGGAGAGGAGAAAGAAACAAGAGAATCAGTATTTCATGAGAAGCGGTGCTCAGCAGAGAGGGATGCCAGGTTCATAGTTACAAGAGCACTCAAGGATAGAGAGGATCTAGAGGCAGAAAAATGCACACACATGAATTACTGTGTAAACAGTGATTGGTTTCAAGGATTTCTTGTGTAAAGCATGAGTGCCATGCATACAGAAGATGAGTCCTTGAAGGTGTAATGTGTGTGTGTCTGCAGTGCGTCTTATCAGTCTATCTGCAGAGTGACAGCTCTTGAAGAGATGTGGTTAAGCAACTCAATTTCAGGACATGGGGTAGGAGATAGACACTGGTAACAGGGAGACTCGGGCTCTGGATGCACGGGGAAAGGATAAAGAACCTATGCCCACAGCTCTGCAAAAGTTGCTGGGATGAAGCCAGCACTGCAATCGCTTTTGAAAGTTAAACAACAATGTGCTGTGCAGTAGAAAGCTGTGTGCTAATCCAAACTACTGCTCTGCAAGCAATGCTAGCACCAAAACGTCCATTACCTGGCTTCAGAAGTTGTCCTCAGTGTGCTGCAGGCGTCTTCTGGACCGCCTACAGCTCACTGTACTGCTTTTCCAGCAGATGCTGGGGTGACCGAAGTCACTCCCAGAAGAATGAACCTGCTTGTGCAATGCCTCTTGTACCTGGGATAAGAAGGCTTGATCAATAGGTTCCCCCTGATCGGGACGTGTATAAACACCAACCACAAGGTTCCATGTGTTGCTCTAGTCTCTAATTCTTACTCCTAAGCTTTCAACTTGCTCATGGACATTCTTCAGAGGCAGCTCTTGACACTCTGAACCTTTCTTGATGTAGAGGGCAACACCTCCACCCCTTCTTCCTCACACATCCCTTCAGAACAGCCTGTAGCAACCGATAGACACGCCCCAGTCACGAGACCTAGTTTCAGTAATGGCAGCTAGATTGTAGCTTTCTAGCAGCATGGTAGCTTCCAGCTCCCCCATTTGTTGCCCATGCTGTGTGCGTTGGTGCAGAGGCACTTCAGCTGGGCTGTTGACTGTGTCACTTTCTCAGAGGAACACACCTTTATTCCTTTGAGATGCTTTACTGGTGTTTCCCTCTTGGTTCCTATTACCCCGGGAGCCCCTGGTCCATTTCCATAAAACTTCAAGCATGCTGCAGTGTAGGCAGCACATCTCAGAGCAACAGGCTGAGAGCCCTCACTAGCGCAATGTCCTTCTATCCTTGGTGCGTTGTCCCACAGCTTGTTATGGGCAAGCCTGGTATTATCCCACTCCCCCTTCAAGTCTAGTTTAAAGGTCATCAGTGAGCTCTTCTAGCTGTGAGCAAGACCCTCTAAGAAATTTGGATCCCCTCTGATGCCAGCAGGCCTGGTGCCATGTAGGCCGTTCCATTATGAAAAAACCCCAAGTCATGGTGGAGACACCAGCCATTTTTTCATAGTCTGGGTCCATCTGTTTCTTGTAATGTTGGTGCCTGCAACTGGAAGGATAGAGGAAGAAAATTACCCATGTTCCATATTCCCTTACCAACTGTCCTAAGGCTCTGAAGTATCTTTTGATTGCCTCTAAAAGTGTAAGAATATGTCCGAGCTCACTCTACTGTATGTCCTTTTTCTCCTCACTCACAGTTATGGGAAAATGTGTTAGGCCTGGTGGTTATTATTTCTTTGTCTGACACCACATAAAATGTGCCAATTACTGCACAATTACTGGAGCATTGTGATCACTGAATTTCCTGGGATCTCAGTGATGCCTTTAGTTTCCATTCCCCATGAAGGCCTGTTTTTTTTTCGTGGAGTCTTGTATATTTTTAACTCCTATATTGGGTTGTGTGCAGGACTGCTATATTTAGGACCCTGTAGGTTTGGCTGAACACTAAAGGGGAAGAGAAGCTGTTTTTTTTTTTTTTTTAAATTTTCTTTGATTGTTCTAAAAGATTATGTATCTAAACCTCCCTGTGGAGGGGCTGTTTAGTCTAGAGAAGAGGAGACTGAGGAGGGATCTCATTAATATTTCCAAATATCTAAATAGCGGATGGCANGGACATACCTGGACATGTTCCAATGCGACCTGATCTAGGTGGACCTGCTTCTACAGGGAGATTGGACTAGATGATCTCTAAAGATCCCTTCTAACCCCTACTATTCTATGATTCTGTGGGGCCTGTACTTTATCTGATGCAAAACCAGAGTAGTATAGGGAAAGCTCTATTTTTTCATATGGAGATAGGGTGGATGATATCAGTGAGAGACTCACAGTATTTTTATGCATCTTCAACAGTGTTTCCAAGTATGTTCACATCACTTTTATATAATGATAATCATCTTGTACAGCTGTTTTACTTGCTTCTGAAAAAATAATAAATCTGATCACTGTTCCCCACCACCACTCCAATTTCAGATAGCTCCAAAAGGACAAAGCATATAACATCTGTGAAGGTGGCACGTATGAATATATTGGGTGGTAGGAGTACAGAAAATGATGCGGTTTGAATTAAACTGGAATCTGTCGGCATGTGACACTTCACATCTCTTGCATTCCATGAGTAGATTGCAGAAATGATGATGTGTGGCTGAAACAGACTGGCAGTGCCTGCATCACTGCTGATACAGTCTAATTACAGGGAGTGATTGAGTGAATGTGTTTGTAAGAAATTAATTCATCTTATGGTCTCTGAAAGAAAACCTAAAGATGAAGCTCAGCAGGCCGATTAACATACACCACAGCAGACGAAAGCAGTGGATGGATTCTGTTGTTGTATGTTACCTAAAAACAGGTGGTAAATTTGCTCAGTTCTTTGCAAGCAGCATCCCACGTCCCTGACTTTTTGGATTGCTGACTTTTTCTTTTAGATTATTCTGTAGTCATCCTCACTGAGCAGGCATGGCATGACATTTTCAGGATGCCTCTTCAGGGGATTGTTCGATACGTTTGTTTTTTGCTGCAAGTTTAATATGTTAATTTCAACATTAAGCTGCATCAATTTTATTTATTTTACTGCAGAATCTGCCAGAGAATTTCAGTGATTGCAAACTGAAAAAGAAGGGGTTGGTGAAAAGGGTTCAGGTGAGTTTTCGGAGTTTTTTTCTTCTGTTTGTTTTTGGTTAATGCTGGGCACTTGGATACCAAGAGTTTGTGAAAATGAGAGCTGTTTAGAGCTTAGATTATTTTCAGTGTTTGTTCACACATTGGTATTTCTTATGACCTCCATTTTAGAGGTATTTAATAGCTTTATACAATGGCACACAAACCCACAGATTTTCATTCTCCATACTGTTTTCAGATAATGTTTGTAATTTACATTAGTGTTTGACCTTATGGCCACCTGGTGATACAAACTAATTCTGGTAACTTGCGAGTAAGACAACATGGTTCCTCCTCTCCTGTGCCTTGGTGGGCTGAAGTAATGAATTGAGTAATTAAGTAATGAATTGAGGTCCCGGATGCAAGGATGCAGTCGACTATAACTCCTGATGGACCTTGCTAGAGGTGTTCTTTGTAAAATCTAGCTTCTGTTGCAATGTACCAACTTCCTATGGAGAGTAAGTCCTTAAAGTAAAACCTGTACAGAAGAGCATCTGTGCTGTGGGTGGGGTTTTGAATTGTTTTGCTATTGTATGATGCTGATCATCATACAGTAAATTCCTAGGCATTGGTTCCTTAGAGACCTTGAACTAAAAGTTTGTTAATAAATGCTGGAATTTATCCTTCCCACTCCCTTTCCCTGCTGAGGTCAAACTTCCATAAATGAACGGTAGTCCTACTCATATTACTGGTTTTATTTGTATTTCACTTGCTTCAGCACAGGTTAAACTCCTGAAAATTGTTTGTGAAAGTACCTTGTGTTTATAGAGTTGAAAGTTTTTGTCTTTCACTATAACCTCGTTAAATACTTTCTATTGATGTTTCCCACATTTTTTTAAATAGCCATCTGTTTTAGAGGAAGTCCTACCAAGAAGTACTTCATACTAGAAATGGAGTTTTTTATAGCTTTAGGGACTAAGCACTTTGTACTCAGTTACATGGTTACATCTGAGGTAAGTTCAGATAATGCAAATTGAAGGTGATTGCTGATATAGCTCTGTTACATGGGGCTCTGAACACGCTTTTGATTCCACATGCCTAACCGAAGCAGCAAAATTTTGTACTGGAGGTGTGACCACGAACCTCATGGCAAGCTCCACTCTTGGGTGAAGTTATTGTAGAAATAAGTGGAACTGCTGTTAAAGCATAAAACAGACTCTGTTGAGCAGAGATCAGAATTATTGATGACTCTTAAAGGTGCAGAGTTCTGCAGCTGTGGGCTAGGAACCCTTTGAGGAGTGCAGAATAATCTTAAAGTGTTTCAGACTAGAGCAGTCAACAACAATTTGTTTTTCCAAAGCATGAAAACAATGGCAAGTTATGCTTCATACTCTTTAGTATTCATGAAAGTGAGGCAGAGCTATTAATTGCCTTCTGTTGCTAGCAGTCACATGTCTTCTGGAATGAAGAGACTGATATAAAACACTTGTAGCCAGCAACTGCGATTGTTACCACATTGACGTTTTCATCTCTCAAGTCCTTACGGAAGTGAGTGTCTTGATGCTGCCTCGAGGGATTGGTTGAAGACAGAAGATTCAAAATAATGTGATGATTGAGAAATGTTCAGCCAACACAACAGTTTGCTGCTCTAGAGGGAAGGAAGTCTTTTCATATCATTTTAGTGTAAAAAACATGAAATACTTCCTTTGACTGTCAAAGTATAGTCCAGACATAGCAAAACTGAGTGCAATATCTGAATAGATAGTGGGAGAATCTGTTCAGAAGCTACAGTGTACTCACATACACTGGAATCAGCCTAAAAGACTTTATTGGCTTGAGGTGCTGTCACGTCATGCTGTGTACAGCTCGAGCAGAGTGACCAGCGGCTGCTGGCTCTCAGTTGCTGTGTGTGGGTTGCTATACTTGTAAGAACTTGTGGGCAGGTTCTAAGAGAACTTGAGGTGGGGTGAACTGCTCTTTTTAGAGTGGAGCCTTCTGTCTTTCGAGGCATACTAGCTACTTAGTGATAAAGATGAAGGTCATGTTATCCTGTAGTCCTGAGAAACAGAAGAGGCCTTGGTTTAAGGAAATCTTGGTTTAGATTTACTGAGTGGGTTTGCAACTCCCACTCTCTGCTGCAGAAGTATGTTTTTAAGGAAAGAGTTTCAAAGTCATGTTCCAAACTGAAGCACAAGCTTGTATGAACCTGCGTGATCCCTATTGTTTTTTATGAACTTTGTATCAACTCGGAGTGCTTCAGCAGCAGGACTGGTGAGGATGGGCAGCCGTGATATTACCCTGTCAAGCATTATGTTTCTGTTGGATTCTGGGTAAACAAGATTGTGAATAAGCCATTATAAAAACTGAACTAGGGCATGGTCATTGAGTTGACTTCTGCAGAGTCGTGATGGAAACTGCATCTGTTCTTAAAAAGCATCTGCCATTGCTGTAATTGCATCCCCAGTACCATTTGTTTGTTTCTTGTTCTTAGGTTTTTCTTGCCCAGTGTGATACCGTTGAAGGAAATATTGGACAAGAAATGGACAAGCTACAGTCAAAGAATTTGGCACTGGCAGAATGAGGCATTGCCATACGTAATTAGGAAACATAATTGCTCTGTGAGCAAGAAGAAAAGTTTGCTCTTTGTTTTGGAGCATGTATTCAGCTTTTTTTTAATTATTTTTTTTTAAAGCCCGGTCTGTTAGACTGGTACCAGTCGTTGCTGATCGTCTTGTTTGCCGCTTGGTTAGTCCTATTAGTTTGAAAAGAAAATCCTTCCTGAAGAATGGCAGAAATAATCTTTGTGGTAAAAATTGTTCTGTATCTTATTTAGTTACTAAGTTACAAAGTTTGCAGTGATGGGTGGTTTTGTCTTTGAATTTATTTACAGCTCAAATCAAAGAAGGCTGATCAAATCAAATCATGCAAGTGCTGCAAGTTGGAATTGTAGGACTTCATCTTGACTGAAAAAGGCAAACTGAGATGACATCTGGGAAGTCGAACATTCTGGTAGACAGTTCAGAGCAATAAAAAAAAAACAACCCTAGGCATTTGTATCTACTTACTGTTTGTATGCATTTATAAATATAAGAAAGCTTGACTATAAGGGAGTCGTACCTATTTTAGCCTTAAATTGTCATAATAAATGGAATGTACTGGTACACATATGGTACTTAATTTCGAGTGGTGCTTTAAGTTGTTACTGAGCTCCTTGATACAGACGTATGTTTTTTACATAGATTTTTGATGTACTGTGGTTTTTATAGAGTTCTTATTTCTATCGTTAGTGTTCTGTTTTAAGTTATGGTGAGAAATGAAATTATGTTACTCATGCTGCTTATATACCAAGGGTTCAGTTCAAGCAAAGTGTAACCCAAGGAGCTTTTTTGAAAGGTTTTTTTAATACTTTTTTTTTATTCCCCTCTGATTTCACTGAATTCGTGATGCTGTATTTAATGGAAAGCCGCAGTGATTATTTCTAGCCTGTTAAGGTAGTCATTTGCTTTTTTATAAAATGTTACGAAGTAACACAGCTTTATTTTAGCAATGCCACGCGTCTGAGGGTTACGACTGGTTCACGCAGTCACACAGGTGCTGGGCTTGGCCTTCTCTGTCGGGTGGAAAATAAGCTTTTGCAGGAGAGAGTAATTGTCAGTGGGTGCAGCCAACTTTGCAGCGTTGGTCAGAGCCCATAGCTGATGTGCCTACAGTAGGAGGTGATTTTTCTCTGGTGCTTCTTTTCAGTAGGTCAGTCATATACACAGTGGCTGGTAAAGCTGTGACTGGTAAGGAGCCCGTTTCTCTGGGGAAAAGACAAGAAAGCTCTTTTTTCTTGAATGAGTCAGAATGAGGATGTTTAGAAGTGACCCTTAGGTAGTGAGCCTTTATCCATATATGATTGTTTTAAGATTAGCTATCCTTCCAAGATAAAAATGTGTGTAAAATATGCTGACTTTTAATAAGTTATAAACCTTAAATAATACCTAAAATATTATTATTATTAAAGTATTATATTTCATGATTGTAATTGGAGGAGCATTTCTTCAGTGAAAAATGCTGCTGGACAAATGAAGTGATAGCCCTGCATTAGAAAGGATCATTTTTATTCTAAAAATGCCTTTTGACTATGCCAAGATTGGAGTTGCCATATTTTTGTACTGTTGACAAAGTTTCTTCAAGGTTGTTTTTCCTTCCTGAGAAAAGGGGGGAAAGAAAAGGAAAAAAGATTGTCTCTTTTTTCTGAGAAGAGAGAGATAACTCTTCTCAGCATCTGTAGAGGATTTCACGGTCTAACTCCTAGGAATTTTATCTGTCATGTTAAGAAATGGTATGTTTGGTAGGATTGTGGATATTTTTTTCCTAGGCTACTAGTTTGGTCAAGCTGCTTTTTCCCAGCACTTTAAAGTTAGAAGGAAGAAGAGTTGGTTGTAGCCTTTTTTTTTTTTCCTTTGTGAAGCCCTGCCTAAGCTTGGTGCTATTTCTGGACCAGATTCAATTGACTTAAACCACCAGCAACACTGTTGCCTAATTCAGGGAATGCAACATTATCCGCTTTCCTGTGATGGAAAGGATGCTCACCCTCTCAAACGTAAGCCCTCCAACGCATTGAACTTTCACAGGTGCGTGAATAATAAGCAAAGTATGCTCTTATGCCCATGAAGAGAAATGGGAATGTGGCCATGGCTGGGACTGGGTCCATTTTTGCCACTCCTTTGTATTTTTCTCTCTTGGGCAAGAACAGTAAGGCAGACATAATCTTCCCAGAAACTGCTGCTTCTTGAGATGTGCTCATGTGAGTACATCCTCAGCCTGTCTCAAAGCCAGGTGTATTAACTTTAGGATGTTCCATAGCAGATATTTTGATCATCTGGTACTTTGAGGCAAAGAGGGTGATGATGAACATCTGTCAGCACATCTGGATTAAGCAAAGGGTGAGTGTCCTGAGCTAAAGTTACCTTACAGAGGTAATTCCTGGTATCAGTGTTTGGTTTCTAGGACAAAAGTATGTGTATGAAGACAAACTTCTGCAGTGTACATTTTTTTTGTCTTCCAAATGTAAAACTGAGTTGTTTTGTTTTGGAAAAGGGACGGTTGTATTTAGAGTTACTTAAGACCTTTGAGAGTAGGTTGACATTTATACTTAGTTTTGAAGAAGGAGTCCTTCACTTTATTTTTTCATAATAGCCTTAAAAGTAAAAGCAGACTTCTGTGCTTTTGAAAAGTGCAGCCACAACTGTGGGGGGAAAGGGAAGGAAGAGGAAATTTTAAATGTTGTTCTGAATTTGTAAAAGTAGATATAGGTATCAATCAAGCTTAAGCTGTATTCCCACCGATTCTGTAGTCTAGGTGTACTATGATACCTGTTTTGCTACGGAATCATGTTCTCACCCCAACCGTCTGCCCTGATCATGTCGAAAGAGAAGTCAGTACCTTTTGCCCTAGTTGCAGTTACCCCATTGTCTTCCTCCAGTCGCTGTGTTGCTCTGGCTGTGTTTACACACCTCATATTTGCCATCCAGGCAAAATGTCTTACGACAGAGTCTTGTCTTTTATGAAGGTGGAAATGGAATTACACGTTTCCTTGCCCCATTTTCTCCCCTGGCTCCTGTAGGCTGGTGTGAGACAAACCAAACCTGACGGTCAGGGGAGCCGTGGAGTCTGGAGCTGTGGGTCGGCTGCTGTCTGTGAACGGTGCAAAATGTGCTGCTTGTAGCGGCACCCACTGTCATCAAGTGCTCCTGAAGGGAACGACATGTAAAGTAATGCTTCTGGAGTAATGTTTCTTTGACTTCTAACAGCCTCTGGGGGTTTGGAGTGGAGCGCTTGACAACGTGGAACTTGGGGCTAGATTTCTTGCGGGATTTTTTCGTTACTTTATTGTAACTGAAAAGGTAAAAATAAAATATGGAATGTTCTCTGCTGTTCTTGGTCATGGTGCAGTTACTGAGTACTGCAGAGGAGCTGCATCTTAGTGGGAAAAATACGTGCTCCTCTCCATGTTACGGGGTGTGCCGTGGGGGCCGATTTGGGATGGGAAGAGTTTGAGAGGGGCAGCTGGGTGGGCACAGCCTCCCAAAAGAGTGCGAGAAGCCAAAGCCCAAAACGTCACCCTGGCTGTCAACGGGCTGAGGCTCAGAGAAAAGCTGGTTTCTTAGATTCACCTTAAAAAGAGCTTGTCACAGCTGAGCGGCACGCCGAGGTTTTCTGGGTCTGCATGTCAGGGATGTTTTGGAGGTGGGTTTTATTTTTGTTTTACTTATTTTGTGTGGGTTTGAGGGCACTTTTTAGGGATTTTATTCGGAGGCGTGTCCCCACAGCTGGTCTCGGGTTCCGACGGTAGCCCGAGGATTTAACTACTGCAAAGCCGGTGCTGCTGCCCCGCTGGGGCCGGGCGGGGTGCTCCTGGCCACGCTCCTCCTGGCCACGCTCCCGCATCCCCCCCCGCCGCCGTGCCGTGCCGGGCCGTGCCGGGCCGGGCCGTGCCGTGCCGGGCCGTGCCGTGCCTCTTGTCCCCGCCTGCGCGCCGCCCCGCTGCCGGGGCTGCCGGGGCTGCCGG
>WBNH01005304.1:0-14351 GCA_013401255.1 Urocolius indicus
GGCGTCCGGTCCCGCCCGAGGGCGCCCCCCCCGCCGCGGGTGTCCGCGGGGCGCTCGGCGGAAGTGGCGGGAGCTCGTCCCGCCGGGGAGCGATGGCCGCGGGGAAGCCGCAGCCCGTGCCGGGCTCGGAGGGGCCGCGCGAGCCGTGGCGGCTGCCTGCGGGAGGACGCTCCGCGCCCGGCCGCTACCTGAGGTGAGCGCCGCGGGACTCCGGCCCTCGCCCTGCCTTTTGCGTGCGGAGGTGGCGGGGGGCGGGGGGCGCGTTGCGGACGCTGGAGAACGCGTAGAGAATGTGGCTGTGAGCGCCGGTTTCGGCAGCGCGTCACGCGAGGAATACCGCAAACGCTTCAGAGGTCGCCTGGTTTTTATTCATAGGGATCTTGTTAGGAATTTTTGTTTGGTTTTAGAGGATACATGCCTGTTAGAACAGCAAATATAATGTCTGCCAAATGCGCAGAGGAGAACGGGTAAGTGCTGTTGGAAGTAAAAGTTCCTGTATGAACTTGCGACTTGATAGGAGCAGCGCTTTCTGTGCATTTACCACCCAGTACCTTCTTGTGTTTTTATCAGCGTTTGCATGCCACGTGTGGCCTTTCATAGTGAAGACTATACTTTTCTGTACTACTCTGCCACGTTAAGAGGTGTACTCCGAGGTCTTATTTTATGAAGGAAAACTGTTTGTATAGTAATAAACATGTTATTGACTACCACTCAGATTCCTCAGTTCTTTGTATTTGGGAACTTTGGAATTAGATCTTCCAGAGGAAATAAGTAACTATGGCTTTTTAGCTGTTTGCCTGATGCTTATCTTGTCCAAGCGTATTGTAGGAACTTGTGATGCCACAGGATACTATAAATACATAGAGATTGGATAGTTCAGGAGGTAGTATTTCAAGCCTTCAATTTCACAGTTAGTTCTTTTCATTAAACATAAAACAGGGTGAAAAAAAACCCCAAGAATGTAAAATAAGTAGTAGTATGTAGATCAAAACAGTAAAAAAATAAATAAGGTCACAAACTATATTAGATGAGCACAATCTACAGTCTTTATATGAGTGAAATAGAAAGATGGCTAACATATCCTCCAACTACAGCTACCTGCTTTGTGTTTAAAATAGTTCAGGACAAAGGTATGATTAAGTTCTGTCAGTAACTAGCTTATCAGTCTGCTTACATGCTTTGGTTTCTTCCCTTTTTCGGTATAATCCATGAGTAAACTGTAAGACAGTGTTTATTTGTTAGAATAGTTTTACAACTTAAACTAATCCTTACCTTACTGGATTCAGAATTTGAAAGCACAAAAAAAAAAAAGATGTTAATATTAATAATGAATGCTAACATTCACTAGCTCCATACAATCCACTTCTAAGTCTGATGCAGGTCCAAAGCGCATGCAAATGCTTAATCCTAACCTAACGAATATTTCAAAATGTGTTTGGTCACTTCAGTCTATGTGTTAACATGCCATTTGCAATACTGGTATACCAGTAATAAAGATGTGATGCTTACCTTGTTTTCTGAATGGAACTAATACGGTATTTTGATGTATCACAGGTAAATTTTTCCATAACCTTATGGAGAAAAAGGACTTTGAAGCATGGCTTGATAACATTTCTATTACATTTCTTTCTCTGACGGACTTGCAGAAAAATGAAACTCTGGATCACCTGATTAGCTTGAGTGGAGCAGTCCAGCTCAGGCACCTCTCCAATAATCTAGAGATTCTCCTCAAGAGGGACTTCCTCAAACTTCTTCCATTGGAACTTAGTTTTTATCTGTTAAAATGGCTTGATCCTCAGACCTTACTCACATGTTGCCTCGTCTCTAAGCAGTGGAATAAGGTTATAAGTGCCTGTACAGAGGTGTGGCAGACTGCATGTAAGAATCTGGGTTGGCAAATAGATGACTCTGTTCAGGATCCTCTACACTGGAAGAAGGTTTACCTAAAGGCTATTTTAAGGATGAAGCAACTGAAGGACCACGAAGCCTTTGAGACATCCTCTTTAATTGGACACAGTGCCAGAGTATATGCACTTTACTATAAAGATGGACTTCTCTGTACAGGTAGGAAGGACAGAAAACTTCCAATTCTTTGTTTTCTCTTCCTCTCCCCCTCCACTCTCCAGTCACCCCATATGATTACTGACAAATTGCCGTTTTTTTTTACCAGACAGATTATTTTCACTGTGCTAACGCAATGTCAGATCTTTTTTTCAATTTCTGAGCCATCTGGCACACTAATACACTCACTAGGCACTTTAATAGGAAGATGGTGGAGCATCCATCCATGGACACATTCAAAAGCAGTTTGGTCATGGTCCTGGGCAACTGGCTCTAGGTGGCCTCACTTTACTAGGGGGATTGAAAGAGTTGACCTCCAGAGGTCTCTTCCAACCATAACTATTCTGTGATTCCTTGAAAATACTGTGTTTAAAACAAATGTGGATTATGAATGTAGAATTGGAAATACTATTTACTCTTTGCTTCCAATTACCCTGTTTTTTTATATTCTAGGATCAGATGACTTATCTGCAAAACTGTGGGATGTGAGCACAGGTCAGTGCATATATGGTATCCAGACACACACTTGTGCTGCAGTGAAGTTTGATGAACAAAAGCTTGTAACAGGGTCTTTTGATAACACAGTAGCCTGTTGGGAGTGGAGCTCTGGAGCAAAGACACAGCATTTTAGAGGACATACTGGTGCAGGTATGTTGAACTTTTCACTTTGTAATTTCTCCTGTCAAATAGCATACAACATCACCCAACAAATTATAATTTAGCACGATAGCATTTTTTAGACTCTGGCCCAAGTCACAGTTTGGAGTAGGGTGAGGGAGAGCCTCACCACAGAAGTGCAGATGTCTCTGCGCTTCAATAATGCCAAGACTTAGCCAAGTAGTGTTTTGCAGCAGCATGGAAATAATACTAAATGTCATGGTTATTCAGTACTTTTAAGTCTACCAAAAAGATGCAAACACTAGGTATCAGGGAGCACATGGCAATAGCAATTTTTTGTATCCCCAGACTGGAGATGGGCTTACAGCAAAGAGCACAAAAGCACCAGGGAACCTGTATTTGCATTTTCCTCATAATTAACTTCTCTGTCCTCTACAAATATCTTCATGTGTTCCACTGTGAGTAATTAAATATATCAAGTGTGCTAATCTTGCTTGAATTGACTTAACGGAATCCTTAAAATAGGAATTAGCTGAAGTTTCACTTTGCCATAATCTAGCCATAAAGTAATCACTGATACACATGCTCATAATTTAGACAAAAATCAGTAATTTTGCAATGTACACATAGGAATCCAGAGCAAAAAGTCACATATCTAGCTGAAGAACAACAATCACTGCTGTGTTAATATACGAATTGAGAGGCTACTAAACATAGACAGAAGATACTAGTTAGTGTTTCACAGAAAAACACCTGCATAGAGACAGGTATTTCTTATTTAGTATCCCCTTTGCTTCTAGTTTTTAGTGTGGATTACAATGATGAACTTGATATCCTGGTCAGTGGCTCTGCAGACTTCACTGTGAAAGTATGGGCCTTATCAACAGGAACGTGCCTGAATACCCTAACTGGACACACAGAATGGGTCACTAAGGTGGGAATCTTGATTTTTAATTAATCTTGCAATAAGTTTGTAATGTGTTCTAAATTTCCTTTTCCTAATCCAAACCCTACATCTAAGTGTAAAACCTGATGAACGTTAGGAAATACTGCAAAATAACATTCCAGCTGTAAAAACAGTTAAAGAAGCTCTAATTAAAACTTTCAGACCATTGGAGATATTTCTATTCCAAAGCAGCTGGAGTAATATTAGGAATCAGTGTGTGATTCAAAGACTGAATAAAAGCAATGGCTCCAAAAGAAACTTACCTAAAAAATTCTGTAGAAAAACCTAGTGATCTTGATAACCAAAATCTGAGCATGAAAAGTGTTCTGAAGGGAATAAACAATATTCTTTTTCTTTCAGAACTTGTCAGGTGAGGGTTGATTCTAGAGGTTAAGTACATATATTCACTTATTTATACAGTAAATTGTCACTAGTAGAAACAAGAACAATGTGAAGTGTAGTTTCCCTTCAGTTGCTAAAAGTATTTGTATTGCCTTTATACAAGAGTATAGCATGCAGGTTGTCAGTGAAATGAAAATCGCAAATCATGGTTTGGTTATTTAACAACATAAACATAAACCATTATATCCTTCACTTACAGGTAGTTTTGCAGAAGTGCAAAGTCAAATCTCTTATGCATAGTCCTGGGGATTACATTCTTCTAAGTGCAGATAAGTATGAAATCAAGGTATGTACCATATATCATACGTGTATCATTTTTGTACCCAGGGAAATAAAATGCTCAAGGGCTTCACTGTTTTCTCCCATATTCTCTGACTGTAAATTTGTGTATAAAAGATGCACCTCTGTGGAAGCTAACTTTTCAATGCTTTCATTCATGTTTAGATTTAAAGAATAGCTCTACATGAATGGCAAAACAAAAAAATAACTGCTTTTTGTGTACGCTTAACCTGCTCACTTGAAACTGCTAGTAGTGTTACTGTTGGGGACTTCGTGCTTGATGGGTGCCATGAATTGTTTGTGGCTATGGAAGTGCTTCAGAACTGAAACGTTGTTACATTTCTGTCCCATTGGATGGTTGATTTTTTTTTTTTTTTCCTGCTCTTTAAAGCACCCATTTTTACTGGGATTTTTTAGGCTAGAAACAATACATACTGCAACACTTCTGTAAGTCGGACCATTTACAGAATTGATGTTCCTACCTAAAAGGGAGAAATACTTCTGAAAAACACATGCACACATTTACCTGATTCTTAAAGACAGACTTTAAGGCTTGCACTCTTTGTGTAACAGTTCAGCACGTGAATGTCTTATGGTCTTAAACTCTTTTACATTGTAGATTTGGCCAATTGGAAGGGAAATAAACTGCAAGTGCTTAAAAACACTGTCTGTTTCTGAAGATCGAAGCATCTCCCTACAGCCCAGACTGCACTTTGATGGTAAATACATAGTATGCAGTTCAGCACTAGGATTATACCAGTGGGACTTTGCCAGCTACGATATTCTCAGGTAAATATTTCTGTTTAAGATTTAATCTTCTATAAATAATAAGTAGAACATATTGGTTCTAATAACATACTTCAGATGTAGGCCGAAAGAACCCTGATAAAAATTCTGCGAACATCCCACTTTATCCATATTGCCAGGTTTGATTCTAATTTACCATCTGTTAATAATAAAAAGCATTTGATCGCTGTTTTGGTTTCTGGCCACAGGCTAGTTTTTTTTCCATATTTCCATTCCATAAGCTGAAGAGTTTCAATATAGAGTTAAAACAAACTGCAGTGCTATAGTTGTGAATATGAAACTGGAGAGACTAGAAGTTACTGTTACCATGGAGACTGTTCCACAGAGAAGCAGGCAGCCATTTATGGGGATCCTTTAATGGGACAAGGGATTAAAAAGATGGCTTTTTCCTCGTAGCACTACTGATCTGTCATTCTCAATAAAACTATGGAATGATAGTGAAATCTATCAGACTGCTGTGAGGCATCAAACAGCGTGGCAGTTTGTTTCCATAAAAACAATGAGGCTGTATCTGTTAGAAATGGTGGCACGAAGGACTGTAACTTATAAAAAAAGCCCAAAGCTGCATTTTAGAACTGTTACCAGACCCTTAACTGACAAGATCTAAATATCTGTAGAGTATCTACCATAGGAAGATCTACTGCAAAAGAAGTGCTTCTTATAAGTAAGAATGAGTAATTTCACCTCTTAGTTTACCCTCCCATCTTTCAAAAAAGAAAAATATTCTCTTACCGCCGAGAACAGATTTTTTTATCTCCATACCTTATTGTGCCTCAGTTCTAGGCTTTATGTAATATTATGATCGAATGCGCAGACAGTTGTGGAAAACTCACTCTCCTCAATATCTAATCCAAGTTTTAGTTATTAAGACAAAGATATCCTAAATGTGTAGTGGAACCAACAAATACTTCTATTTCTCCCTAAGATGAAAATGCTTAACTTTTGCTGTCAGTAAAACAACATCCTGGAAAGGACTAACTTTGAACGATTTATTATCCTCTTATCACAAAAAGGCATTTTTGTGTTTTATTTCCAGCTTTTAGAAGAGTAGTCAAATACTAGTAAGAGGTTTTACCTCTTAAAGATATTGAAGCATGAAAGCCCTATGGAATTATACTGTAAAACACAAGTGCATTTGCTCTTTTGTGTGTGTATCTGGAAATAAGACTTTTTAAACTTGTGCTGTGCAGAATCCCTTTCAAACCCTAACCTTACGTTCAGAGGGTCTATCCCAAATGCACAAAGTCAGAACTGAAACCACAGGCCTGACTGCAGCTAAGCGTCCAGGTGCCTCGTTTGAAAAAAAATGCATCAAATTCTAAATCTTTTCAGAATTATGAGTTTAGACATTTATTTTCTACAGACGTGTAAGGATTTGGTTTAGTAATGCAGGTTTATGACTACATTGTGACAGGGTTTCTAACAGTGTTGTCTTGTCTTCCAGGGTTATCAAACCTCCTGACTTCTCAAATGTGTCTTTGCTGGGCTTTGGAGAGATATTTGCTCTACTGTTTGATAACAGATACCTGTATATAATGGACTTGAGGACAGAAAAACTGATAAGCCGCTGGCCTCTACCAGAGTACAGAAAGTCAAAAAGAGGTTCAAGCTTTTTGGCTGGTGAAATGTCTTGGTTAAATGGACTAAATGGCCAAAATGATATGGGCTTGGTTTTTGCCACCAGTATGCCAGACCACAGTATCCATTTGGTGTTATGGAAAGAACATGGCTGAAAAACTCTGATATGCAGAATCTTCAGGAATATATGGACTATCAGCAGTGTGTCCATAAAATGGGACTTTGCATGAACCAAAGTTGCACACCTAATGGTATCATCATGCAATGCACAATCATTGACTTTTATTTGGGCATTTGGGAATGGGTTCTTTTGGACATAACACAATACAGCATGCTAACAGTATTCATCACAAAATTTTGTCTGTACTCATGTTTAAACATACCTGTTTGGGCTCTGAAGCATAGCTTGCAATGTTTAAACCATTCAAATCCACCATCATCTGAAATGAAGTAGTGCTTGACTTCTGACCTATTTTTTTTTGAAACAAAGGTGAAGCTACTATTTTAGAACCATAGGCTTTTGTACATGTAACAGCAAATACTGGTTACAGCGCATGGCTGCTTAAACCAAGTGAGAAGATAGCAAACCCTTTCTCCAGTATAATTCTCTTCAAAATGTTTCTTCTTTTTAATAGCTTTAAATACTTAGCCTTTCAAATAGAAGACTCAAGTCCTAGGATCAGATGCTAACAATAATGACTGAAGTTTGGGAACATGTCAATATGAACTCCCCTCAGCAAGAATGATCCAATTTTCCATCTATCTGATAGAGCTTGTGATCACAATTAACCTTAGAGAACCTCTGACAGTATTCATCAAATTTGCTGATGGCAACTCAGAATGGTTCAATCGGTGTTCTGCAGTTTGTCTTTCTTACAGTTTATGTAAGAATGTAATTTAGTTTGCAGGTAGAAATATAATGAATGGGAAGGTAATGTTCAATCTCTACAGCAAGAGTCACACTTCTATTACGTGATGTCTAGCAGCCATTCGCTTTTTCCAAAAGTTTCAGTTAGTATCATTATGCACTTAAAGTAGTTGCTACATCCAGATTTGGAAAGTGGGGGCAAATAACAGTGAGTGTTACATCTCTGGGTAAAAAAAGAAAACTACAGAAGTCCGAAACAAAGCATAGGAACAGAAAGAAGTCTTTTGCTTTTATCATCATAGGAGACCTAATGTACACAAGTTAAATACCGAGTAGCAAATCCTATCCACAGACGTGTGGTATTTGACATATACTTAAAAAGCTGTATCTATAACATCACATGCTTTAGAAATGCTTTAGGTTGATTTCCCCTCTTCCCTTACAATAAAATCTCCCCTTAATAGGTTTTGGGGGTTTTTGGTTTGGTTTGGGTTTTTTTACACAACTTGAAAACCTGAGTTTTCATGAAGATTGGCTCCTGTCCTTGAAAAGAGAAAACTGACTAGTGTTACTACTGTTGGCATGATGATTTTTTTCCTTCCCAGTAGCCAAGAAATCCTAGTTTCACACTTGATAGGGAAGTAGGGGACAAATGCCAAGATTCCCAGAAGTATGCAGTATGAATTACACCAATGAAAAGGAAGTTTTCGTATGCAAGATTCAGTAGCTGTAGGAATTGCATAAAGTCACAGCAGCAGTGTCTCTTGAATACAAGGCCAGTGTTAAGAACCTGGTTTTCCATCTTTCCTCACAGAAATTTACTTTGATTTGTAATAATGGATTTTACCACTTCAAAGCCAATTTCACAGCTTTCAATTCAAACCATGCTGATGGAGGCACAAATGATAGAAGAGCTTTTGTTACCTCACTCAAAAGTGAAGAGAACTTACATGAAACAGAAAGCTTTAAATAACTTGTCTTGAAACCCAGTTCTCATCATTCTTAATATGGAAGCAGCTATACAGTGTATGAAGTGTGCAGCAACCCAGCTTACTCTAAAGGAACCATGTGATGGGCCACCTGTAAAACACTGCACTAGCTACTAGCACAGCTAAGTTTCCAACGATACTATAATTTGGAGAGGAAGTGTAATCCATAGAAAGGGGAAGCTGTCAATATGCAGGAGAACATGCTATTCTGAGGGTCCTCAACAAAGCAGTTAATTGGGCTGACAGAAATCTCAGCGAACTTTAAGCAAAACAAATGCACCATCTTGCACCTGAGACAATTACCCCCCACAAAACAGGCAGGCTGGAGGCAACTAGATGAAAAGCAGCTTTACAGGAAAGGACTTGGGAATGCGGTTGTACAGCAAATTGAACAGGATTTAGCAATATGCTCTTGTGATAAGGCCAACCATGTACTGAGCTGTACAAGCAAGTACACAGCTAGGAGGAGCTCAAAGGAAGGTTCTTCAATTCAGTTTTGCTCTCGAGGCCACACCTGAGTCCAAGGTAGAGCTCACTACCACAAAACTGACAGGCTGCAGCAAGTCCTGTGACTGGCCACAGAGGTGAAGCACAAGATGGCTGAGAAATTAGTTCAGCCTTAGAGAGAGAATGGTGGTGGAAGGGAAGGTGGTAGTGATCATGAGGCGGGAAGGCACTATTACTGCCTCCAGCTATCCAATAAGAAGGTATAGAGAAGATGGAGTTAGACTCAATATCTCAGTATCATGCAATGGGACAAGGGCCCACGCTCACGAATTGCAAGAGAAATTCTAACCAGCTTTTCTCCATCATGAGGGTAGTTAAAGACTTGAAAATGCTGCCCAGAGAGATTGTGTGTTCAGCTTACCCAGACAAAGACCAAGGAAACCACACTACCTTACCCTGCTTTGAGCAGGAAACTGGACTTCCAGATACCCTTTTCTAATCTACATGTCTAAATTCAAAATGGACCTCTTGCCAAGCAAAACAGTACCACTGCAGCAGGTACCTTTGATGTTAATACAGCTGACACAGATTGTTGATAGAGACTGTGGGAGACGGTGTTGCTACTGTGAAGCAGATGCTATAGTCTGTCAAAAGCTGTGACGTGATACCTGGGAAGGGATTCTACCACGAGTATTCCACAAGTTGCAGAAAATTTTACACAAATTAAAAACTCTAAATTCTCCTTCTCTGCACTGTCCTAAAGAATGCAAGCAGAAAAGCATCCAATACACACTACACTGTTCTTCTGCCCTTTTGGTTTTATAAATAGTTTCAGCTTATTGTGAAGCAAGTTACGATTATTATAAACACAATTAGTGGCTAATGGTTATTTATAGACTGTCTCTTGAAGCCTTTCACATCAAAGTTTCACGTGGACATTTGCTGGCTAACGATGCCAATTCACTAATGACAGAGCAGAGATACATACCACAACAAAACAGATGAAGGAATGAAAACATGAAAATACTACAGAAATTTAAAAAGCATACCTGTTCTCACACACACACTTAACTCTCTCACACATGTCAGAGTATCACTGCCACCAGATGTCCTATCATAGGAAGGTTCTTATATCTTGTCACATCAGTAAAATGCTTTGGGGACTTAGCAAACAGAAAAAAAAAAATGACAGAAATTGTCAAGTTACAGTGAGCAAATATTCTTTGTTTGCTTTGCTTTCCATCTTACCCTTAGCAGAATTCTGTGACTATCTGGCAATGGTTTTAGATAGAGGTTGGAAAAGATACAGCTTCTGTACCATTACACCTACATAAGTGAGCAACATATTTCAACTTACCCATCGCAAAGGACTAAAATCCACCTGATGCTTCCTTTCCATGAATAAAGAAAAAGTTTGCTATGAGGCTTCAAAGTCCCAGGAAAAAAAACCCACACAAACACACACAAGTATTATGTATCATAAATAGTTGTTCCTCTACTCATCTTTCTACCTGGAAATAGCCTTTTTTTTTTTTTCAGTTCACATTAATCTCTTTCTTCAACACCAAGCTGTACCACTTGCCTTTGTTCTAAAGCTTTCCAACAGGACTCAGCACCTACTGCTTAAGTAATTCAGAACAGCTGTGTGTAACAAAACAGGGATCACCCTTCTCCTTAAACTGTTAAAAAACCCAATTAAACAGTAATTTGGATCAGCAGAACTCCAACTGCTATGTTTAGTGTTACGATGCACCACCACTTTAACAAATACTATGTCCAAGAATATATGGGTTAAGTTTTTTTTTACAATTTTACAAATTTACTGGTAGTTTTTGCCCAATTATTTTCACAATTTATTTATCTTTAACTCAAGGTGCTATATACACATTTTTTTTTTACCCAAAGAGTGACATAAAAACTGCTATATATTAAAAAAAAAAAGTTACTAATGATAGCAGTTGTATTTTTTATACATAGATTGAAAATTGTGTATGGATTTGTGCATTATTTGAACCAGCCTGGAAATACCTTTTTTTTAATTATGAAAAAATATCATTTTTCCAGAAGTAATACCATCTGCATTGATCCTTGGTATCACTGAATGACTTATCACTCTGCTAAGAATTCTCACTTCCATTACGAAGAAGTACCTCTAACAAGTGACAAAGTGCTGCAGTTGGTGTGTTTTCTTATCCTGCCTCTGTGATTTACTGTTAATGCCAATAAAAGTCTTCATCTGTGAGATGCTGTCCCAAGCCACTTTTAATAGACACCTCTAATCACAGGTGTATTTTTTTATCCACCAAGTACTTCAGAGATACAAGCAACCAAAAAAAATCAATTAATTTTTTCCTCAAGTAGTTTACAAAATCATTATACTAGCTAAACAATATATGAAGATGGGAAAAGAAAATAAGAGAAAGCTGAAAATCGGTACAGTAGCTTTCTATTTTCTACATGGTCACTTCCTAAGCCCTGCATAATGCCCTTTGATAGTTACAGCCATTCAAAAGAGCTCTCTTCTTACTATCAACTCTCGCATCTTGAAAAGCTGCAGTAGAGACTTTTACCTCAATAACCCAACTATTTACTGGCAATTGATCACTGTGTACACTTACAAGATACCATGTCTCAGGTAGTAAGTTAAATGCATTTATCTTTGCACAGTACATAAGAGAGCTGTCCTGCTAAACCTCTAAAAGATGTAAGCTTCACGTGGAAGTGATTTTAATGTACTTTTAAATTATATTCTCCGCCTCCCCACAATACAGGTAGCTCTCCACATTCCCTCCTTATAACCAAGGTTTCACTTTTGACCTTGCAGTATAGTTTCATGTAGGACCTTGTTAACATTCATGATTAACGATGAGTTGTATCTCCACAGTGTTGTATCCCTTATGAGGGATTCTCTGGGAAGGTTTCCTTGAAGGGGCACCCGACAGTGATAAATGAGGGCAACATCCATGGGAACATTCACACTGTTCCCATAAGCACGTAGGACAGAGTGGACTGAAGTCTGGATCACCTTCCGTGGATCTACTATCATTTTCCTGGGATTGATTATATCTTTCCTGTCAGGCTCTCTGTGAACATGCTGTAATATATTAACACCTGGCACAGTATTCCAGGAGGAAATGTTGAACATGTCAGTAGATACAGTTTTGGGGAAGATATGGTTCTCAAAGAGGAAAATGCCGGTCCCTGGGTTTTGCTCCTGAAGGCTGCTCATCATTGTTTTCCAGTCTGGGTGCTTAAGGGGAAGAATTATTTCATCAGCATCATTAAGAACCACAAACTTGCTCCTCTGCATGTTACGGTATACACAGTCATTTAGAGCTGTGATTTGTCCGTAGTAGCCGATGTGTGTTCCGTCTTGTGTGAAGTGCCATTTAGAAGAAACCTTCAGGTATGAGTTAATTGGCCAGCGAATTACCTCTANTATCCGAATGAACGTCAATTTCTGCTTTTGATACGTATATCTTTCCATCAGGCTGACAGCAGAACCAGCAGTGTAGTTGCTTTACATCTTCATGGTGAACAATCCCAATCACACGGGTGACTTTGCTTTCTCTGTTGTCAAAGTATGGAGATATAATAAAAGTCTTGTTATCTTTTAGTGCTGTTATTGTGCTATTGATTATTTTTCCTCTACATCTGCTACCTTCTTGCATTATTTTTGGCAGGTGAGAAAGGCTCTGTAACCTAATATAAGAAAGTGTGATCATTGACGTTACAATAATAACACACACAGCAGCTGCAAAGTAAGATTTTTTCACGTCACACAACATTTTGAATATTTTGAAATGTGGATGCAAATTTCTTCGTCCTTGCATTTTATGCTGCCGCATCTGCAGGAAAAAAAAAAGATGTAGCATGAGGTAATATTGATTCGTGACCACCGTTTAGGAATTTCATAAATTAGATGAGAGACAAATCTCTACCGCTGTGCACAGACTTAATCAGAGACCCAGCTACTCTGCTTCTATGATGAAATCACAGAACACACCTTAAATGGTATGGATGATACTGCACATGGCATTCTGTATGTCAGCTATATGAAACAGTTTCTGTACATGAGAGTTTCTGTGATAGTATAAAATAGAGGTTTATATACAGGCGAAGAAGGAGCAAGTATTTTCTACAACCAAAATCTTAGAAAACCTAATTAAATAATTAGTGATTTTAAAAGCAAAACAAAAGCTCGTTTTTTCGTTTTTTTCCCCCTGTACACAGTCTACATGTAAATTTTACATGAAAAAAGCCCTCAGACAGACTTCTCGGACAAGTTAGGGGCAGATATATAAATTACACATATACAGAATGAACCAGGTTAATAAAAACCATGGCACAGTTTATTCTAAAATAATAATTAAATCTATATTGCATCCTTTTTTTTTGCATTTCTCACATGGTAAATTATTTTGAGAACCTCTCAATCATGCTTCGTGATAGAATGGAAAACTAGAATTTTCAAATGAAAATAAGAAAGATACAAAATTAAAAGAACCTAAATCCAAAGTTTTTATCCAGATATCACACTCAACAGCTTCATAACTTTGAAAGTGCCTAATTTCATCTGCAACTTGCTTGGCATAAAAAAATTCCCCTAGGGTCTGTTTTTCCTCTCAAACAGTATTTCTCACCCAGCAAATTCTGGCTTCTGAATACAGCAACCCAGCTTGTGACTCTCAACTCAGTTTAGACAAAAAAATAATTGCCCACACTTTCAGAACAACATGCAATACTCTTTTCTGAAAAAGCAAAGTAAGGGGAACTGTGGTCACAACATCCTCCTAAAATATCCCATTTCAAAATGCCCAATGCCAATACACTTTATAGCAGCCTTTCCGAGCTACCGAGACATTGCTTTACAGACCAGAACGGTCATGGGGCATCAGAAATCTCAGTACGTCATACTAGGCACAAAGCAGAACAGCAGCAGCAGGCAACACTGCCGCTTTCATCTCTGAAAAGCAGAATTCTCCCCTAGAAGTCCTTGTCATTTAGAGCAGAACTGCAAATACATGGTAAGAGCTTGCTACTGTCATATAACTTCTGCTGGAGATTTGTGACTGAGAAGGACTCAAATTTTCTAAGTCTTTTTATTTAAACATTCTAAAATCATACAAAAAAAATTCCCTGTAGCATTCTTATCCCCAGGTCTCTATATGTTTTAGCATTCTTACAACACAGAGTGGGTCACATTTAACATTTTTTCCACAGGCTTGTCTATTTATGACTTAAAATTATCTTTCAGACTTACAGAATAAATAGGTTTTACTAAAGAAGTGTCAAAATTATCCAATATTAAAAAATACAACTAATGTATTATGTTTTTTTTTAAATAAAAATTAAA
>WBNH01005312.1:0-29815 GCA_013401255.1 Urocolius indicus
CCTGATCTAGGCAGACCTGCTACAGCAGGGGTGTTGTACTAGGTGATCTCTAAAGGTCCCTTCCAACCTCTACAATTGTGTGATTCTATATGTACCAAACAAACTGTAGCTTGGGTCTGAGTAAGTTTCATTCTATGTAAAAGTCTTTGCAGGACTAGAGATTGGATTTTTCCTTTACCATATAAATATCATTTATATCCTTTCTTTTCCTCATTTTAATAACCTCCTAAGAAATATTGAGCATGACTCATAGCAATAGTTAAAATGTACAAAATAGGACTAATTTTTTTTTCACATATAGGATGTATTGTTTTGATCACAGATAATGTTTTTCTCTCTTTGTAGGACAAAATATAAAATATGCATGTGAATAAAAGTTTTTAGAGAGATTTAATAGAATGTTTATAAATATTATGCCTAATTTAATAATATCCTTTCCATATGATTTGTCAAGCTATAACAAATGTTATGACTTTTAGAGAAGGATCAATATTCGTACCCGCAACTTCAAAAAAAATGTACACTTTACATTTAACCACAGAAAATGTATGATAGAAAACAATGCACAATTAGTGATCTTTTTTAAGAATCTTAAAGATTTTATTTAGTTTGTAAGGGAAACTATGCTTCAAGAGTTGATGAGTTAGATAAGAGAAAAACCCCAATCTAATTACATTTTATTTTAGCTTTTGTATTTTTAGCCTATAACTGCAAATAGGACTTGAGTAATAAGGGGTAATATAAATGCTATTTCATTTCTTCTAATAAAAATATTTTTATAAAGTTTGAAATCTTTTGTAACTTAATAAAAATTCTGGTTTTTATAGATCTTTCAAATCTTTTCCTACTACAAAGGAAAGATAATCTGTGACCACTATGATCTGTAACAAGGTCTCCAGCACATTTAAGTGATAGTTGTAAAACAGAAAAAAATTAATTTCTCATGTATGTTGAGGGATTTTTTTAATGGAAGCATTACAGCTACCTGTAACAAACACAGTCCACAGTCACTCGGTGCTGGTAGATGTAATCAGCTACCTGAGCACAAATCCAGGTGTTCACAGGAGGCATCAGTGGAACATCCTGCTAGAGGATTGGCACTTTAGTTAATACCTGCACTTCTGCATCATCTGCAGGCAGTCACCTTCTTCATGACAGGTACCTGGGATAAAGCTCACTTCACTTCCCTCCATGGTAGAAAGGATTTGGGCAGCAGATACCATTGTTGGTCTTAATTTCAAGCCATCTAGACGGTGGACAATACTGAAACAAGCAAATAAAGATAATTTCTTATGCAATTACTTTGCCTGTAAACAGGATCACCAACATTATTGAGTAATGTCTTTGTGCTTTGTAAAATAAATAGTCAAAATTATACATGCAGTGTTCTAGAGTGCTAACTGTTTCACCAGTTGCCCTTCTCCACAAAAATAAGTGCAACAAATGGCTGAATGAAGCTGACAAGAATTATCTTCTTGCTTTTAACAGCTGCATGTCTGATTTTTCACCAATATTTCTTCCACAGGCTTAAGAGACAACCTTTATATATTGGCATGGGACCAAATAGACACATGCAGAAAACATTTCAATGAATATTGGTCCTGCTACAAGACAGTATAAAAAAAATATTGTTCTACTTGCTGCTGCTGCAGCTTTAGGGACATTTCAAAAAAGAACAAGAGCTTTAAAAGGTTTGTGTTGTGTTTCTATTTCCAGCAATTCGAGAAATGAATCCCCAGGTTATAGAAGAAGCTTTTATTCATATAGTATTTATTATCAAAATAGTTATACTTACTGTCAGTTTAAAGACTTGTATATGAATAACTCATCAGAAGTTTCATACAGAAATGCTTATATTGAAGACACATTTTCCAGAAAGCATGCATTGTGAAAATTAGACAGGAAAACTAGTATCTTGGGAAATGACATTCCCCCTTTTCATTGAATAACATTGGCTTAAAGAGCTTGTATGAGATAATTGTCTGTCACAAAAGGCTAACAAAAATACTAAATAAGCATTCTGATGTTTTCAAATTCCAAAAAGAAAGAAAAATTATGATGTGTTCAAGAGTGTTGCTCATTCAGATTTTACTTTAAATGGCTAATTATTTTTAACCATTGCTATTAGTCTTTGTGAAGTCTGTTCTAGAAGCACAGTACTTCAAAACTGATCAATATTATAAACCACAAACCTGTATTTGTTTAAGATTTTTTTAAGAGGATTGGGTGTAAATATAACAAATCTTGGAACACATTGATTAAGACCTGTGTCTGTAGTAGCTGGCTAACACCCAAACAATAAAATAAAGATCCTTCTACTTCTCTCATAACATTTTTCTTCTAATAATTGCAAATTTACTTCTTCATAGTTGTAAATTCAGATTTAGAGTTCTTCTTAAATCATCACATTAAAATCCTGCACTTAGGAGCAGTGCAGGCAGACTGGCAACACCTGTTGCAAACATGTTCAGAGATTCCAAAACCTTTACTGTTCTAGTCTGCCTACTAATTCAATAAAAATAAACTTATAGAATTAAATCACTGCAAGACTTGTAGTGTTGTTTGCTGATAGATAATGATATATGTATGTGCACTCAGTCATTGCCTGTGGTGCTAGGCACAATATCACTTCTTACAACTGCTCTCCAAGCTAAGCAGAGACCAGCACATCTGGCTTAGATGCACAGTAGATATATAAATATTTACTTTGATGTGGAGTAACTACCAAATCTTTTTTATATATATATGTATATATATATATATATACTCAGAAACTTTGCTGTAATATAAAAAAAGCAAAGTATGAGAAAAGAAATATCATCCATCTGACATATAGTCTCTCTACAGCTTTAAGACTCTTCTGTAACTACCAAAAAACTATAGGAAGAGTTCTCAGGGTCAGCTGTGTAGAAACTGTGTGGAATGATTATCATGATAACCCTTTGTAATTTTACAAGGCATTCTTTGTATTAAAGCTTCTTGTCACAAACTGTTATTAAACTGACAAGCCATTAAAATATAACAATTAAATAACCTCATACTTTTAAATATTATCCTTACTTCTGATACATTCCTGTAAATTAACAGTATGACTGCACTGCAGTGACCTGACACAAATTATGTAGGAGTCTCAAAGGTATGTTTCCATCATCTATCAAAGGTTTGGCACTTGATTCCTAGATGTGCTGCAAATGACATTAAACTTATGTTACTTGAATGTAGAATGTTTGATCTTGATAGCATAAATAATATTTTGCAAGAAAAAAAAATCAAAATTACATTAATTTTTACTAACAAATTAGTCCTATTTATAGGTTTTCAATACTTTTTAATGTTGAAAATTGGAATAAAAAGCAAGCAAAACATTTGAAGGCTAAAGCCTAAGAAGCACTCACCTTACACAGTAAAACTGTTCTTGTCTGTGCACAGCAAAGTAGCTCAATGGAGGTTCAAAATCTGCAGAAGATAAAATACCACTTACAAATACAATCATAGAATCATCGAATTGTTATAATTGGAAATTACATAATTGTTATAGTTGGAAAAGACTTTAAGATCATTCAGTCCAACCACTAACCAAGCCCATTACTAAACTAAATCATGTCCCTCAACACCTCATCTGTGCATCTTTTTGAATATTTCTAGGGATGGTGACTCCACCATCTCCCTGGGCAGGCCATGTCCAAGCTAAGCTTCCCCCGGTGAAACTTAAACCCATTTCCTTGTGTTCTGTCATTCATTACTGCAAAGATCAACCCCCACCTCACTACAACTCCTCTTAATGTAGTTGTAGAGAGTGATCACATCTCCTCTGAATCACCTTTTCTCTAGGTTAAACATTCCCAGCTCCCTCAACTGCTCCTCATGAGACTTGTTCTCTAGATCCTTCACCAGCTTCATTGTCTGTCTCTGGGCATGTTCTAGCACCTCAGTGTCCTTCTTGTAGTGAGGAGCAGAAGGGGCCAACCATCCAGTTAGTTTCCCACTTCAATAATGTGTATGTCTGTCCAACCCATGAGCCAGCTTTTGCAGGAGGATACTGTACGAGGCAGTGTTGGATACCTTACTAAAGTCAAGGAAGACCATATCCACAGCCTTTCCCTCATCCACTAAGCAGGTTGTCTTGTCTTGGAAGGAGATCAGACTAGCCAAACAGGATCTATTCTTCATAAAGCCATGTTGTCTGGGCCTGAAGCCTTGGTTATCCTGTGTGTACCTCAGGATAGCACTCAGGATAATCTGTTCCATAATCTCTCTCAGCACCGAGGTCAGGCTGACTGGCCTGTAGTTCCCAGGATCATCCCTCCAACCCTTCTTGTAGATGGATGTCATATTTGCCATCCTCCAGTCCTCTGACTTCTCCGTGGTGAGCAAGGACAGCTGGTAGATGATGGATAGTGACTTGGCAAGTGCTTTCGCCAGCTGCTTCAACACCCTCAGGTAAATTCTGTCTGGCCAATTGACCAGTACAAATGCCAAACTAGGCACATACTTCAACATGAAGACGGTGATGCTTATAAATTTCTCACCTCCTACATAGCCCAATATAGTATGATTTTTAGGCCATACATTTCTTTTGTCAGTGCACTAAATACTCTCAGTGGCAAAGTAAGGGAATAAACAGTTGAAAAAGGGAAGTATCTCTCCAATAAAAACATTTGTCACAGAATACAAACACACAAATTTGTCATCTCTTGTAAAGGCAAGAGTAGTCAGAGAAGTTGTCATTATTGAACATAGTTTGAAATATTTGTAATATTTAGAAACATTATCTTTTGCATACAGCAACACATTTAAATGAAATTTTGGGTTTTATGTATGTTATATTGGTTCAAATAGTTTTGTATTGTTATGTTTTTAATTCTGACTATCCTCTTTATAAAGGAAGAATTTATGAAGCAATCATTCCTTTCTTCCTTCATCCCATCTACCTTCATTTATAATAAGTAAACCAGTTTTCTCAGCTTCTTTTAATTTTCCCTTTTCTTTTTTATTTCTAGTCATTACTACACAAGAAGCTGTGGTGAGACTCTTGGCTAAACATCCTTGTCATTTCTGATCTTTTTTTTTCTTGATAAGAAAAAACTGATGGTAGTAGAGAAATGTTTGTTCTTCACCAGCAGAAGTTGCCAGTATACACTATTGATCTTTACTAGGAAGAGTAGACCCAGAAATACAGATTTCTTCATGCTACCTTCCTCATTGACCAGGTCCCTAGGCACATTGTTGCCTTGAAGCAACCATCATGGTGACTACAAATTTTCTTGCTGAGAAGCAAAGAATTTGATAAAAGCTGTTAAAAGTAACTTTTGGTAGCCATGTAGGATATTTCTACCCTACAATTCAGAAGAATCTCTATAGCTTACAGAAACCTACTTCAGTTAACTTTGAATTAGTCTGTTCTGGTTCTGAGAATAGCTCTGTAGTCTGTGGTGAATATACAGCAGAAATCCTTTGAGGCTTTACAACTATGTAGTCTGTTCTAAGGCCGATTCGGTGGTGGATCAACTGCTTTCTGAGCCGTAGCTAGCTAATGTATAATGATGGGTACAAATGGGTCTGCACCCATCTGCCAGAATGACAGACATTTCTTTAGACTACTGAAGAGATGTACCCTATGCCAGTTACTGGAGATGAGGGCAGGAAATTGTAAGATTAGTCAGATCACAGGATCACAGAACTTTTTTTTTTAAATAACAGATGCCCACAAATCAGTCCCTAATTTCTAGTGTTTTTAATTTATAGTCTCCCAACTGTTTCCATTACATGTTACAAGTTAGCCAACGCTTACCTGATAAGCAGTATATGCTGCTTCATTGTGTTACACCTCAAATTTCCATAAATATACTGTTTTTTATTAGTTAATTAATGTTAAATTAGGACTCTTTACTGTGTGTTTCACATTGACAATGGGTAGAAGAAACAACAGGTGAAGATCCCTGAGTGGTCAGGGAGTAGCTTTGTCACCTGAGTATCTGCATGGGCAGAAGTTTATATTAATGCTTTTAATGTTCATGAAGTAGCTTAGGGCTCCAGTTCCAAATTACTATAAGACATGAGGACAGAAATCAGACTGAAAAGCTGATACTTGTTCATCAAGAGTTAGTGGAAGAGGTAAAGAAACACAGACCAGAAATACTAGCACTTTTGACACTTAAGACCTTCATCTAAGGAAATGCAAAATGCTTCAGAAAATCAGTGGTACACAGAGAGGGTAGGTGAGACTTTTCTTGACATTTTCATTGGGAGTATTCTGCTGGAGGGTTTGGTGTAAAGGAGTATTTCCCCAGTTTCTTTTAATTTGCTTGTGATGTTGTCACAAATAAACTGTGTTAACTTTATCTAGCTTAATGTACAGTATAAAGTGGCATGCAGCAGCAACAGAAGCAAAATAGTTGGTGATATAAATGTGACTGTTCTACAAGGCTCACACTTTTCCTTGAGGTTTTCTGTCTATGTTGACTCATTTGTTACAGACTTCAGGGCCTCTTCTCTGCTTGCCATTTACATGGATGAGTTTTCTGAAAACATACTAATTGCACAGTTGTCAGTCTCCTTTATGAACTCAGTCACAGTATTATCTCTGTCAAGCGCCTCTTGTAGCTCAAAAGGCCTTTTTTTTCCTCCCTATAGAAGGGAGGAGGTAGTTTAAATTTCTGCCCCACGAGAGTTGAAGATCTCACTTCTCCCAGTAATAACTCATTAGCCTCAATCTTGGATTGTCCCCAAATGCTTATAACTTATTTTCCTTTCTCCTCAGTATTTCTTAAAGCCTTCTGGTGCAGTTAGCACTTTGCCATCTGCTACCTCTGTGACACTGCAATAGGAAATGGCTGGTCTGAATGATGTTTTCTGAACCATGATGAAAAGTATGTCTGTGTTCCCATTTCTCACTGTGCTACTCTAGCACACTACATTCTTTCTGCTGATCTATTACTACCTGTCTTTAGTCACTTAATGTATGATCTTTCAGCCTAGACACAGTTTAAATGTACTCATTTCATTGTCCCTTCTCTACTAATTCCTCACATCTCCCTTTTGCTCTCACCACTGAGTAAAAACTCATTCACCTCTACCTGCTGTTTCCACTCTCCGTGGTTTTTTTATCATATTTTTTGCAATGTCTAAGATGACATATTTTACTCCAGCCATTGCTTATTAGCATCTTGTCATAAAGCAATTATCCTTACACTGTCTTGTCAACTTTAACCAAACTTTAGAGCTGTGGAAGAGAGAACACTTACTTGGCCGCTGTGAAGGCGTGCCAACCATATATGTCTCAGTATAAAAAGTCTCTGTACCAACTTTTAGTAGATAATTCAGAGCAAAATGGTGGGAATGGAAGAGATCATAAATACATTCTATTTAGACAGGTAGTTAAAAATCATTGTCTATTCCTTGGTGATCTAAGCCTGTGATTTGTTATGTCTAAGGAAGGCAAAGGCAAGGTTACATTTTGACTCGCTTTCCTGTTAGAGCTTGAGCTTCATTTCCAAATTACTTGATTGGAGTGGGAATCAATTAACTAGAGGTCAGACTGGATAAGATTAATAGCTTCAAAATATCTGTCAGGAGTAGCATTAATTTCAAAGTCATTATGCTGCAATAAAGAAGTGTTTGTGACTCCATTTTGGCTGGTCTGACTCCATTCTTTACCTGCTATCATGAGGCTGTGTTTGGGTTAGTCTGTCAGTTCATCGCAGCCTGGGACTATCTCTACACTCCAGGCTTTGAGGCTAGGAAATCCAGAGTCTGATTCGTGACACTGCCACTCACTTTGCATGTGATTGTGCAAAAGATAATCTCTGTAGAGTTATTCTCCTACTTGTAAGAAAGGAATGAGAGTTTCTCTGCTGTAGAGCATTGCTTAACACATACTGTAAAGTTTTCAAGGATTCTGCTACAAGGCTCTGAGAGAGATAACATTAAATTTATCATGTTAACCTCATGGACTATAGTGATGAAACAGAAGGCAATTCAGGCTTTAACCTTCTACTCTTAAAATCCTTCAACACATAAGTCTCATCAGTGGCCTAACAATAAACTCACACATATTTGGCAGAGTTACTGCTGGATGCCATGAGGTTATGCTCACATTTAAAGTTTAAAAAGAACTAAAATGTTTATCTGCTGACTTTCTTACTGTTGAAACTATATATGCATTGGTCAGAGGCTGGAAGCCAATTACATTTGAACTCTGAATTGGAGTCTTGGTTGTGTTTTATTTTTTTTTAATGGAAGTGAGAATGTTGAAACAAAAAAAGTAATATTTTTTGTTCTCTTATTTAGGCAATAATTTAGTCTGTTGGTTTCCAACTAGTCCTGTTTATCACAGAATCAGAGACTCTTAATTGTTGGAAAGAACCTCGAAAGATCATCTAGTCCAACTCCCCTGCCACAGCAGGACCACCTAGAGTAGGTCATACAGGAACTCATCCACGCGAGTTTTGAATGTCTCCAGAGATGGAGACGCCACAACCCATCTGGGCAGCCTTTTCCAGTGCTCCATCACCCTCACAAGGAAGAAATTTTTACTTATGTTTCTTTGGAACCTTTTATGTTCCACCTTATACCTATTGCCCATGTCCTATCATTGGACATCATTGAGAACAGTCTGGCTCCATCCTCCTGAAATCTGCCCTTGACATATTTGTAAACATTAATGAGGTCACCCCTCAGTCTCCTCTTCTCCAACCTAAAGAGCCTCAGTAGCTCCCTGTCCTTTTTAAACTGAGGGGCAGAGAATTGGACACAATATTCCAGATGTGGTCTCACAAGCGCAGAGTAGAGGAGGAGGAGAACCTCCCTCGATCTACACATCACAGTCCTTCTAATACACCCCAGGATACCGTTGGCCTTTATCATGTTTTGTTATGAAGCTGTTTCTGGTAATAGAGAAGGGGCTGTAAAGATGTCTTCTGTAAGAAGTTGCTCAAAACTCTCCCCAGCTCTGAGCCAGACCCACTTCTGGGGCTGAGCCAATTCTGTGCCTCCAGGATCATTTTTAAATAGAAGAAGCCAGAAGAGAATGATTGCTGTTCTTCCTTCTTGTTCTGTCCTTCCTTTTTTTGTGGCTGATGGTGGTTCAAGGAGTTGCAGTAGAGAAAGAAGCGACTGTGCAGACTCCAGGGTCAGTGAGGAAAGAGACAATGAGGTGTTCTGGAGCAGAGACTCCCTTGCATACTGTGGACAGGACTGGTGAAGCAGAGATTTGTTTACTCTTTGAAAAAAGTTCCCATGTCAGGGACAGTGACTATGCCCAGAAGAGGTCATGTTCCATGTGAGGGATCCTGTATTGGCAGTATCTAATCCCATATCTGTAGCTGATCAGAAGAACTCACACCAGAGAAGTTCCTTAAGGATTGTGTCCCGTGGGAAGGACCCCGTATCGGAGCATGAGAGAATGCCAGGAGTTGTCCTTCTCTGAGCAGAGAGAAGCAGCAGAGACCATCTGTGAGAGACTGCCCTCCTGAGCTGTTGAGGGGAGAGGAGGTAGAGATATTGGGAGCAGTGAGGTTGGTCTGGGAAGAAAGGAGGGATAGTGGAGGGAGATCTTAAAGTGCTAGTTGTAATTTTCTCATCAAGCCTGCTCTTGTTTTGGGGTTTTGTTCTGTTCTGTTTCTTGTAGGCAGTAGAATAAACTTTCCTTACTTTCCTCTCTAAGATGAGTACTGGAGTCTGTTTAGCTCGGAACAGTAACTGGCAGTGACCCCTCCCTTCCCTTGTCTCAATCCACAACATTCTTGGTTATTTTTCTTCCCTCTCATCTCAATGGGGCCTCCACTGTCCTAAGGATAGTGGGAGTGGATGGGAGGCATCAAGCAAGAGACTGTCATGGTGCCTAAATGCTGTCTGGGCAAAACCACAACAGCCTTCTTGGCCATGAGGGCACACTGTTGGCTCATGCTCATTCTGCTGCCCACCAAGACTCCCAGGTCCCTTTCCCCTACATTACTGTCTAAAAGTTCATTCCTCAACCTATAGTGGTACATGCGTTTATTCTTTCCCAGATGCAAGACTCTACAAATGCCCTTGTTGAACTTCATCAGATTTCTCTCTGCCCAGCACTCCAGCCTGTCCAGGTCTCGTTGAATGGCAGCACAGCCTTCTGGTGTGTCAGCCACTGCCCCCAGCTTAGTGTCACCAGCAAACTTGCTGACAGTGCCCTCTGTTCCCTCATCAAGATCATTAATTGAACATTATCTGTCCTAGCACTGACCCCTGAGGGACTCTGCTACTCACAGGCCTTCAACTAGACCCTGTCCCATTGATCACTACTCTCTGTCTTCCTCCAATTAATCAGTTAACAATCCACCTCACTTCCTGATAATCCAGCCCACACTTTCTCAGTTTTGCTGTGAGGATGCTGTGGGAGAAGGTATCAAATGTTTTGCTGAAACAACGATAAACCACATCCACTACGCTACCACCATCTATCCATCTGGTTACATCTTCATAAAAGGCTATCAGGTTGGGCAAACGTGACTTCCCTTTGGTAAAGCCATGTTGACGGCTCCCAATGACTCTCTTGTCCTTTAAATGCCTGGAGACAACACCCAGGAAAAGTCTTTCCATCACCTTTCCAGGAATGGAGGTGAGGCTGACCAGTCTGTAGTTACCTGGCTCTTCTTTCTTGCCCTTTGTGAAGACGAGTGATATTTGCTCTCCTCCAGTCCTCAGGCACCTCTCCTGTTCTCCATGACTTACTGAAGTAGTTTAGTAATGACTTCTGCCAGCTCCTTCAGCACCCGCTGATACATCCCATCAAGGCCCATGGATTTATGTACATGCAGACTGCTGAACTGATCCTTAAACCAGTACTCATCGACCAAACAAAACTCCTCCTTTAACCTGACTTCCTCTGGAGTATGGGGCTCCTAAGGACAGCCTCCAGCAGCATTGACAGAGGCAAAAATAGCATTCAGTAACTCTGCCTTCTCTGTATCCTCTGTCACCAGGGCACCTACCTCATTCAACAGTGGGCCTATGTTGCCTCTAGTGTTAGTTTTATCTGCAATGCATTTGAAGAAGCCCTTCTTTTTGACATCCTTTGCAAGATACAACTTCAATGAGGCTTTAGCTTTCCTAGTTGCCCCCCTACATCATCTGACAACAGCCTCATATTCATCTCAGGTGGCCATCCCTTCCTTCCATGACCTATAGACTCTCTTCTTCCACTTGAGTTTGCCCAACAGTTCCCTGTTTAACCATGGAGATCTCCTGGCTCCTTTGCTTGATTTCCTGCCTGCTGGGATGCTTTGATCCTGAGCTTGGAAAAACTCATGTTTGAATAGAGACCAACTATCTTGGGCCCTTTCATCCTCTAATACCCTGTCCCACGAGATGTCGCATAGTAATTGCTTGAAAAGGCCAAGGATGGCCCTGCTAAAGGCCAGGGTTGTGATCCTGCGTAGTATTCTATTCCTACCCTACAGGATCCTGAACTCCACAGTTTGGTGGTCACTGCATCCAAGGCTGCCTTCAACCTTCTCTGCTTCAACCAGGCCCTGCGTGTTTGTGAGTACAAGATGCAGTAGTGCTCCTCTCCTAGTTGGCACATCCACCGTTTGCATCAGGAAGTTATCATTGATGCACTGAAGGAACCTCCTGGACGGTAAGTGACTAGCTGTGCAGGTCTTCCAGCAAATGTCTGGGTAGTTGAAATATTCCCAGTTCCCAGATGCCTATATTAATTTAGTATGAAATATAATACAACGGTACTGTAAGATTGACTTATTCATGATTGGATGACCTCTGAAATCTGAGAGTACACTATAGTTTACAGTTACTTTGTTAGTTTTCCTGTGCTGTAAGAAGAATTAAAAATTTTGTTGACTCCCCACAGTGCACAGTGGATTCAGTTCTGATGTAATCCAGGAGGAAGTTCAGAGCAGTGGGAGGTTATGATCAGAAAATTTTCTCTGTTTTTTTTTTTTTAAGTTATTGGTAAACTAAAATGTATATGAACAAGCCATGTCACTCGTGAAGTCTATCTAGATTTTCACAAAAAAAAAAATTGCATTTTGATCAACTCTGCTGAGTTAAGTCTACAAAACTGTCTCTAACATGATTGTTTCTTTTACATTTCAGAAATTTTATCACTGTCACCCCATTGAGGATTATAAGTTTTTGAAAGCTCTGTTTCTTGAACTTCACAAACATTACTTCCTCATCATTGTTTATAAGAACTGACATATTCTACCCTAAAATTCTCCTAAAGTAACCTTTGACTACTGTAAAAGTCATAAATGTGTCAGAATTATGTCAAAGATTTTACCTGTACACTGAAGACCTTTCAACTGTTCATAGAGGCTCCTTGTAAACTGAAATAGAAATTGGGAGAGCTTCCTTCCCCAGAGAGCTAATTGGAGTGTACGTAACTTCAGATAACACTGGGGTGGTTAACAATTGTCTTCCAGAATAGAACTACTGGACTTAGACACGCTATGCAGCTGAGCACCATGAAAACCTGTCTTTGGCCTGTATTTGACAAATTTGACAGTACAAACTGGAAATTTAAAATTCAATCAAAGTAGAGTTGATGCAGTGGTTTTCTTGAAAATAACTTTGGCAGAGCAAAACCTCAAGAGATTTTCTGCTGGCCATCACTGCAGTTTGTTATCTAAAAGTGTTTTTATGTGGATATTTTATGTAGATGCTATAGTTTCATCAACACTTGCCAGTTTGTTTCTGTGGTACAGAAAGGGCAATAATACTATATTAAAATAATTTGTCATAGTAGTAGTAGCAGCAATAGCAGTAGTCATATTTATGTCCCTAGAGGAGAAATGACTTAAAGTGAAGAATGGAGAGTATATTTGTCTACATAAACAATACAATTTGAATTATATAAATTTTATGTACTAGCCTTACATGTTACTTAAGCTGGAATATTTGACAGTGATAGTTAGAAAGTCTGGTGGTTTAACTTTGTCTGGATGTCAGGTAGCCACCAAGTTGTTCTGTGACTCCCTCTCCTAAACTGGACAGGAGAGAAATATAATAAGGCTCACAATTCACAATAAGGACAGGGAGATCACTCAGAGATTAGTGTCATGGGTAAAACAGACTCAATTTGGGGATAAATAGTTTGATTTATTAACAGTCAACCAAAACAGAGTAGAGAAATTAAAAATCAAACCCAAATCTTGAAACACCTCCCCCATCCCTCCTTCTTCCTGGGACTCTCTCCCTTCTGTAACAGTGGGGGACAGGGAACAGGGGGTTATGTTCAGTGCATTACAGACAGACTTTACCACTGCTTCCTGTATAAGGGAGAACTTCTCACACTTCCCAGTGCTACAGTGTGGCGTTCTTCTCTTGGGAGATAGTCTTCCATGAACTTATCCAACGTGGGTCCTTCTATGGGCTACAGTTCTTCACAAACTGCTCTAACATGGGTCCTTCCCACAGAGTGCAGTGCTTCACATACTGCCTCTACATGGATCATCCACAGGGGAAAGAGTTCTTCAAGAACAGACTGCTCCAGTGTGACTCCCCAGTGGGATCACAAGTCCTGACAGCAAACCTGTTCTGACATAGGCTCCTCTCTCCACAGGTTCCCAGGTCCTGCCATGAAGCTGCTCCAGTTTGAGTTTCCCAGAGTCACAGCCTCTCTCGGGCATCCACCCATTCCAGCATGGGATCTGTTACAGGTTGCAAGTGGATTTCTGCTCCTCTGCGGATCTCCATGGCTTTAGGGGGACAGCTGCCACACCATGGTCAATAACAGATCACAGGGGAATCAATCTTTCAGTGCCTGGACACCTTCTCCTCCTCCTTCTCCACTGACCTCGGTGTCTGGGGAGATGTTCTCACATCCTCACTCCCTTCTGTTGTTGCAGTTTAAATCTCTGCAGAAACTTCTTCGTCTTTTCAAATATGTTAATGTCAGAGGCATTGCCCCCATTGCTAATTGGCTTGGCCTTGGTCAGTAGTGGGTCTGTCCTAGATCCAAGTGCCACTGTCTCTGTCAGATACAGGGGAAGCTTCTAGTAAGACTTTTGTAAAGAAACCACCCCTGCAACCCTCCACTACCAAAACCTGGCCACACAAAACCACTACACAAAGCTGATATCTTAACCATTAACTATTATTTAAAATAACAGTACAGGAAAAGAAAAGCTATTCTGTTGTTGTTGCCTCAAACTCATGAAAGAGTTAACAAAACTGTGAAATGCAAGGCTATTTGGTTTACATTTGGCAGAGGAAAAAAGTGTTTTAGCTACATACTGCTGAGAAATAAATCGTCATCCACCCCAACAAGGAAATAAAGATAATTTAATTTTAGTTGGAAGAGAATACAGCCTTCTTCTGTAATTGACAAGTGTAAAGTCTTGGTTTCTATTCTCTTTCTTAGGATAGGTTTCTGTTTGATAATATGACTGAGCTTATGTGACATCCTTTTCTTCATTTGGCATTAATTTGTTTCTGTTTTCCCTTTTCAATCACTCAGTAAAAAGGAATCACCTTTGAGATCTCTAGCTCTCATTCAAACTTTGACTAAATTATACTCAAGTTTGAAATAATGCTTGCCTAAAGGCAGAAACAATGGGTACAAAAGCATCCTGATTCTTAAAGCTGAAGCAATACACTGTCATATATTAACATGCTTGAAAAAAGAATAAAAACATTAAAGGAAGCAGTAGCTACTGTATAGATAAAATAAGAAAATATAAGGTATTTGTAAGAGTATGCACTTTGCTTTCAGTGAGAAAAGTTCTTTACTTTCTCAAAATTTTTGTCACTTCTCTTTTAATGGATATTATCATCTGAGTAGTCTATGTATACTTTTTTTTTTTTCCAAAGTACTGGAAATACTGCAATATAATTTATATAATCTTTATTTTTTATATGATGATTATTAAAATTTAACAACCAGTATCACCTGAGACATGAGAAAGAACTTCAAAGGACTTACTCCTTCCATTCTTCTTCACTTCTGACGCAAGTAAAATATCTTAATACAAGAACAGGTTTTGGCATGGAAGATTAATTGGATTAGATTAATTAAAATGCTGGCAATTTTTGTACAGCAGAAAAAAACCACTGAGAACAATAGAGTACAGACATCTCAGACCAAGGAAGTCCCTGTCATACATTGTCAAATATTGACAGATAAATCAAGAGAAAGCTGTTATGGTGCTCCCCTTCTTTTTGCTACTGTCTGTAGACAGCTGCTCTGAACGTTGTTAGAAAGTAAGATACTGAGCTACTCAGCTCTTTGGTCTAACCAATACCAGCGTTTTAATGTTTTATAAAACTTACATCATTGTTTTTCAAATTAACACACACACTGGCATTACTATGAATCACTTTTATTTCTCATTAGTTAGTTCAAATCTTACATCCTTTTAATTCGTTTTTTTGTCTTCATTGATTTACATTTTCTTGACATATCAGATATTCACCACTGAACTAAATGCTATAAATAGTGGTTAGCCTTGATTCCTATTTCAAAAGAGAAAAATTGCACAATATTCTCTTTTTATTAAAAAAATATTTAATTAATCATATTGTACAACAAACAAGTATGCAGCCTTTTATTTCCAAAGAGAGTTAAGGCTACTCAAAAATGTTACATTAGTCTGGTCCTTAAAATAACAACTTGTGAATCATAGTTTCAGTAAATGGACAAAGGTGGTATGAAGACATACAAAACATTAGAGAATACAAGGCAAGGCCTACATTTCAGTAGCCAGCACGTACAAGCAAGGGAATTTTCCCCCAATAATTCTAACTAGATACGCAAGGAAGTTGTTCCTTACTTCATTCTAATGTCACTTGGGCATCAATATCATTTTATTTGATCTTTTTGACTGAGAAAAGTTAGAAGGCAGCAAGAGCACTGGTTTGTTCTGATTGTCTTTTTACATATGCTGCTCATTAACAGGAGCAGTGACCTAGTGAATTCAGGGCAGTGTAGACATAATAAAATCAACTGAAAAATTTCTTGGTTTCAATCACATGAAAATATTGGGACAGAAGTAGAGTGTCTTGTATGTCGGCTAGACTTTCCACTAGCAAGAGAATTTCATCATCACTTAGTGGTATGGAAGACATCTGGTCTTTATCTGTTACCAATCAGAAAGCTCATGTTCTGTTTGCTTAAGGCAACTTCTTTTCAGTTGATTTTCCATCACTGAACTACACTAAGTGCTGTCTTTCAAATTAAGTTGTTTACTCCATGGTATTATGTAAAAAAAATAAAAACAAACTTCAAAAAGCAAAAGAAACCCTCACCTCAAACTAATAAGAAGTTCTTCTAATTAAAAAGACAGGATTATTCACATCCAAGAATGCTAGGAAAAAGTTTCTAGGATCAGCAATATTGACTTTTACTAGTTAATGGTACTAGAATTTAAAGCCAAAGCAATACATCAAATCAAGAGTCTGTAAATTCTGCTTTGGTATTGCTCTCCTCATTTTTATGCAGTAAGCCATTCTGTGACACAGTAAAGGTAGATGTACACCCAAATAAATTACACTACATGTTAGAAAAGCTTGCTTTTTTTCTCTAGATGAACGACTGCTTGCATTCCTTTTTTTTATTTCCAGAAAATTAACTTTTATTTACAACTTGTTGAGAAAATGTGTCTCAAGAATTCCAAAAGAAATTCAAAGAACCTTATTTTCAACACATTGGAATGAAAGATCGTTTCTTTCCTACCACTTTACTTGTGCCAAATCAGAGAAATGCATCTCACTTTCATTACCAGAGAAAGGCAGCATCACAGAGTAACATCTTCATTCAGCCATTCTCATGTTTATGTAATAATCAAGAACTTAACTCTCTATTTTTTTCAGGTCATTTCATCAATGGAAAACCTTTTCTAAGCAACTTGCTTTCTCTTTTAGTGTTGAAATGGGTAGAAGCACAATTTAGTACATGTGGCCAAGTAATAGCATGGAAGGAGGATCTTTCTGTAGTAGATGCACCTATTTTTCCAGAAATTTCATAGTGTATGATCCACATAATCTAATAATAAGGCTGTAATCACAGCTCTCTGTCACTCATTTACAAAGAAAAAAAGAGGGAAATATGGAATGGGAAAATAGTATCTTTTAGTTGTAAAGATGAAAACATCATTTCGTTGCCTTTCTGTAATGATGTGAACATGGAACAATGTAACTATGAAGCTGTTTCACATTAGAACAATGTGATGCCATGCTGTGACTGAGTCTCTTTGTAACTGCTTGATAATTAAGAGTGCTATCTATTTTGAAGGTTAAAATGTGGCCTATGCAATTACAAAAAAAAAAAAGTGATCTCATTATTTGACAGAGAAGGAGAAAGAACAACTTCCAGTATTCTGCGACAAACAGGAGTTGTAAAATTTACATCTTCAACTTCAATCAAAAAACATAGTTAGACATGAATTATGAGAAATTATACTACTTAAAAATATCACAAACTTGTTTCACAAAGAAATATTATTCCTCTTCCTTCCTCTCTCACCATTTTCAATATTTGAAAGCCTAAATGTGAGCCTCTCTCTTCATGTTTTTTTTTTTTTTTGTATATAACATTTTGAAAAATTGGCCTGTAAAAGCGTTCCTTACTTTATGGTTACAAATAAAGTTGATCATGTGGATTTTAAAATCAAAGAATATATGGAAAAGGAAAGAAAAATAAGTGAATTTACAATTCTTTAACTATTCAAGAAAAAAGCCACAGTTAAACCCTTCAGCACCGCTTACCTAAACCACTCTATGAGGTATATCTTCAGCAGGTTTTTAGTTTATTTTTTGGAGGGAAAGTACTGTTAATATGTTTATGTTTTATTTTTAAATAAAGATATGTTCAATTGAATTTTTAAAAATTTACCAGCTTGACAAAAAATCTTTTGATTTCAACAGTTCTAGAAAAAAAGATTACTTTGAATTATTAAAGCCCTTAAAAATATACTGAAAATTGTAACAAATACAAGTACATTTTGAGTATATTTATTTATAATACAGAAAAGAATGTTGGAAAATATAACATTTTTTAAAATCTTTTTTGGGGGGTGCATTAAATGATATTAAAATTGGTAATTTTAATCTTAAAATCATTAATTCCTCTCTATAAGATCAATTTAATAGCAAAGTTTTCTTACTGTAAATAGGCCATTAAGAGATGAAGTCACACCCTCTGCAATGATTTCCTAGCATCCTATAATGTGTCTCATCAAAGGTAGTCTGAGGAACTGGGGAGGAGACTCTTCTCTGAAAAGACAGATGGTAAAGATATTGGGAAGATTTGTACCAGGTTTTACAGTTTAGGTAATTTCAAGCATGGCTTTCTCAGAAAAATCACTCTCTTGCAGAAAGGTAGGCAGAGTAAAGGTTACTCAGAGGTTCAACCAAAGATCAGACTAACTACTCTTAGGAAAAAAAAAATACCCCATGGCATTTTAAAATTTCCTGCAGATGGGTTTTATACATATGCAGTTTTAAAGTTGAGAATGTTTTTAGTTTCTGTAAGGCAAGTTGCTCAGATGTTAAGGGACTAAGTTTATTTCCATTCTTGCGTGACCACTTACATGACCTTTAACTTTAAAATCTGGTCATGTGGCTATTCCCTGACTATATCACCATTTTACAACTAGAGGCTGCAGAGCTCTTCCTCACCATTGGTGTCAAGGTGGAACTGCAAATAGATTGGAGAGTTTTCATGAGTCCCTACTGACTGCAATGTAGCTACACATCACCATCTCCTCTGCATACACTGACATAATAAAGACACTATGGAGGAGGAGCTAGTATAGCTTAGCATCCTCTACTCTTCCATTTGAATATGGCTGAACTGAGTAGTAAGTTAGAAATACTTAATCTGTGTTTATTTACTGCTTGCTTAAGCTAAAGCAAAATAAAACAGGGCAGAGATTCCCTAGAGGACAATGGGACAATGCTGTTTTAGTTTAGCTGTTTCCAGGACCTGAACTACCTGCAGCTTGCCCAGGTATTTCTATGTTTCCCTGCAGGTAGGCAAATATTATGTGAGGTGAAAAACAAATCACTGATGAAACTAGTGTTCTCCATTAGTGATTTGTCTTGAGCTGCTTTCATCTAAAACATTCTAGTAGTGGAACTGTATCAGAGGATCAGCCTGAATCATATGCTACAGGAATCACAGGCCAGGTGTCTACGCTGATCTAAACTCAAATGCTCTGTGTTCAGTGTTCTTATTGTGTGAAGAGCATTGATGCAGATAAAATGCTTGACTAAATATATTTCTGTATTGCGTTCATCCATTTCTACATAGGCTATTTTCTTATTGAGATAATTTTACAGTTGCCACCTAGGAGTGACAAATGGGTTTATGGAGGGTTTTTTTTGCATCTGCCATCCAAAAGATATTCACTAATCCTGTTACTCTGAAATAAATCATGTAGCTCATGAGTAAAATGAGTTTAAAAAAGGATAGGAACATTTGTGAATCTCCTATCTGTTGCAGCAGTTGTCTGACCCTATCTCCTTTGTCATTTGTTGTAAAACCTGTGGAAGGGCTTTGAAAGGTGAATCACACTCTTTTTTTTTTTTTTTTTTCCCCATAAGTTTTGCTAGTTTATTTGCCACTTACATGGCTGGGGATGCTAAGCATGGATTTTGTCTGGAAAAGTGTATGTAAATCAAAGACAAATGCTTTCTGAGTGTAATTAAGATAGGCTATTCCACAAGTCAAAAGCTAAGTTTTTGTTGCATTCGTACCTTTATCGGTACTAAATTTCACATTTTGTTCACTTGGCTTGTTTCCAGGTGTGATTATTATTGACTAGTGTGGAAACCACAGCTCTGTGTGAATGAAGGAATGAGAAATTTGATTTGGACTCAGAAAACCTGTGCTAACCATTCAATTTCTTTTTCTTCTCCAATGTCTTTAAACACTTTTCCTTTTTGAAAGAAAATCACATATCTGCAGCAAATGCTTAGGTTAGGTATCCTGAGACAGGATTCTCTGTTCTTAGTAAGAATACAGTAACAATTTGAACATTTTGAATTAATGTCAGTTCCTTCCATTACTGTGAATTAAAAACTGGTATTGACTTACTAACTGCAAACAGCCATGCACGTTTACTTAGATCTCTTCTACATTGAAACAAATACTAGTCAAGAGCAGACCAGTTTTTGAGCTATTGATTCTTGAAAAATTCTTTACACGTAAATTTTTTTAATGAAGGTTTTAGTATTAACATTAAATGAGTAACAGTATACATTTCTACACTGTCGGTTAAAATTAAAAATAAAAAAGGAAAGTTAAAAATAAAAGAATAAATACATTTTAAAAACTACTGGTACATGACTTCACGTTCACAGTCTTTTGACTGAACTTAATAGTTTGAGGAACCACATTCAGCTCTCTTAAACTTACTTTCCTTTGAATTTACTTTTTTCCCAAGTATTTCAGTAAAGTGTGAAATGCAGTTTGGTAAACAGTTTTTCATTCCCTTTCTTCCTGTCTCATTTCCTCAGGCTCTATAAGGTAATAGCTGATATCATACCAAAGTGGTTTTCCGATGAAAAAGTTAAATGTCAGACATATTTTAAATGATAAAAATAATAAATATGAGCATTTTAAGATTTTTAATACTGCAGAAGCATCCACTTAGTCATGCAACTAGATCTGTCAAAATCCAAGAGAAAGGGAATTAAAAATGAAGAAATTTAAACTATGAACATTTTTGTTACTATACTAATCATACCACTGAATAATAGGTACCTAATACCTTCTCAAAATGCTTAAAAATGGTAATTTCATCTCTAGAGCTACATCGTGATCTGTGAATTCCAAACTAAACTTAATATTGGAAAGCAAAAGTTTGATGTGAATTGGGATTATCTTCAAGAGAATGCATTCTTTGGTGAATGTGTTGCATATAATACATTGAAAGCAGAACATAACAACTTATATGTCACTTCCATATAACAGCATTTGTAGACAAAGAGATAATATAATCTTGAAAACTTTTTCACTGTTATCTAAGTGGGTAATGGTCATGGCCATCATTAAGATGCTCAAAATAGTCAAATTTACATCCGTTGACAAAGACTGAGCTTTTGTTCAGCTGAGGAGCTTAAATCACTCTAAATATAAAAAACCTTGAAATTATGCTTAGTGTGATTATGTTGGTTTAGTTACATGTGTCACAAACTATATTTGTTGGCCTAGAACAAGTGAGAAAGTAATACATTTCCTGAATTGAGATTATTTGTATGAATTGGGAAACTTATCTGCTTTTTGTCTTCCTTGAGTGTGATGGCAGGAATATAAGAGTTTTGTTGTTTTTTTTTTTTTTAATGGATGTAGACTCATAAAACATATTGAGAATTACTTGAGAATAATCACCTGTGGCTAAAAATGTCCCAAGAGTCCTTTTGGTTTGTATTTACTTTATATTTACTATTAGGATGTATAAAGATGTTTGTTTCTGAGGGTTAAGCAGAGAAAACTGCAAAGCAAAAATATGGAGACAAACCACAAGGTTATCTGCTAACAATGCTGTGGCTGAATGAATGACAAAAAGGACCAGAATGAGTATATTATTTACTTAAAAGTAAAACTCAAACAATTTTTATCATTGCATATCAATTAATAGATCCTGTTGATGTAGTAACAATTTCTTCACATTTTCATTCAATTTTATTTACATTTTGCCTTTTAAAAACATTAGCAAATGTTTTATCCTCAAGTGTAGACATGAGATATAACGGAAATATGTGGGAATTTATGTATTTTATAGATAATGGAGGAAAACCATAGTCTTGCTATGGCAATATAAGGTGTCAGAAGGACATTTTGTTGAGAAAAACTTTCAAATTGAATACTCATTTACAAGTATTTAGTTCTGCCATCCACTTGCTCAGGAATAAAGGTTAAGATTTCTGCCAGTTGGTCTTTATGAGGTTATCATTATTCTATTCCATATGAAATTCTTTTATGAATCCACTAGTCTCTAAACTATATTGTACGGTTTTGAATTTTCCAGATTAAAACTCACTAACATATGGCTACTTTGATTTATATTCCTAGTTTTTATATGTCAAGTGAGGAAAGCTGTACTGTAAGTTCAAAACTATCCTTTCTGCAGAACAGATCTAAAAAAGCTATGAAAGCTCTAAAAAAATTCCATCTTTCCCCATTGTTTTGCAATGCAGCAAGTATAAAGTTCACAGAATACACAAATGCATAGTACAGTTTCTATAGTACAAATATTTAGCGACAGATTTCTGAAAGGGTTGTAAAAAAGTGACTGCTAAGGGAAGTATGATCAACCATCTTCATATTTTCTCAGAACAGTGTCGTGGTTTGGCCCAGCTAGCACAGAAGCACCATAACAGTCCCTTGCTCGGTGCCTCCCATCATTTCGCCCCAGTGAAATGGGAGCAAAAAGATAAACAAGATTGTAGTGGATTGAGACCAGGGCAGGGACACAGCCTCCTCCAGCCATAGTCACTGCCCCTGCCTCAGGGTTCTTAGCAAAATGAATTTGGCCCTGATTCAGGGGTTTTAACAGAATGCAAACATATCAAAGCTTCACCAATCCTTTCCGTAGAATGCAAGATAGTCTCTGCTCCAGCACACCTTGTCCTCTCTTTCCTCACTGACCCTGGAGTCTATATGGTTATTTTTCTCACTGTTCCTACTCCTTGCATCACCACCATCTGGAAAAGAAGAAAGGACAGAAGAAAGAAGAAACTGGAAGAAACCTCCTCTTCTGGCTTCTTTTTAAAAAGTGATCATGGAGGCCTCTAATTGGCTCAGTCTCAGAAGTGGGTCTGGCTTAGAGCTGGGGAGAGTTGCGAGCAACTTCTTACAGGAGTCATCTTTAGAACTTAGAAAAGGCTTCTCAGAAAAGACTGTCATATCACACCATGACATACTGTCATTGCATAGAACAGACCTCTTCAGTAAGCAAAGATGCACAGAATAAATCTTATTGTTATTATATAGGTGCAAAGACACACTGTGAAGATAGAGGGGTTTCATGCAAACCTTTTCAAATGCACTTTGGACAGTAGAAATGCATGCACACAGAGGAAAGGGAAAAGTTAAAATATTAGTTTAAGTGAACTAAAAATATCAAAAGAGTTCCAATAAACTAAAATTTACTTGTTTGGATACTTCAAGAAGAATCAGGACTTCAAAATTTAAAAGTACATTTTTGGAAAGTGTTGGTAGTTCCAACAGAATGCAGATCAGCATTACTGAAGGAGAAGTCATTTCTGTTGTCAGCTTCCATAACCAAGATGTCAGATGAAAGGTAAAAATGGAAGGGGAAAGTAATTTCTGCGAAACAAGAAAATGCAACAGATATCTTCATATACAGTCCTAAAGGGCCATTTAATATCTGCCTGCATCAGGCTTAGAAGCCAGCATCTAAAAGAAATGCTGGAAAGAGATCAAATCTTTCACTCTTGAGTGTTATCACAGAAAAAATATCATCAGGAAAGATGCACTTAGTAAAAGTGATTGTTGTGAAGTGGATATGAACTATCTTAATGGCACCCCCGAGGGATCTTTAATCGCAATTCAGTTTCCCATTTCTCATGTCAGGAATAAAACTTTGCTGTTTGGTAGTTGCCGCTGGGAGGCTGCACCGTGCTCTAGGTTTTGGAGAGCCAGACTGCAAAGACAAATAATGAGCCATGTAATAGCTCTTTAACTGCCTTTAGCTCCATTAACATAATATCTTGTAAAAGATTAGTTCACAAGTTCTCAAAAATTTTGCAGTGCAAGGAAACTCATTGAGAACTCACTGTTCTGTCGCAATAACTTCTTTGAATCTTTCATCCACATTATGTTCTTCGATATTTTCAGTCTGTATTTTAGTTACATGAGATATTTACACTGATATTCTGAAGGAATAAAAAAGTCTCAGACTAAAACAATGGGTGTGCTTTCATGTGTCATAGTAGATATTTAAAATTATAATATGCTGCCAAACTTACTTTAACAGTTTGGTTCACTTTTCTGTTTCTTTTTTGAGGTGTGTAGTTTCATAGGAAATTACCATTTTTTTAAAAATCTCATCATTGAAACATTGACAATATTTTCTACAACTTTTATAATCCTAAAGAGGATAAAGTTGCTGTTAATGTCAGGTCTCTATGGTACCTGAACTCATTGCTTTGTATTTTTTTTCCCCAAGTTGCTCAGGCCGCTTTTATTGCTAATGCTGTGTTCTGTATTCAGATCAGGACTGCATGTTCTTCGGAATACAACAGAGCTGCATAGATGAAAAGTTCTGTAAAGTTTGACACAGTCATAACTAGCAAATTGTCAGAGAAGATAGATCAGCCAGTATTCAGGTGGTCTTGTTAAAAAAAAAATAAAAAAAAAATAAAAAGAAAATATCGAGGAAAGTAGGCAAAAGGGAAAGTAAACTAAATAGTGGTTAAGAATCTTCTTCCTCAATTTCTGGGAAGTTAGTCTGCTGCATATCTTCTATTTTAGACTGTTACACACACAGAGTGTTCAGATCTTGCCTCCTCAATTTCTGGGAAGTTAGTCTGCTGCATATCTTCTATTTTAGACTGTTACACACACAGAGTGTTCAGATCTTGCCTCCTCAATTTCTGGGAAGTTAGTCTGCTGCATATCTTCTATTTTAGACTGTTACACACACAGAGTGTTCAGATCTTGCCATGTAATTTTTATGTGTTCAGTATATTTTTCTCCGCCATTCAGTGAAAGATTAGGGTTTTGGGCAGCCTAGAAAGGAAACTTACATATACCTTAAATAGCAGCATGGGGAATAAATTTCACCCTGGTCTTCATTGAGGAACGACTTTTGTTATATTATATCTCACTAGTCAAGTATTTTGGCACAATATTTCTAAGCTCACATAACTGCCATCCCAGCTCAGCCATCTCAGGTACTAGCATTAGATTTTCCTCTCACCTTGTCAGCACCAGTCATGAGTTTGCGCCTGTCCTTATAATGGCTTTAGCAAAGCAAGCAGAGAGCTCAGCAGTCTTCTATTATCTAAATTACTACAACAGAGCCTCATCTAAATTGCAAACAAGAGCCAGATCCTGAATTACCATAAAATGATGCATCCCTACCTGAAAACCCCTTAAAATGAAGAAGACTCCAAAGTCCTTCCAGTTCTTCAGTGACAGATCTGCTCCATGATGCAGTAATGACGCAAAAAAACCCCTACAGTTGGTTTTTAATTTATTAGGATTTTTCTGTCTTCAGTAAAACCATTTATCTTTTTGTCAAGAGATGTCTTGCCTAAGAGTCTTCACAAGTGTAGAGATATCAATTAATATGTAGATTTTGACATTAAGGTCAGCATTTTACTGCAAGAGATGAAGACTGCTTGAAAATGCACTTGGGAAGAGTGAATTATTTCTGATCTTGAACACTTCTCAGCAAGTAACTGTTGAGAACAAGATCTAACTTCTGTTTCAACAAGACAGCCAAATAAGCAGGTGGAAGTGACTTTTCATGACTCAAGGCCATTTTCACATACTAGAAAGATGATGTTTGTCAAGTATGTTCATAAGGACATACATTTAGGTAATTGAGCTTGGTTTCTTAGAGTTGCACAACATATCTGGGTTTGTATCCAGCTCATGAATCTTACTGCATATTGAGCTACCAAGGAAACAATGTAAAGGAATCAGTTCATAACTCATCATTCTGTCCTTGCCTCCTGTCTATCCTCTTTCTATCTTTTCAAAAAATCACTTGAGTGTTTTATTACTCATGATCTTTCTAAAGTACAATATTTAAAACATATACAAAGTATTTTAATTTAAGTTGTTGGGATGAAAAAAGAAAGTGAAGCCTAGAGCTTTTTTCACAGAATGTAAGTTCAGTTCGCATGAAGCTGTATGAATTGCTGTTTTTGCTAGTTCCTTGTGAGAAACTACTTCTCATGGTATGGAACTCTATGACAGTAATGTAGTCATGTTTTCATGCTGAAGGTGGAAGACTCTACCTGGGTTACTGACTAAAAAGCTGCAATAGTAGCATCCTTTTGATGACTTCTGTACAAATTCAGCTTTCTCAGGAGATCATCCTCATTGCTATTATGATTCAATATGCTCTTTAAATGATACCTCTGTTGAGAAGACTGAGCTCCTTTTGAGAGCTTATCTCTCTTCTCAAGACTAGAAGAGTATCTATACATTTCAAGATGTATTTCAAACATCTCTTAGCATTTAAAGATGATTATTTGGCTTTATGGTTAAAATGATAATGTTATTTTTTTTCACTTCATAGGTGTCACATTATAAATTTTAATTTCCGCAAGAGTGATAGAAACATGTTTTGTAATTTTCTATATAACCCTTTTACTTAAAAGAATAAACAAATCTATAAACAATTGTACTAGCTAGCACACTCTTATAAAAGCTATTTAGAGAGGGAAATTCATGGCAGATGACTGTCTCTCTCTAGGTTGTGGGGACAGTTATCAAAAACAAAGTTTCAGGGCCTAAAAGATTGTGCTCTAAGGAATTTATATTTAACTGTGATTGAAATTTAGGAATAAGAGGAAGAAATGCTTTACCATCCTAATCTACATGTTCCATTCTAAAGGTTGTTAGATTAAAAAAAGAATTAAAAAAAAAGAAATACAAGTATGTAGGCAGAACTGAGAAAATATTTTCAGGAATACAAATGGAAAAAAGGTATACAAATATTGTTGACATTCTATTTATGTGTCTAAAAAGGTTTCATTTTAACACATATTTACCAAGAAAAAGAAAAAGAAAATCAAATTGTTCTTTTCTCTTCTCTACAGCTGTGCACACAAGCATGGCTGCCCCACGATGACAAGGAAGATCACAGGTTATGAGAGATGCTCTGTTCCTCATTTTGTTTAAAAGAGAAGCTCTCAAAGACTTCCTCTTCCTTGTTGTTGACATGCTTAAAAATATTTTGATTAAAGATGGCCAAAGCACTTACTGGGCAACACTTTCCATCTTCCGCTCTTAATAAAAATAATCTCAGTGGAAATTCTCCACCTGCAAATTCAGTCTCCTTGTTTTACCTACCTATTACATTTTGTTGTTAATCTTTATTTCAGCTTTTTCAGTGGTAAAGCCAGTTCTGCATGCAGTTGTCTCTTTCTTCAATTTGATATTTAAAAAAACCCAAAAACCTCTCAAGTTAATTGATTATGACTTTTAATAGTTAAATTGTTCATTATTGAAAAACTCAAGAGAGCTTATGAGAGGACTCAGCTTTAGTCTCAAATCAGAAAGGATAATATGTAACTAGTGGAAAAGACTCAGATAAATACTAAGTTTTGGTAGGTTCACCTTGACTGGCTACCAGTTGTCCATCAAGCTGCTTTATCACTACTCCTCTTTGATAGGTGTCATGGTTTTGCAAGGAGCTGCTTTTGCTTGATAACAGGTGGAGCAGGCTGCAGTGAAGACCTGGTAAAGAGTTCTCAGACTTTATCCCCACCTCTTGGGTTCAAACTCACTTCCAGCCTGGCTGGGCCAATCTGGTGCCTCTGAGATCACTATTTAAGGATGGGAATTTGAAGTGCTTGGCAGGAGGTGTAATGGTGATACAAGATGGAGGGGACCATGTGGACCCCACAGTCAGAGAAGGAGGAATGAAGGAGGAGCACCAGACAAGAGACCCCTCTGCAGCCCGTGCTGAGAACACAGGCTGTGTCCCTGCAACCCATAGAGGGCAATGGCAGGACTGAGAGCCACCAGCAGCTCCGGGTTAATGCGCCCAGATGGGCAAGAGGCTGTGTGAGGAGGAACCATGACCCAGGCCATGCTGGAGAGCCTGCGGGCCACAAAGTAGACCCACTCAAGAGGCAGAGAGGAGATGCAGCCTTTGGGGAGAATGCACATCAGAGTGGCCTGAACAGGGCTGCTGTGTGTGTGAGGTACTCCACCGAGGACCAGCCAGGAGTTTATCTTCCCTGAGGAGAGACAAACAGCAGAAGCTATCAGGCATAGATTGACTGAAACCCCGTTCCCTGCCCAGCTGAGCTGTTCAGTGGGGGAAAGGAAAAAGACAACAGATCAGGCTCTGAGCCCAGGAAGAGGGCTGGGGTGGGTGGAGGGGAGGAGAAGGACTGGTTGTGCTCTTCATCACTGTACCATTCTGTGTTGTTTTGTGTTGGTAATGTGTTGGGGGTTTATAATTATCTTTTAGTTGGTGGTGAATTAAATTATTTTCTGTTTTCTTCCCAAGCCATGTAGCCTGGTCTGTTTTGTCTGGGACCATAAGGAGCAATTAAGCAATTAAGCAACTACCCTTTGGCAGTTCTCAGATCTTTGGTACTTGAGTGTAATCATGGTCTTTTGTCCTTTGATGAGCCTAAACCACAACAACAGGATAGAGGGAGACAATACAATTAAAAGCTTGTGACTTTACATGGCTGCAGAGGCAGAGCCTGCCTCACCATGTGCTGTACTATGGGCTGCAGGGAAATTTCTGCTCTAGGCCTGGAATACTTCCTCCTTATTCTCTGATCTTGGAGTCTGTAGGTCTATTTCTTTCACATATTCTCACTTCCTTTTCCCAGCTGCTGTTGCACAACCTATTTTACCATTTCTGAAGTACATTATTACAGAGGCACTACAAACATTGCTGACTGACTCTGGGAAGTGGCAGGTCCATCTCGAAGTCAGCTAGAACAGGCTCTGTTTTTGTGGGGTCAGCTCTTGTTTTCTTCTTGCAGAAGCCATCCCTGCTACCACAACCTTGCAATAGAAACCAAATATATAAGTTTTTGCTAAAGTGCAGGATATTTTAAAGTCTTAGCAATTATAAATTATGTCAACAAAGAATATTGTTGTAGTCTGTTCTAGCCCTACATTATAGTCACAGTAAGCAGTCTTTTCTGGGGACCATTTTATCATCATATGCTCACAGTTTACACAAGCCATATTGTACTCTCAAAAACTTAAGTATGAACATTAGTCATGAAATTTTCAGTTCTTGTTGAAGGTCAATGCATTTTATGTACATATTTATGGGAAACAATATTACTGAAAATTACAAAAATTAAGAGAAAGAAGATGAAGACTCTCATCATCAAGAGTGTTTTCTGTCTCCTGGCTGCAGCAGATTTGCTTTTAGTTTTACCTTTGTATTTCAGTTTAGAAAGGAAGAGCCTCTCCCAAAGTTCGAGACTATTGATATTCCACTTTCACCTGATTAAATAAAAATTTCAAACAGAATGGCAGACTTTGCCACTTGAGAAGAACTACTGAGAACAGAAGTAAATGGTACATCAAAGAGAAACATCGGGAATAAACAATTGCTGCCCTAGCAGACCGTTTGAAAAAGGGAAAATGAAAGCCAAAAGCTCAAAGGAAGCTTCTGACCTAGTAAGAGGAGATAGAAGTAAATTTCAGAATGAATTTAGTATTGGGACTATCTTTGTTTAACTTCTTTGTCGTTAACATGGACAGAGGGATCAAGTGCACTCTCAACAAGTCTGACTATGACACTAACCTCTGTGATGCAGCTGGCACACTGGAGGGAAGTGATGTCATCCAGAGAGACCTTGAGAGGATTGAGAGATGGGCTTGTGTGAATGTCATGGGTAGACCCAGTTAGCACAGAAGCACCATAACAGTCCCTTGCTCGGTGCCTCCCATTCACTCCCACCCTCGTTAGGATGGCAGAGGCCCCAGTGAAATGGCAGTAAAAAGATAAGCAAGGTTGTTGTGGATTGAGACCAGGGCAGGGAGGACTCACTGCCAATTACGGCTCCTGGCAAAACAGACTCCACTACTCGACTCAGAGAGGAAAACAGGAAAGTTTACTCTGCAAGAAATAGAATGGAATAAAAGCAAAAAGGGAGTAAGATGATGAGAAAATTACAACCAGCACTTTAA